>CM041790.1:68358987-68958987 GCA_023375725.1 Nephotettix cincticeps | reverse complement strand
TTTAATTGCAATATACGAGTAAAATATCCCCCTCGTGGACACAACCCCCCCCTCAAACTGCCCGTTCCAATTGACCGATCTGTCTGGATTACGAACACGTCCAAATAAATGCAGAAATACACATCTCTACCAAATTTTGTCTCCATCGGATAATTTTCACGAGAGTTATCGTGTTCATAGACACACACACTACGGTAATAGCTTCTTCCCTATGAGAAATTCACTGAAACATAGTAAAGTATTTGTTCCACTTTAATGCAGTTCATTTACAAAACCAAACAAACACCGAACTGCCAGTGGTGGTGAATGGTAATGTATCCCAAACTCAGACTCAGTCCATTTATAACCAACTTTCTCTCTTCGCTTAATACACCTCATTGCCGCTGATGCCCTTTGCTGAGTTGACACTTCAATTCTACGCCAGATCTAAATTTACGATCTAACTTGTCCTGCACTATCCTTCATTTTAACGGCTGTGGCTGCCTGAATTGAAAGTAATGGATGAGACCAGCTGTAAGCCCGTCCTTTCTACTTTCCCCCGTATACGATCGTATAAGGATAAAGTATTAACGAATTTCCCATAGGGAAGAAGCCATTACCGTAGGTCTCATGGTAAGACTAAAGCCCGGGACCATGTTATTTTTTCTTCTTTAGGATAAGGAAAAATTAATGTTTCACGTATTATCTAATATTTTTCGATGAAACTTGATATTTAGCTTCATGTGATTGAGATCCATACATTTATGCTTAAAAATCATAGTTTATGTGTTTATCATGGCAGCTAACCTGCATACTCTTTTCCCATGTTAATCATATAGAGTTTGGGTAAACTCCTTTATTTGTGGACAGATGTTGATGAAACTTGATATATATGGTCAAAATATAAATAGTTTACGCTAGAAACAACTACTTTCATCATTCCTCACAGCAGCAAACCTGCATACTCTTTCCCATGTTAATCTTATGTAGAGTAGGCAAATAATACTCATATTTTTTGACAGATAATGATAAAACTTGTAATATATTATTATTATGTTATTGATTTGGAAATTCGCTGAGTACGCAGGTCTGCTGCGACGGGGGTATTATTTTCCTCAGAATTTTTAAATTTGAGTTTCTGATGTATATATCCATTTTAGAGTCCCCTGAATCAATAACAGTTGTTTTAAAGTGATGTCTGTCAGTGTGTGGGGGGGTGCAGAACCCTAGAGACTAGACTATTGGTCCAACTTTCATAAAATTCGGTATGTAGGTAATAATCCACGGTATCTCGGACAGAATATGATAGTTTTGTTATAGATTGTTGTTTTTAAATTTACTTAAGGGAGAAAGTATGTGTCAGTCTACTGATACCGTTTATTTTCGGACTGTTTGACTTAGTGTTGTAGCTTATTGTTTATGTTTATTTTTAGCTTACAGTATCATCATTGTAGAAGTCCTTAATATCACGGTGAACCGTCACAAAAAGACGGACAGAAATTGTGATAAGACCCTTTCTGGATTCGCAACCATATAAAACATAAAAATAACAAAATTACGATAACTATGGTTAATATACAGACAAAGTTCAGTTTTATTTATAAATGTATATGAACAATTTTCTTTAGTTGATACGAAAACTATGTTTTTATAAATTGAATCTAATTAAAAGAAGGATAAATGCGTTAAACGTAACTCATTTATGAGTTATGCTGAGGTGAGTTATGGTGGGCAGCAATAGTCAAACATTTAAAGTAGAACATTGCTTATTTGTTTGCCCTAGTAAAGTTTATAGTTTTAAAATGTGCTTTGGACACTTTTCCACTAATCGTAGCCAAATTTATTTTAAGGTATAATTATTTGTTCATTGTAATTGTTGTAAAAAGCTTCTAGATTATTGTCCTCGTAAATGTCACATTACATCTTGTATTGAGGTTGGAACTTTGCGAGTTGCATAAAATCGTGGATTAAAAATATAACTTTTTACAAAGCACTTCTAAACTATTTAATTTATTTACCAAAAATTAGAATATATTTTTTACAAACGTATTTCCACCTTCCAGGCGTAATTTTTGTTTCATTTAGAGAAATTAATAGTATATTTTGAATGATAATGAATAATATGAATATTAGTGTAAGTAATGTTTCATTTCAATCAATAAATATAAGTCTTTATTCATATTACATGAACACATTGTATGAAATCTTCAACCAGACTGTCTAATGAAAAAACTATTATGTGTTGTGGAAAACATTGTGCAATCAATGTTACTTTAATTATATTATAATCTCTATAAATAAAATTGAATGTGTGTATGTATGTCCTTTATGCGTTGCCAAACTACTCATCCGTTCGCCATGAAATTTTAGGAAGTTGCTCTATATGTGTCTGGGAAGGTTTAAGTGAAAACATATTTTCTAAAACCCCATAAGTTTCCATTTTATGGCGTTTGAGATTTCTAATGTTAACCTTATGGAGAGTAAGTTTGTTTACAAATTTTGGTACAATGAAAACACATGATTTAGCTTAGCTACAGCTGATTGGTTTACTTCCCATTAGCAATATGCTTTACTATCCAATGCCATCTGAATCATTCATCAATGTTAAAACTATGAAGTAATTATGTGCTGTACAAAATGATCAGCTTTATTCACCACGTTAATAGTTTACGGTTATGGAGGATTATGTATTTATATTTTTATTTTATGTCAGATTACAATTCACGTGTTCATATGTTGGCCAAATAAAAAATAATTACAATGTTTATATATATTACGTTTATTATAATAATCAGCTGTTGTATATTTTTCCAATAAAAGCCGTATTAAAGTTAGGTTTGGTTTGGGTTTGGATTGGATTTGAAAATTTTGAATTAACCCACTCACATTTATTCATTTTATGGGAATGTTATTAATATGTCTTATCGTTTTAGTATTGTTATTCACTATGCCGCGACCCAGAATAATAATCTTTCACAATGAAGCCGTATTCGACTTCAGAACATGGTCAATCTTAAAGTTTACAAATATTTACTGTTAGGCGTTACGAAGTTCACCGGGCCACCTAGTATAAAATATAATTAGTACTGCAAAAGTCAAATACTTAAAAAAAATCATTCATTCAGTAAAAACATTTATACACCAACTGAATGTATTTAAAGTTGTATGATATGTGAAGTTGGTAACGTTGAACATGTTGTATGCATTACCGGTCAGGCGAGAAGGGTTGCTTCCCTTTCCCTTCCTCTATGGGGGGGATGATGATGGGAACTCGGGTAATCTGAATAATCTTCAACAGCTGTCAACTCGGTCGTGTGCATAAAATATACAGCTTGCCCGCGAAAACAGCTGTTAGAGGGAGTTTTCCACAAACACATTCCTAACATTCAAACAAACACTCGTGATTTGTTAGAAAAAACACTATTTTAACCGTAATATATTTTATGATTTTATAGCTCTTAACTATGAACTCCATGGGTATGTGCAATTAATTATAAGAGTAAGGCATTATAATGGTGTTAGGGCAATTGGCTAGTCAGAGATGGCTCTACTCATCTATTGACATCATTTGAAAGGAGTCGGACGCCACTGGTTTTTACTGAGCAGCACGTTGATTTATTTGAAAAAATTATGTTCTCGTCCAATCTCTGAGTTGAAAAAAACTTTAGTTTGTAGATTTTTTGAAAACGTTACAGCGCTGAAACTAGTATAATACAGTACTGATGTAACACACAAAGCCGCCTTTTCTTTTTTCAAAAACCATAAAACGTAGTAATTTAAATGTGGTAAATGTATCAATCATAAGGAGGATAACGTCGAAAAATAAAAAAAATCCAACAAACAAATTTAAGAAGGTAGCCTTTTTAAAACTTTGAACAAGAAAAGCATTAAAACTGGTAACCGCCTTAAAAGTTTTTCACAAATAACTTCTTTTCGACAGTTTGAAGAAAATACTACAACTATTTGTGAAATATTAAATAATAATATATAGAAAAAAATTGATGACATTTTTGTAGTGCGTGACCGTTGCTTTCAGTGTATTTTAGGTTATATATTTTTATATAAAATAGAACTAATTTCTCGGGCTTTAAAAGTAGATTCCTGTTGGATTTTCCATAAAATTGTATAAAAAACTATTACAGTAAAAGCTTTATGAGAGTAACAGTTTCAAAGTTATTTTTGTTTAGAATTTTATAATAGTCGCCATTTTGCCCATTTAAAATGTCAAAATGTGATAGAAAATATGTAGCAGGTTTCCACAGAAACTACCAGAGCTATTGCATTGAATTTTTAATATAAAAGAATAGAACAGCAGTTTAGATGACCTGAAAACATTCCCTTTATACATATCCATGATCTAACCTATTTCCCACAGGGAAGTAAATACAAACATTTTTTATCTGAGTAACATATAGGCATATTAAGTTTTGTATTTTACTTTAGGGCCAAGCCCCCTTGTCTGTACAGTTTGTATATGTTAAACTTATGAAGAGAAGACGAGACGCATTTTAATCAAATTCACATTTCAATTCAAATATTTTATTAACAGCTGATTTTGTGTTGTTTTATTTTCACCATTCGACAGCTAACGTCATATCACTTAGTTTAATTTTAATTTTTAAATCTATTTCCTTAAAATTTAGACATTTTAGGTAGTATGAAGTTCACCTGGTCAGCTAGTAAAAATATTTTTTATTTTTGTTTTGGGTCTGTTAGTTACTGGAACTGAGCCGTTCGAAAGACGTAAAATTATATCTCAAAATGTTGGTTGAGAGTTTCAATGCACACTTTATACTGTGGCCGTGTATTAATAAAACTTGCAAATTTACTTGATATTTCTCTCTACTTCTAAGAAAAAAATAGAGTGCAATTTCGTTGATTTGTTTGGACAGAAAGAATACAAAGTGAGATACATGGAGGCAAATGTCAGCTGCCGCAGACAGACCGTCTTTTATTGAGGGGAAATGGAGAAGGAGTGGCATATTGAATTCTTCTCAATATTAAGCTGAAAATAGCGTTACCTCACAACCCTTATTCTAATCTATTTTTGAATACGGTCATAAAGATCTTTTAGATTAAATCAGGGCCACTTTAGAACCTGTCACTAGAAGTAGAATATATTTATATTCTTGAGACATGGATTCAAACACTAAGAAGCTAAATGTGAGTATAAGTGAAAGGTGTTAGGAGTTTGATGAAATGTAGCTTTTTTGCTCACAAAGAAAGTTGATTTGTTAGACAGGATGGTTAATAAGACAAATGAAATAAATTGATAAAGTTTATATTATAAGAATTATCAAACTATTCTTCTTCTAAGATTGAAGCCATTTTTTTGAAGGGGTTTTGCTTAATGTAACCTTACACTGCATACTACTTTTAATGAAAAATTGTTCAGAAAAAAGTAAACAGAGTTTATCTATTAGTAAATTCCATAATAATAACATTGAGCACTGTTGGACAACGTACTGTGCTTACACCAGATAGTAATTTAAATTTCTTTTAGAACCATTAGCGATAGACTTATAACTCGAAATGCCAATTTGTTAAGTCTTTAAACTGGCTTTAATGGCGATGGTCAAATAAATTTATAAAATAATTATTATTTTGGTAAAAATTTTAATTTATTTTATTTAAAAGGCAATTAATAACCTTCTTAAATGCAGTATATGAGTAAATTTTAATCAACTTTGTTACAGTGGTTTTTGGAAGTATTTATATTTTTCACATGTTTATGGGTTTCAAGGGTAAACTACTCTTAAGAAGATAAAAATAATAAAAAAAATATATTAATAATAATAATAAAATAAAAATATTCTGGAGACATGACAAAAGAGCACCCGTGTACCAAATTTGATAAAAATGGACGAACAGTGTAATCTCAGTGTTTGCACACAGACAGAAATCATTCCGACAAACACATTTTTGGATCCGGAGAGCCTAAAAATGGAGATATAAAGTTTTAACTCAAATTTGAAATGTTTGAATAAAACAATACTTTGTCCATATATGTTTAATGGTAGAGAGTTCAAAGCTGTGATATTTTAAAATAGCTCGTGGGTTTTAAAAAGATTGATTAAGTATTCCAGACATTTTGGGTAGAATTTATAAACTAATGAAGCCATTTGCCGGGGGGGGCATAGATAAGTTAGTTTATCAGGGCGTGACTATTACTGTGGTTAAGTCAACGGGAAATTACTAATACAGTTCGCTGTACGGCTGTTAACCTTGTGGTGGTGCATGGTCATTTGTTGAAATGTATATATTTTCATGTTTACGGTTACTCAAATTAAAATTAGTTTTCTTAATGGGCATGTAAAATTAATGTTTATTTTTGTTTATAAGTACCCTTTTACATAATACCATGATGGTTGTTGTGACCGTTTTAGAATAAAATCTACACAGAATGCTTTATATCTCTTTTTAAATTGATTTATTCTCTACTGTCAGTAATCAAATAAACTATATGTTGTTTTATATGTTATTTTCTGATATTTTTCTATGTCTCATGTCAACCCTATGTACATATATGTTTCTAAACTACACTTTCAATTTAAAATTGGTAAGTAGAACACGTATAAAACACAGACACACAGATAAAATGGTTTATTTTAATGTTCTATGTTAATTTTTTATATTTCTAGGTTTATATTAGGTTATATTATAGTTCTATTTACATTATAGTTTATTACGTATATATTTATATTAAATAAGTTGACCATGATTCGATGAGGAACTCCAGTTTTTAAATTTGCATTCCAAGGGCTGAACAATGCAATTCAAGTTAAAAAAGGTCCCAAACAAAAAAAACATGTTTAGTTCTTTTTACTGACATACCATTTTTTCCAAAAGTTCTAGAGTGGTTTCTCATTGTTAAACTATTGACTTTATAATTTAGTTTCGTTTTTATGTGTCCATGAAGTAATCATTTCAACCTTTCGTTCCTATGATAATTGTAAATTTGAGGTGATAATTTAAAATATAACTGTTATTGGTTACGTAGAACAAGTTTTATATACAGGTATAATAAGTATATTCATCATATACCTTAACCTTAAACCTTAAAAACACTGAAATTAAAATTGAAATAAAATTGTAAAATTATCAGAGTCAGGAAGATGAAGATTTATAATTTGTTAGCATTCATTCAAAAACTATTTAATGTAGTACCCACGTTTGTGTTTTATCTACAGTGCACCCCTCTATGAAATGAACAGATTATGGGATGATTATGTAGATCCCAGAGGTTGTGTGACCATTATACAAAAGAACCCCTTACATTACCACCCTTAGTCCTTAGACTTATCCTCAGAGGGTTAAGTAGAGGAAATATACTTAATATTAGTTACGTGAAAAGGTTTTTTGGTTTGAGGTCTTTAACAGGCCTCAAAAATCAATGTAAAGTAGAAATTAATATTTTAACTAGTTAAGAACGAATTTTCAGGTGTCAGAAGTCTCTTCAAATCTTTAATGTATTGTTTCTGGTAAAGATAAAAAAATAGATCATGCATATGCCTGAATAGATTGTTTTCAATTCCTCTAAACAGCTGTTCTTTAAGGGGGCACAGACGCCTACTTCTTAATGTTAGGGAAATTTAATTTTTCTCAGGAACCATGCATGATAAAGCTTTGATGTTTTTTTCTAAAAGATTGACTTTTAAAGCATACTTTAACACAGGGATTTTGAACAGTTATTACTCTTAGTATTTTCTTTTTATTATAAAAATATACCTTATGGAGGTTTACAAAAAATTTTTAAAATTGAACGAAGAAATATTTTTGTGAATAGAAGTATAGGCTTCAGTGCCTCATATGTCGTCACTTCCGTTACACTATTGCGTATATTAACATAAACTAAAGATGAAAAGATAAGGAATATCAAGAATCCAAATCTGACGTGGAATTGAAGTGTCAACCAAGAAAAGCCTTCAATATATTAAGTAGAGTGAAGTTGGTTATAAATGGACTTGCGCTGAGTTCGGGATGAATTACGTTTCACTGGTTGTGAAAACTGTTTGGTCGTTCAGGTTGTGTTTGAATAATTAATGAAAGTCTTTCAATTTACCAAAAACCAGTCACTCTAATTATAAGTCTTCCTTATAAGATAAGATACTACATAACCCGATGTCACATTTTTCTAATAAAGTACTTAACGAGAGTACACATAAATAGCACGATTTGGGTTTGAAAATACATTACATTTTACATACAGTATTAAAATTACTTTAGCTATTTATACATTTTACATAAGTGTCAACTTTAAAATCGTATTTTCAATAGCTCAAAAATAAATTAGTAATCAATATTTCATATATTGTTGAAAAGAGTTTAGGGGAGCGGACCTCCCTATACTTCACCATGTTAGCATGGGTACATTTTTCTCAGAAACCATTATAGGTAAAGACTTCAAATTTTACCACTTATCCAAAGGGCTCCTATCTACAATATGTCCTGGTGGAAGTTTTGTAACTTGATTTTCACAGAATTAAATTTTTTATATTGGAAAAGTGACTACACTTTATATGCCTACACAGTGCGCCAAGTTTCAACTCTTTTGAAATTATACATTAAAGTATTTATAGTTAAAATAAATATAATGAAAATAAAAATGTGCTAGGTAACTGGAAAAATTTACTAAACTGTGTTTTTATAAGTTTTGGGATCTTTACCACTCTCCCAAAAACTATCAGTATTGGTACCTTTAAGCTTTTGAGACGGTGCATTAAAGAATTTAACACTACTGTATATATAATTGTCTTTAAAAAAACTTATTCTATACTTTTGTAATTTAATTTAATTGGTATATTTGAGAACATACTATACCTTATGGATTGGATTGGATGGGAGAAAAATGTTTATTTAGAGAAAATACAAATTCAATACAGTTAGGACTTAGTATGAAACACAAGAATTAAACATTTCATTTTTCGTGCTAAATATAAATATCACAGAAAAGTTCTTTTGTGAAAACCTATAACAATATGCATATAAAGAATGTTTGTATTTACTTCCCTGTGGGAAATAGCTTAGATCATGGATATGTCAAAAGGGAATGTTTTCACTTCATCTAAACAGCTGTTCTTATTCTTTTATGTTAAAAATTCAATTCAATAGCTCTGATGGTCTCTATGGTAACCTGTTACACATTTTCCATCATAAAAATTGCCAACACCCCCCCAGAGCTAAGACATATCCACGTCAAAACTACAAATTATTGTAAACGATAGCATATTTGTTTGAGCATTCAGAATGGAAATCGTTCACCAGTAGTAAAAGTTTTAGTAGTCTATTTAGGCTACCTAATTATAATATAAACTCCGGGGATACCAAGGATAAAAACTCTACTCATGGATGTATTTCAAATACAATATTTTAATTATTTGCTGTAATTTTGGAAAAAAACTGATTCCATAGTTAACCTTTAAATACCATGTCAAAGACAAAGTTAAACAAGTATGGGATAATTTTATCAAAATTGAAAGAACGTAGTTTATTAGATGGAACAGAACAATGTGACAGACTGATGCACTTCTGTAGTTCTTTCTGATACTTAACTCAAAGAAAAAGGACAGGGATATCTTTTCCAGGTATCTTTTGATGTTTTTCATCACAATTTTGAATTTCGTCTCAGGTTATTTGAATTCCTATACACAAAGAGAAATACTTCCTTGAAGTAGATCACGCCACCCCTCGCAGTACTTTTTGATAGCTTTAAATCAACTTTATTTCTTCTTCTTCCCGAACTGTCAAAATATAGTGCAAACGGATGTTGTCATTAGAAAATGTAAACATTGAAACCTAGGACGGTCACGGCAGCTCTTTCTTCTTCTTCCCGAACTGTCAAATTTTAGTGTTCACAGCTGTTGACATTCAAGTAATTTTATGTTTTCATTCTCTAAAAATGTAAACATTGAAACTTAGGACGTTCATGGGGCGTAGCCCGACTGGATTTTAAGGAAATGAGTATGCCTATGTGTTGCATGAGTTTAAGATCTACCTTTGTGTAAAATTTCTAACTGTTTGGTTCAGTATTTTTTTGCGTTTACTTGCCACAACAAAACCCACAAACAAACCCACAAACAAACATACAGAAACAACCTCTTCTTTATAATATTATAGACAAAAGTCAATAAATTTAAAATATATAAACAGGAGGAAATTAGCACTCAATTCCTGGTGATTGACCCTTAGAATCTCAGGTGCAGAGAGGTCTGAAAAAGTGTACTTTACTTTCAAAAAAACATATTTATTTTTGTATGCTATCAACCCATCTTACAAATTACGTACTTAGTACGTTTTTTAAATGAAAACCGTCAAGTACGACTAAAATAAACGTAAAGGCAATCATATGAAAATCAATCAGTCACTGGTCAAACGACTGATGAACCGGCTTTGACCACAGACGCTGTTATTAGTGGCCCGATCGTGACTAATATTTAATACGGATTATTCACGGATGGAAAACATCAATAGGGATTAAATTGCAAAGCAATAGGGTTGAATTGTAACATTTTAGTTTTATGAATGATCCTTCTGTACAGGGTATCAAATAATTCCGTGACTGGCGATACATAACAGTTTTCTACAAGTAAAAATAAAAGCCAAATGATTAGTTTTTTTTCGATTTCAGCTTCGTTTAGCAGATATTTTATATTTAGTTTTTGTCATGGATATGGTTTAGCTCCGAGGGGAGGGTGTTGGTGATTTGTAAGATGGAAAGATGTAACAGGTTTCCATAGAAACTACCAAAGCTATTGTATTGATATTTTATATAGCAGAATAAGAACAGCTGTTTTTATGAAATGAATACATTCCGTTTAGACATATCCATTATCTAATCCATTTTCCACAGGGAAGTAAATACTAGTATATGCATATTGTTATAGGTTTTCACAAAAAAAAACTTTCCTTTTTATATTTATATTTGGCACGAAAAATGAAATGTTTATTTTTGTGCTTCGTACTAAGTCTTTGGTAACTGTATTGAATCTGTATTTTCTCTAAATAAACATTTTTCTCCCATCCAATCCAATCCATAAGGTATAGTATGTTCTCAAATATACCAATTAAATTAAATTACCAAAGTATAGAATAGTTTTTTTATATACAATTATATATAGTGTTAAACTCTTTAATGCACCGTTTCAAAAGCTTAAAGTAAATACAAACATTTTTATGATAAATTTCAATGTGACAACTAAATGCTAAGCATGAGTAAGTTTTTAAAACCACGTTACTTTTAAAATTATGGCATGGGCTTGCTCCTTAAGGTATAAAATAATGAATAAATATCCTAGTAGAATCAGGGGTGTTAGTTTTTTAGTATTGGGGAAGATTAACATAAATTCATTCTTTAGGGGTGCAGAAAGACTTTCAGAATTTAAAATACGACACATTTCGGCTTTTCAGGTTACAACGATAAATAACAAATTCACATCAAGATCAGACTAATTTTTTACTCCATAGGTGTCATCGTCCGATAACACATAGAGAACGCCCAGTAGGGTCAATAAATAATCACATTTAAATCTATCAGTATCCTTTTTATTAGTCCTCCTATATTAAAAATATACTATTTAGAAAAAAAAATTGTTTACCATGTCTATTAAGTAAATTTATTATAAAAAAAACAATATTACATAAATTTTTATAAATTTACCATTAACTAAAACGAGATTAAACGTTTTGATCTTTTCCCTATTGTACATTTACTTTAATCATAAAAACAAATTAACATATTCCTATTATCTTAAATGTAGTTTTTCATCCATTTGATTTACGGGTTAAACTTGTAGATGTGTAGATTAGAGATTATGTAAATGTACTATTTTTTAATATATGCTAAATACGAGGATTTTCAGGTAACACTTAAAAAATGTATGTTAAGAAAAGACTTTCTGCTCTAAACATTATTTTGGTCCATGTCATGGCTTGTATTCAGTTCAAATTTTTTGAAAAAACTTACGAGATGTAATCTATTTTATTGCTAGATTAGTTTCCAACCTTAACCTAGAAGTGCTTTGTACGCTCTTGAAACCTTCTCAGAGGATTTCCTAATACATCGAAGTCCCTTTATTGATTTCTGAAAGCTCCCAAAGGTATATCAGAGCACAATATTCATTATCCTGAAAAATTATGGGATTACAGTACAGAACTGTAATCTTTTACGTAAGTTTAGTTTATTTGTGACCCAATTAAACATCTCTAAATTAATTAGAAAACCCCGTAGTAAAATCATGTTTTGGAAACATTTAGAGTAAATTTTTACTATGTACGGATATATACAGAGTTTAGTTTAAGATTGTTAAAATAGTTTTTGGACAAAATATTATTATTTGACACGATTTCTTTGTGGAGGAAACTCAACCATTACCTTAAGATTGGATATTAATCCAATCTAGTCTATAGTGAGGAATAAATAGAGTAAAATCTTTTTTTCCAGTCGCAATATTTTTCTAAAACGGTAGTTAGTGATATTTCGTCTTAACAATTGGTTTTAACTAGCAAAATGAGGTTTATTATTTTTAGAATAGAACGATTTATATTACAAAAGTATTATAATATACAAAGGAAACCAATGTGGAAACATTCAGTAAGTTGTAAAATCAGTAAAAAAGTTAACTCTATCGTCATTTATTTGCCACTAAACGAATTTAATATATATTTTTCTTCTTTGTCTTTACCTTCCATTAATAGCTTACTCGTACAAAATCCATTCGAACTTAGTGAAAAGCCAATATGGACAATTCCATACCTTGATATAATTTCAGACCAATTTTACAAATCTGTGGTTTAAAGGGTCATTCGACGTATTAAGTCAGATACCGTTTGGATCTGATAACATCGCAATTTCTTTAACCCTCCAGGTGCTAACATCTCACTGTGAGATGTCAGCGAGGTGCAATTGTATAGCGCTATAGAAGTCAAAAATTACTGTCACGGTGCTGCCATCTGCGAGCTAATACATGCAACTACTCTGTAGTTCCCTATTCTGACGCTTGAGTTCTTTACTTTGTTAACTCTATCGTCATTTATTTGCCACTAAACGAATTTAATATATATTTTCTTTCCATTAATAGCTTACTCGTACAAAATCCATTCGAACTTAGTGAAAAGCCAATATGGACAATTCCATACCTTGATATAATTTCAGACCAATTTTACAAATCTGTGGTTTAAAGGGTCATTCGACGTATTAAGTCAGATACCGTTTGGATCTGATAACATCGCAATTTCTTTAATAAAACGTATTCGATTGGCTCTCATTCCCATATTAACTTATATTTTCAATGTTTCATTAAGAACCGGTGTATATCCGAAAAATTGGAAGTTTGCCCCTAAAAAAGGTCTCCCCCTCTTACGCTTTCGCAAGATTACTAATCAAAATATCTAATATTCTTCGGAAAACAATATTTTTAACCCATTAAAATCAGGCTTCAGGCAATCTTACTGTACTGAAACTTCACTATTAGAGAACCCTGATAATATACTATATGCTATGGATCATAGTTAATGCACTGTTTTAACTTTATTTAACTTCCTTATGGCTTTTGACGCCGTCAACCCCAAGTTGGTCAGTTGGTCTTCTCCTTAATACTGTACAATAAACAATATTTTTTTCTACATATAGTATTTTCTTATTCTTATTTTAGCTACTTTATTTTTAATAGTTGTTTGGAGGCTATGAAAGGCCCAAATGTTTCTATTATTTCGCCCAATAAAAGAGTATTATAACAAATCTACCAAGATCACTTGAAGCTTTAAAATTATGAATAATTGTTTATGACTGTGCATGATTATACATAATACAGTTTAATCATAATATTGTTTTTTCTCTAGCCTTTGACATCCTCAGGTTTCTCATTATCTTGATAAGTTTGTTCTACGTCATCAAACTCGATCATCTGACTTGTGCTGTAAAACCTTTTTTGGTAAATCAAAAAACTACTCACTGGTGTAGCCCTCGCCCGGGACGTACTTGTCCGGGGACCCGCTGATCTTGAGCTGGAAGCGGTTGTCCGCCGGGATCTTGGGGGCGACATGGCCCTCGGGCGTGCGGTCACAGCGATGGGAGGAGGCGAGGCCGGCACACAGGAGGAGCTCAAGGATCAGCCAGCCAATGGCGGAGGTGGATCCTTGCATAATGCGTCTGCAACATGAGTCATAACCATCATATAGATTAGATTAGATTATTGAAATGGTAGCTTTACAATAAGGTTGATATCTTAAGCAAAGTATGAATGAAGGTTTGAGTGTAAGATTATTGTGGCGTGATCTTGTAGTCTTGTTACTGACTAGGGCTGACATGTTGCTTAGACAGGACTGTTAATTAATAGCCCAACAGTTAAACGTGGAGTCTGAACCACTGCCTCTGAATTACGAACTGTTTTAATTAGGAGGATTGTCTTTGCGGATTAACGTAATATTCAATAGTGCGGATATTAATCCACACGAGAGAACACTACTACACACTCCGACCTTTGCTCACAACTATCCACAGTTCGTGACCTCCAAGTAAATGGATTACTGGACGACGCCAACGTCCCAGTCTATACCCTCTAGTTATTTGGAGCTGGAAGAGTTGAGGTCCTTCATATGGTTTTTAGTGTGTAGTTAGATTCAAAACTACAGTTTACTGCAAGTACGTGTTAAAAAAGCTTTAAAACCCATTTGCCAAGATCAGCAATTTGGCCAGACACAGTTACGAAATCGTGAAAACCTCTCTTAGGGTGATGTGTGACATGGTTTTAGTCAGTGTGATGGCATATTTGGAAACAGTTTGGAATCATAGGTTGACCAATGGGGTCATTAGGGAAATGGTAATAGCGGTGCAACGCCATATCCTTCTCTCAATATCGGAAGGTTACCCGATTCACTTCATTTGTAGCTCTAAGTGTTGCAATGGGCTACTTACAATAGATTAAGTGAAATAAAATAAACGGTACCAGTGGACTGACACATACTTTCTCCCTTAAGTAAATTTAAAAAAGACAATCTGTAATAAAACTATCATGTTCTACAAAGTTATTCTAAATTTAATAATTTATTGTTTCAAAAATAATCATCCAATTTCTAAAAATAAAACACGAGAGACAAAGTTAAATTAATTGTTCAAATTGTATGGGGGGACAACCCCCCCCCCCCGTAACACCATGCTTTTTTGAGCTGGTTTTGTTCGGTGATTTGACCTTACACTTCATACCAAGTATCATGGAAAATGGTTGATAAATAAGGAAGAAACTGATTTGAAAATTAAATTAATTGTTCAAATTGTATGGGGGGACAACCCCCCCCCCCCGTAACACCAAGCTTTTTTGAGCTGGTTTTGTTCGGTGATTTGACCTTACGCTTCATACCAAGTTTCATGGAAAACGGTTGGAAAGTAAGGAAGAAATTGATTTTTTTTATATTCTCCATAAGAATAACATTGGGCGCTTTCAGACAACGTACTGCGTTTATCGTAGACAGTAAATTTAACTTTTCTCTGGAACCGTTTGTCGTAGACAAATAATTCAAAATACTAATTTGTTTAGTTTTTTAAGCTGGTTTTAATGGTACCAGTCAAGTTATACTTTACTTTTATTGTTTTCGCTGAAAATTTAAAAATTTGATTTTTTTGACATTTAAAAGCCCATAACTTTTGAACCGTCATTTTTACAGATATGCGGGTGGTGTCAAATTATTTAGTACTCTGTACACTATAAACTGTCAAATTTTAATCAAAATCGTTAGAGCCGTTTTTGAGAAAATTGGATTTTTCACGTTTTTTAAGGGTTTTTAGGGGTGAACTACCCTTAAAAATCAAAAATTCAAAAAAAATGAAAAAAACGCCTGGAGATACGGTGACTATATATATACATGCCAAATTTCATCTAAATCGGACCAACGGGGTAGGCTGTGGCACTTTACACATCCAGACACACACACACACACACACACGGACGGACAGACATCACGTCAAAACCCACTTTTTTGGATTCAGGGGACCCAAAAACGGATATATCCACCCTCAACTCAAATTCGAAAATTTTGACGAAAACAATACTTTCTCCATATACTATGTATAAGGGGAGAAAGTAAAAACTCTCTCAAAGATGAAAGGTTTGTAAATGTGAAAGATAAGAAACGAAGGAAAAGATAGAAGAGGAAATGCGGGCACTGTAGCAAGAAGAGTAGGAGAGATTAAAAAGAGGAAATATACGACATAAGAAGTTTATTGATCCCTACACATAAATTACACGTATTATACAATCAATAATTTTATAATACTTTGTGTATTTTAGTTAGTTTTATTACCGTTGATAAATTATAAGGTAGTTACTAGACAAATAATTAATTATATAGGACAATAGACTGAAATGAAATCCAAAAACATATTTTACGGCTAACGCCCGATTATCTTTCTAATGTTCTCGAGGTCACACCGATAATGCAGTCTTTATTAAATTTGTCATTCTGGTACACTTTGACAATACGACTCAATTGTTTAGTATTTGTTTAATCTATAATTTTGAAACACAAAGGAAAATTAATTTTATTAAACAATGGATATAAACGGTTTTGATTAATTTTGTAATAATTTGGGTGACTTTGTGTATATAAATAGTTGTGAACTGGTCATCTATAATGAACATTCCTAGCTCAATAAATTCTCCCCTTTGTTTAGATTATTATTGGCTCAGTTGTTTCAAAACTCTTAATCACGCGTGGACATTGTAACATGTGTCAAAGAAACCGAAGACGCATTACTGTTAATATGAAACGTGTTTTCCACTGGACTTTCCAAAATAATATATTTTTTTATTATTTGTATTTTGTTTATAATACCACACGTTGTATCCACAATTTCCTTTAGATTTGTATTTCCCATTACCTTTCTAACGCGCAGAATTAATTTACATCTGATGACAGATTTTTTATTGTAAAATAATATTACATAGAGATTGCATAGTATTGAAATAGCTTTAGGATCAATGACCAATGTAAAAACATTAATATTGATCTTAGTTTTGTAGTTAAAATGGCCATTTCTTTATATTAAATCACTTCCATAGATCACATGCTCTGTAAATCTTAGAAAACGTGTGTTATATTGTTCAAAACTGGGTTTTAGAGCTGATTATGTTATTTTCAAAGTGTGGCTAACTTAACCCTAGTTTAAGTTAAAACTAAAGTTTAAAGTTAGGCCAACTAAACCCTTCTCAAAAAGGTGTAGAATAATGAAAATAAGTTTTAAGACTGTAAATGCTCTCGTTTTCATGATCGTTACAGTGAAAAAATAAATAAAACTTTACAAAAGACCTTATTTAGCGTCACAGAAAAATAGAAATAGGGATTTATTTATTTACTCTATTTAAAACAGTTCACACCAATTACATTAAGGCAGTACAATATAATTCAACCATTTGGAGGTGTTAGAATAAGAATAAATAGCCAACATTTTGTAATATTGCACACAAATAGTTATCACATATTGCTCAAATAAACATATTCCAAAGGCTATATTTCATTGTTCAGTATTAATGTAAAACATGTTTTACCATTGTGGGTGCTCCCGTTTTCACTGAGTAGCGTCACATTAAGAACCTGTTTAGCGCTTCATAAAGATACACAGACAGAGAGACAGAAATTCAAAAAAGCCTCGTTTTGGCTTTTCTGAGGTAAAAAACGTTCAAATAACTAAAATTATCAATTCCAAGAAATATACATAGAACCTTTTTAATTAATTATATTAAGGGCCTTTCTGAAATAGACCGGCATACTTTTGAGTGGGTTTCTGACATTAAAATAAAGAAAAACATTCCATTGAACATGGAACTTAAAATTCTTAAATTCTACCTAGCCGCCCTTTTGTTGTTTTGATTTTCCTTCCAAAATATTTTGACTGATTTTGTTGAAATTTGGTCCAGGCCAAGGTGAAGGACTGGTGTAAAAAATGTTTGTATTTATTTTCTTGTGGGGAAAATCAGGTTAAATCATGGATATGTCTAAAGGGAATGTTTTCACTTCATCTAAATAGCTGTTCTTATTCTTTTACAGTAAAAAATTAATACAAAGCTCTGGAAGTTTCTCTGGAAACCTGTTACATATTTTCTATCTTAAAAATCACCAACACCCCCCAGGGCTAAGACATATTCATGTCAAAATGAAACTTTTTGGACTCTTAAAATTATTTCAATTATATTTTTCTAGTTTTTTTCAATTCCAAATTCCTTTAAAAGAGTTTTATCTTGAACTTGAAGATGCAAAATACCTGTAAAATTAGTCAAACATTTCTGGAGAAAAAAAGTAAAAATTGTGGCTATTGGGGAAGCAAAGCATTTCAAGGCTATGTTTACTGAAAGGTTTTTCTTCATTTTAATGCCGGAAAACCACTCACAACGTTTGTCGGTCTGTTTTAGAAACAACCTGTATATACTTAGAAGGGTTTTCTACAAATGATGTATCGTGAACATAATGTTAGGGGTGATATAGGGTTGGATAAATGATAGCAACGGTTAAGGGAGGAAGGGGAGACTGAGAAAGGAAATTGTCCGTGAACACCCTGTAATGCTGTCCACACAGGTCAACGTCCTAAGTAGAATACAGTGAATTATTCATTTTGTATCAAATGAAAAAGTGAATACAACTTTTATTCATTTTCTGCCATATGTATAGTTTACAGTATCGCTATGCAGGCACAGTTAAAACATCCTGGATATAAATTAATAGTTAGGATTTATTTGTCATTTTTTAACTAAATAATAATTTGATATAAAAATTCAATTATTGAAATTCCATAGTTAAAGTAAAAACAGTTAGAGCAAGGCTATTTAGGGTATTCAATTGTTTTACAGTTTTAATTTGGAACAGTCCTAACTTTGTCATAGATTAGAGGCAATGCAGTTGTTTTAATAAATTCAATAAGTAATGTATACATAAAAAACTGTATCAATGGATTGACACATACTTTCTCCCTTAAGTTAATTAAAAAAAGAAATTTGTAATAAAACTATCATATTCTTCGAAATTCATCTAAATATAATTTATTAATTTAATGTTTAAAAAATAGTCATCCAACAAAATAAACAACAAGAGAAACAAAGTTAGATTAATTGTTAGAATTTTTGGGGTGGACTCCACGCCCCCCGGTAATACCAAGCTTTTTGAGTTGGTTTTTTGGGTAATTTAACCTTACGCTTCATACCAAGTTTCATAGAACGATTGAAAAATAAGGAAGAAATTAATTTTTAATATTCTCCTTTGGAATAACATAGGGCGTTATCAGATAACGTAATCCGTTTATCATTGATAGTAAATTTTACTTTTCTCTGGAACCGTTAGCCGTGGACAAATAATTCAAAAACTAATTTGTTTAGTTTTTAAGCTGGTTTCAATGGTGATAGTCAAGTTATACTTTACGTTTATAGTTTTCGCTGGAAATTTAAAACAATGAATTTTCGACATTTAAAAGCCAATAACTTTTGAATCGTCATTTTTACAGACATGCGTGTGGTGTCATATTATTTAGTACTATGTGCACTAAAAACAACAAAATTTTATTCAAAATCGTTAGTGCCATTTTTGAGAAATTTGTGTTTTTCACGTTTTTAAGGTTTTTTGGGGTTAACTACCCTTAAAAATTGAAAATTCAAAAAATGAAAAAAATACCTAGAGATACGGTGAATATATACATACATGCAAAATTTCATCTTAATTTGATCAACGGATCCAGACACACAGAGACGGACAGACATCACGTCGAAACCAACTTTTTTGGATTTTTTGGACCCCATAACGGATATATCCACTCTCAACTCAAATTAAAAATTTTGTCGAAAACAATACTTTTTCCATATACGAAGGGGAGAAAGTAATAAAGATGATTTTTTACGTACTGTATATATATTAGATGTTGCAAAAATACGTTTAATCTAATGACGACAACTAAAACTAGTAGATCGGAGAATCGTGTAGATTGAAACAAACATAAATAAACAAATATGTACCTCAACACCTACGTCATTGAATATTTTGTCATTTTATTGGAAAATGTAAAAATAAGTGCTTTGATAACCTCGAAATCTCCGATTGTTCGACTCAACCTTGCCCCAACAGATAACACAACCGCTCTGATTCATTAAAGCTTAAAGCAGAACAATATTTCAAATACGAGTACACTTAAGTTAAAATCTCAAACATCACAAAATGCTAACTCACGAAACACCTTGAAATCATTTACATAGTCGAAGTTTTAACTTAAAAATATAGCGAATTTAAAAAATATTTTTATTATGACTTTTTATTATAGAAGGCTTAAATGATGTTCAAATGTGAATTGTTTTACCAGTGCCCAACATCAATCTGATGTACAACAGAGGTTTAATAGCTTATTTAAAATTGAGTGCGTATGAAACGATTTAATCGCATTTAAAACTAGCAGTAAGTCCAACCTTTGTACAGTTTTTATGATTGAAGTTGTGAAGCAGGATAATTTTTAACACTTTGGGTACTTTCAAAAATATCAACTTGAATTCTCACTTTACGAAGAAATAA
Source organism: Nephotettix cincticeps (assembly GCA_023375725.1). Classification (NCBI taxonomy): domain Eukaryota; kingdom Metazoa; phylum Arthropoda; class Insecta; order Hemiptera; family Cicadellidae; genus Nephotettix; species Nephotettix cincticeps. The sequence continues at coordinate 68,938,476 of CM041790.1, read as the reverse complement.
CTCTCATCTCAATTATTTGGCAATAGTATGATATAAATTATAATGATTTAAAATTTGAAATACCTTAAGATAAATATTTAAGATGGTAAAACTATCTTATTTTATTAACTGCAACACAGATTGTCCCCTGCAAAAACAAACCGGGTTTTCAGCCCAAAGTGTTCCAATATCTTTTTTTATTTCATGTATGTCTGTAAACTCTTTTTAAGAAGGGTGACATTTATTTTTATACTACTTTTAGTATAGAAATTTTCAAAATTTCCCACCATTTTTCCAATATGGTAGACTATTTTGTTTTTTGTTATAGAACACCCTGTATTTTATTATTATTTTAGATGAATAACATGATTTTAAAACGTTTTTATTCTTGACATTTTTCTAAACATAACCAAACGGGCGTTAGAGCATTTAAAGCTTTCATTTCACTTTTGCTTCAAGAATCGATAGTCACAGCTGTGCAACAATATAAATTACACATGATCAATTAAATTAAATATAACGTGTATGTATAACGTTTCTGGTTGCAGTTTATTTAATGTTGTTATTGTATACACTGTCTCCAGGGTAAATTTTAATGTGACTCTGTGCTGTATTATTTAGTTGTGTTTTATTTAATTAGTTTTAAATAGTATTTTTTATTTATTGTTATAATGACTTTTAACGAACAACTAACAATGTAAAATGTTATGAATCTTTGCGGAATGCCACAAAAATAAAAGATCTGCTACTGAACTGCACGCCACTCGTATTTCTTACAGCTGGCATCCATCAGATATGCCCTTTTTAAGCTTAAAAACCCCCCGTTTGACATATAAGCTAGGTCCCAAAAAAACGGAATCCAACACATCCTATCACCAATGTTTATACAGAAGCAGATGTTTTGGCTTTAGTCTTAGTTGACCAGCTTCTCTCTACGGAAGAAATTAAGACTTACGCAAACTTAAGTAAGAGCTCAGTTTCAGTATTGTTACCGAGACATAAATTTTACCCATATCACGTAATTCTTAACCAAAGACTACGAGATTGATTACCCTAAAAGATTAGAATTTTGCTCGTAAATGATAGAACAAATCCAGTTACAGCCTCGTTTTTGTCAACCGTTTTATTTTCTGACGAGGCGAAGTTCCTCAGCACCGGCTATTTAAACAGGCATAATATCCACTTGCAGCCCTCACAGAATTCAGACGACAGATTGTCCAAGACAATGGTCAGTAAATGTGTGGTGTGGGATTTTTAAGGGTCTCACTTTTTCGATTGCCCACTAAACAGACTTTTTAGAACAATTTGACTACGCCGACTTTTTAGAACACCGCCTTTTTGTTATTTTAGAACAATTTTTCCTTCAGACCAGATTGTAAATGTTGTTTCAACGGAATTGTGCTCCACTACACTTCACTAGAGTTGGCTAGAGTAAGTTGGCTAGAGTGTGCCTATGTCTTATGTTAGATCAACTTATTTTGCTTTTTTTCAGAGTGTCATATACTATGGCCTTTTACTATGGGGTAATAGCACACATATCCATGAAATTTTACTACTGCAGAAAAAAGTTGTAAGAATAATAACAAACTCAGATAGGCTAGCCCACTGTAGACCATTGTTCATAGAGTTGAAGGTATTGACTGTAATAAACTTATATATTTATACTGTTCTATTATATACAAAGAATAACCTTTCTGAATATCAGCTTAGGCAAGATATACACCCTCACTGCACCAGAAATAGTAAACGAATTAATGTACCTTTTTGTAGATTGTCTAAAGCACAAAACAGTTATGAAGTTGTAGGCCTAAAAGTGTTTAATAAACTGCCTCTAGAGTGGAGAGCAGCCCCATACAGTTTGTTCAAGAAGAGATTGTACACGTTTTTAGAAGTAACACCCTTTTACAAAATAAATGAATTTTTTGAATGTCTGAATATAACTTTATAAATGTCTTGATTATTATGTTTGTAGGTACGGTATATTAGAATAAGACATTTAAGTGACCTTGTGATGTATCCTTATATTATGCTGACAATTCAATTATTGTACTGTTGTGTCTCTTGTATCTTTTTTCTTTTGTATATATTGTATATATGTAACCTGACGTTGTCCATTGCTGCAAAGTTTAACGACAATAAAATTTTTATTTATTTATTTATAACAGTCAATGACACATTTGAAGGATGTTTGATATGTAAAGGAGGCCCAGTTCCATGGCCTCCGAGATCACCGGATCTCACACCACTGGACCTTTTTGGGTACAGCAATGAGACATGTTTAAACCCTAACCCAGACACATGAAGATATGAAGTGCAGTATTCAAACCGCCTGCAGATTACCAGAATACCATTTGAAATGGCGACCTACCCAGGTAGGTATTTTAAGCCAAGTATGAATGAGAAATGATTGTGGCGCGATCTTGTAGTCTCGTTACTGACTAAGGCTGACATGTTCCTTAAACAGGACTGTTCATTAATAGCCCAACAGCCGATGGCAACTAAGGGACCTACAGTTTAACATGGAATCCGAACCACGGCCTCTGAATTACGAATTGGTCGAATTATGAAGATGGTATTTGCAGATTAACGTAGTATTCAATAGTGCGCACGTTAATCCACACAATAGAACACTACACCCACCGACCATCGCTCACAACTATCCACAATTCGTGACCTCCAAGTAGCTGGATTACAGGACGTCGCCACCGTCCCAGTCATTGGCAGACATTGATGAAAATCATTATAATTTCGCAAAGAGGTCATGAGTAACACCTATGAATAACTTCTTGATTAGCTTAATACGTGTTGGTTTTACTATAGGATGAAGTAAAAACTCACGTCTTCCAACACTACTTAATATTGCAAATTATATAAAAGTTGGTAAATTGGCGATCGATTTTGCGCAGTCACACCGAATATCAACAAGCCCAAACGGAGACTGAATGAAACAAAATGGCGTCCCAATGGTAGCCAATAGTATTTAAGCAGGGACGCCATTTTGTTTCATTTATTCTCCGTTTGTGCCTGATGATGTCTGGTGTGACTAAACGAAATCGTTCACCAATTTAACAACTTTTGTATATATTTACTGTTTGTACATAGTTACAATATAAGTATCATCATTATTGGTAATATATTAAGTAGTTTTTACTACATCCTATAGAACATCTATGGCCATGTGTATTGGCCAACATAGATAATTGTTTAAACATCTAATGCAGAACTAGGATAATTTATTGAGTTATCTTGAAGTCATCGTGTACATAATATTATTTCTACGTGATTTGATTTGTAGATACATAAATATAAGCTATGTAATTCCCATTAAAGGTTGTTGTTTACGTACTATTGAATTCGTTTAAACTACATTTATTTTAATTCAAAACAAATAAAAATGCTGAAACTGATTTCAATTAGATGTGGAATTTCATTAGTGTCTCAATTACCTGATTGGTTAGATTTAGCATCAAAAAAATTAATAAACTACAACAGGAAACGTTATATTTTTAGTTTACTTGACCATGTGTAATTTATATTGTTGCACAACAGTCACTTTGGGTCATTTGAATCTTGACAGTGAAATTAAAGCTTAAAATGCTCTGGCACCCAACATGTTAGGTTTAGGAAAATATGTAAAGAATAAAAACTTTTTCAAACCACGTTTCCTTTCTAAAATTATAATACAATACAGGGTGGTCTATAAGAAAAAAATATTTGTCCCCGTATTGGAAAAGTGGCAGACATATCGGTTAATGAGAACGGGTAGTTTGGGGGGTTTTGTACCCAAAAAATGGGTTTTTTGCGTTTTCCCTTGTAATTTTTAAAAATTTCAAACTTTATCTTTCACCATTAGAATTAGATTAAAAACTACATAAATTAGTTCCTTAAAGTTTTTTACTATCTCCAACGGTTACCGAGATATAAAAAAATCTAAACACAGTACGTTGTATTTATGGGGCTCCAATGTCAATCTTATGAAGAATAAAGAAAAATTAATATTTCACTTATTAAACCAATATTTTTGGATGAAACTTGATATTTAGCTTCATATGGTTGAGATCTATCCATTAATGCTTAAAAATCATAGTTTATGTGTTTATCATGGCAGCTAACCTGTATACTATTTTCCCTTGTCAATCATATAGAGATTAGGTAAACTCCTTTATTTGTGGACAGATGTTGATAAAAGTTGGTATAAATGGTCATAATATAAATTGTTTACGCTAGAAACACCAATTTTCAGCGTTCCTCACAGCTGCAAACCTGCATACACTTTCCCATGTTAATCTTATGAAGAATAGGTAAATAACTAATAAGGTAATATTTTTCGACAGATAATGATAAAACTTGTCAAATATTATTATTATGTTATTTATTTGAAAATTCGCTGAGTGCGCAGGTTTGCTGCGACGGGGTAAAACCTGTAAGCTAACGTTTTTATTATTTTGTTTCAGGTATGAAGAACTACTTTTTGTCATCTATTGGGCACAATTTAAGTAGAGTTAGTAGGTAAGTGTTTATTTTTGATAAATAAAAACAAAACTTAACTTAGCTTCAACGAGGCTTACTTCATTTAAATAATATTCGTTAGTTTCTTATATCACCTCCATCACTAAAATCTTATGAATATGTATTGATATTCTAAACTTGTTTAAACCAGAAATATCAATATCCATGCCAAATGAGTGGAACGGGATGAAAACAAAAAATAAAATAAAAGGGGGTTGGATAAAATAAACGAGCTTTGTCTGACAAGCAGTATTGGGAAATATTATCATATAGTATAATAGTATAATATCATAAGATATTATGTTGGCTGCCCTGAACATTCACACGTTCTCTTCCTGCCATATCTTATCCTTCCGTTAACCTAGTTCCTAAAATGAATTTTTAGCTCTAAATTGAACTAAATTAACATACTTTTTTACTGACAATTTTCCAAAAATAACCATGTATAGGTTTTCCCCCCAAAATAAGACAGTATTTATGAAGTTTGATCAATTCCATTTTGGTCTCGTTACCTAATTTGAAGAGCTACTCAAGCTATTTGACATTTTGTGAGTAATATTTCGGTTTTTCTTGAAACCTAATATAATTATTTTCAACTTAATCTATTAATCATAATATAATATATTACATAATCTATACCCCCGTCGCAGCAGACCTGCGTACTCAGCGAATTTCCAAATCAATAATATAATAATAAAAATAATATATGACAAGTTTGGTCAAAATCTTTCGATGAAAATTAGAATTATTTGCCTATTCTCCATAAGATTAACATGGGAGGGAGTGTGCAGGTTTGCTGCTGTGAGGAACACTGAGAGTAGGCATTTATACCATCAAAAACTTTTATTTTTAACATTCATACCAACTTGCATCAACATCTATCCATAAATAAAGGTGTTTGCCTATTCTCCATATGATTAACATAGGAAAAGAGTATGCAGGTTTGCTGACATGATAAACACATAAACTATGATTTTTAAGCAAAAATGGATGAACCTCAACCACGTGAAGCTAAATATAAAGTTTTATCCAAAAATATTTTTTAATAAGTGAAATATTAATTTTTCTTTATCCTCCATAAGATTAACATTGGAGCCTCAAAATACAACGTACTGTGTTTAGATTTTTTATTATCTCAATAACCGTTGGAGAAACTTTAAGGAACTAAATTATGTAGTTTTTAAGCTGACTTCAACGGCGAAAGATAAAATCTAAATTTTTTAAATCATATATGAAAAACGCAAAAAACCCCATTTTTTAGTACAAACCCCCCCCCCAAAACTACCCGTTCCCATTCACCGATATGTCTAACCATAGGTCTCATGGTAAGACTTAAGCCCGGGACCATGTTATTATGTTATAGGGAATAGGCAAACTCCTTTATTTATGGACAGATGTTGATGAAAGTTAGTATAAATGTTAAGATAAATATTATTTATGGTAGAAATGACTTCTTTCAGTGTTCCTCACAGCAGCTAACCTGCACACTCTTTCTGTTAATCTTATGGAGTATATGCAAATAATTCTCATGTTTATGGACAGATTTTTATAAAACTTGTCGTATATTATTATTATATTATTGATTTTGAAATTCGCTGAGTACGCAGGTCTGCTGCGACGGGGGTATTTGGTCTCTGGGCACCTAAAGAAGAAAAAATAACAAGGTCCCGGGTTTAAGTCTCGCCATGAGACCTACGGTAATAGCCTTCTCCCTATGGGAAATTAGCTAAAACGTTCAAAAAAAGTTATAAAATTTATATAATAAATATTGGTTGATAGATTACCATTTTTTGATCGACTACATTTAAATAAATTATCGCCACCTCTCTGATGTGGCGACCTACCCAGGTAGGTATTTTAAATCAAGTATGAGTGAGAAATAAGTGTAAGATAACTGAGGCGAGATCTTTTGTTACTGACTAAGGCTGACATAATCCTTAGATAGAATTGTTAGTTTAAGGTTTTACCAATATTAAAAAAATACTTTTACCTTAAAGAATTTATATTATTTTACAGTAAAAGTTGACAAAATGTGAAAACAACTTCAATATTTCCGTGGTGAAGACCCATTATTTGCAAAGTGGTTGTTTTGTCACAAAAAGGAACCAGACTTTAATGGCTTCTTTGAACTACTATCCATCACATACCATCCATAGTTAACTTTATATTTTACTTTCTATATTTAATTTTCAATAAAGTGACTTTATTCAGGATACGATACAAATTTATTTATCTTCATAAATTTATGTTTTAGTATTTTATTCCTGACATATTTTACACGAAATCTTTGTTTTTCTTATATAAACGTCTATTTACCTTTGAAATCTAAATCCTCGTGCTCAATAATTCATGGAATAAAAACTTAGCTACCAATTTAATGTCCCTACAAAATTTGTGTCATCATAATATGTATTGATTATCAATGGATACTTTGTACATCTCTTGATAATACTTGTAAATTTGTTTTATATAAAAAACGTATCAATAGCATTATACATAAATGGACGATTTATGACAAGACCTTTTTATGTAAAGTAAGATTACAAAAACCATTCAATGGGTGATTTTTTCCTCATTCTTCCATACAATTATTAACATTGAATCGCTATATCTATCAGCCAATTGTACTAGTTGTATTGAATGAATTGTATCATAAAGTTTTATCATTATACATTTTTTATTGCATTGTGGTATGCCATTTGAAATCAAATAAATTGTTTAAAAAGTTATCCTTTGTATAAGTTATGTAAACATAAATTAAAACTTAAGTTTTTGCTATATATAAAAAAATAAACAAAACAAAAAATTGGGTTTGTCAGAGAATAAAACATAATTAAAATTACACTTTTGCTTCTTGATAAAAAGATCTTTTTGGATATCACTATTATTATGAGATTATTATTTCAAAATGATTCTCCATACTTGGTAAATAATGCAAAAATCAATATTTTGGTAGTTGCCATGATTTCTATTTGTACTTTGTGTAGATTATTAAGATTAACGTACTATTTCGTATACTTCATTAAAATTGAGGTATCTTTCTAACATATTAGTAAGCGTTTTCAATTTTGATACGACAGGTCACAGGTTCATATCCCGGGATGTCCATTTGGATTTGGAATACTTTCCAAAAATTCATTTTTGTGTAATCACTCTGTGACTGTCAAACTACCTGTGGCGTTGAAAGATAACAGGCTCAATGTACCTTAAAAACAATAACTGTTTTGGAAGGTAACGGAACTTATTTTTCAATAATACTAGAGGTATTTAATTGTCCTAATATCCTTTTATCAGAGAACGATTATATGAACATCACACTAGATCCAACGACTACAACACCATACAACAAATACTTGGTGTCTTCTGAAGATTCATTAGTTTTAAAGCATTTTATTGAGCTTATAGTTAAACAAATCCTTTAATGAACGATACCATTGGAAATCCAAAGTTTTAAGGTTTCTTTTTAACTCCTATAGATGTTCAATGTGTCATTGATCAAAAAACAGGTTCTCAAGCGATGCTTCAGAATAGCCCAAACGTTGGCCAGTACCCACTGGCGGATTGAAGTCACTGCATTGGAACTTCTGCGTTTCGGTGCACTTCTTATGGCTTTAAAATGTCAATACTAATGCAAGATACTCAGGTATAAATGAACAGTATTCTTCCTAAATGCCTACATGACTCATGCTCAGCAATTATACAAGATAAATATTTTAAAATACTAATTGTTTTCAACTAAAATAAATGGTATCAGTTGACTGATACATACTTTCTCCCTTAAGTAAATTTAACAAAGACAATCTGTAATAAAACTATCATGTTCTACAAAGTTAATGTGAATATCATTTAATAATTTATTGTTTCAAAAATAATCATCCCATTTCTGAAAATAAAAACAAGAGAGACAAAGTTTAATTAATTGTTCGAATTGTATGGGGGGAACACCCCCACGTTAATACCTGAAAATTTAAAAATTGAATTTTTTAACATTTAAAAGCCCATAACTTTTGAACCGTAATTTTTACAGACATGCGGGTGGTGTCGAATTATTTTGTACTCTCTGCACTATAAACTATCAAATTTTAATCAAAATCGTTAGAGCCGTTTTTGAGAAATTTGGATTTTCACGTTTTTTAATGGTTTTTAGGGGTGAACTGCCCTTAAAAATCAAAAAAACTCAAAAAATGAAAAAACGCCTGGAGATACGGTGAGTATACACATACATTCCAAATTTCATCTAAATCGGACCAACGGGGTAGGCTGTGGTGCTGTACACATCCAGACACACACACACGGACGGACAGACACACACACACACACGGACAGACAGACATCACGTCGAAATCCACTTTTTTAGATTCAGGGGACTCCAAAACGGATATTTCCACTCTTAACTCAAATTTGAAAATTTTGACGATAAAAATACTTTCTCCATATACTATGTATAAGGGGAGAAAGTAAAAATGTGTGTTAGATATAAAATTATAAAACGTAAAGAACTACTCTTTTAACGCATGTTCCTTAACACATGAATAGTGTAGGCGTAAAGATCAATTGAATATGAGCAACTAAACCTGATATTTCTATATATTGGCACAGGATATTATTGGATACTATCGGATATTGTTGAGTGGTTAAGCATTATGAAATCATTTAATATACTCGTTTACCTAAATGTTATCGAAAACCACGTAACACACGAAGGTAGTGAAAAGAAGAACGATGGAGCTCTTGACAGTTGTGAGAGATTGTTTTGTTGATCTGAAGACGATATTCGAACAGACTAATCCATTTCCACTTGTGACGTCATTGTTTTTGTTGCTCACTAAATTTCAGTCATTTGTAATATTCAACATTCGTGACGTTACTCGTTTAAAAGTAATGTTGGTTATTGTAAGTGTGTGTAATATTGTTTTATTACATCTTCTAGTTTCTGTTTAGTTTGAAAACACCAGCGTTGAAAATAATCATTAAAAATATTTTTCATCAGCTTAGAAACTTATAAAACTGTATACCAAATTTTAAGTCAATATATCAATCTATTACGGAATTAAAAAATTGTACGTTAAAAACGAAAACCAGTGCCAATTGGCTAAAAATTCTCAAAATATAAATGGTTTTCATTGAAAATTTTCAATTCACTTTTACATATAGCCTATAACGATTTTTTGTGAACCCTGTATGGAAAAGGAATACTTTAGGAATTTATAAAAGTTTTAACATGCCCTTCCCTTAGGGAATAATATTTAACAGTTGCTTCGTTTATTCTTTTACTTTTTATCATTTACTAATAAATAAATGTTAGAAATATCTAATGTATAAAATAACAATCTTTAACCTTGTAATGCAGTGAGGACGAATCACAGATCGACAATGTAGTGGTTTAGCCTGTGGCGGGTCTGCACTAGCTGAACACTAACTTAGACTCGAGAGCTTCGACGAGTTGAAAAACTTCAGAACTTAGAATTCACAATATACTTCTTATTTTGACAACAATTTTCAGTTTTATAAAATATCATTCAGTATAAAAAGATATGAACATTTAGACTATTTTGACTTTTAAATTACTCGAACAGTAAAGTCTAAATACATGTATACAAGATTTTGTAGTGTTTGTATGTTGCACGTATTTTGTGCAAGTTATATGTCGTTCGTATGAACTATTTTGATGATTATGAAAGGAAAAATCTTGTAACTACTACAAGCTAGGTTATGAAACGCATTTAGGGTCTGCCTTACACTCCGATGTGAGCTGGTTCGATCCTGTTCAAAATATTAAAATACTCGTAATATTATTGTCAAGGTACTAAATCAATAGATTTTTTGGTACTAGACACAGCTAACTTAATGATAAGGGATTAAACTTATAAGTCATCAAAAGTGACAGACTTTCAGTACATCATTATAATCCAGCTACTTGGAGGTCACGAATTATGGATAGTTATGAGCGATGGTCGGTGGGTGTAGTGTTCTCTTGTGTGGATTAATGTCCGCACTATTGAATACTGCGTTAATCCACAAATACCATACTCATAATTAGACCAATTCGTAATTCAGAGGCCGTGGTTCGGATTAGGTCCCTTAGTTGCCATCGGCTGTTGGGCTATTAATTAACAGTGATGTCTAAGGAACATATCAGCCTTAGTCGGTAACAATCGCCCCAATCATCCCACAATCATTTCTCATTCATACTTGGCTTAAAATACCTACCTGGGTAGGACGCCATTTCAAATGGTAATCTAATCTAACATTAAAAAAGGGGTTTTTGGTTTTATAAAATAGTTTTACTGTTACATTTTAGGGCAATATGACTTTTAAATGAAGAAAAATAGAACAAGGCCTAACAAAAACCCTTAGAGTCCAAAATTATTTAAACTGTAACCCATCCACAACAACACACTGATAACAGCGCTTAAGAATAATGATTTGTAAGCTCTCACAAAGAAACTCCGCGGGATCCGGAGATATTCCTCTTTATCGTTTTAGTTCCTCATCATTATTGAAGCTATGGGTATAAACGTTTCCCTTTTGAAAAATTTAATTTTGTTTTTCTCAATAATTCTCTGAACAGAAGACTTCGGAACACCAGTTTCAAGTTCAACCTTCCTTAGTGATTCCGGGTTGTCTGGAGAGCGGAGCATTGATGAGCCCTAGTTCTTCTCTTTCCTCATTAGATCGCCTAGACTACTTTTTGACAACACTACAGTTTCTAACAAAAGATTTTTCCACTTGGTTTACTGTTGGATTTTTTTTAAGAGACGGACTACTCCCAAGGCACTTCAGCCGTAGCAGCTTTATGCGCACCCCTGTAAGGGTTGCGGCATTATCATATAGCGAAGAGCCATTGGTGATTGGCAGGATGTGAACCCGGGACCTTGGGCACCAAAGCCCCGCGCTTTACCCCTAGACCAGCGCGCTCCTTTTATTGTTGGGTTACTAGGTGGTTCAATTCCAGGATAGGAAACCTGAAATTAATTGTCTAATTGCTTCAGTGACGATGCCAAATGCAATAGGCCACGCACAACCCTTAACTTCTTGTTCAACGTTAAAAGTCATTTCTTTACTCCGTACCGAAGAAAGGTAGCTTACGTTTTTATGCCTCAAGCAAAATTTTACAATGAAACAGCTGTTCTTCAACAATGAGCGTTAGAACCGCAACGTAGTAAACAAATCAGATAATAACTCATGAAAATAGTTTTAATAGGAAGAAAATTAGTAAAAGTTTCAATATGCCGCCATTTTGTTTCTACAAAGGTTAGGAAGCTGATATTTTCCCAGAATATTTTTAAAACCTACTTTGTAAAATGTGTAAATTTTAATTAAGTTCGGTGGATCATACTCATACTTAATCATAAAATCATACCTTTAAAGCTCTTCTTGGGACACTGTGTGTTAAATTAAGTAGTTAATAACCCAAAATAGTTTCCAGCCCAGTTTTATTTCACCATTTCATTTATTTTTGTTTTATTTTTTCAATTTAATTTGTTGATAGTGTTGGAACAATTTAGACTAATAACTTGACTGAATGTTGAGACATGGAGTTTTTAAATGTTTAGGACATTTTCAATTAATTTGTTAACAGATTTTTCAGTAAAATGTAATTAATGAATTAAGAAGATTTCCTATTTATTATATGCTGTATTATAAAAAATCTATTTATTCCTTTGCCGTTTTCCTTCACTATATTTTTAAATAAATCTTTTTGTTTAATACTATGTGTAGATTCAATTTAACAATCAACCCCCTTACTAAAAATTAACAGCTTAATTCAGATTAAAGAAATTGCGATTAAAATTAATCAAGCATTACAGAATGCGTGTCCCGGTATGGGAAAACCGGAAGTAAACATCTAAGTTCCGTTTTCCGGTGTGTTCGCTCACGAAAAGGGGTTTGAGAAAGCTTACAGCAGCTACAGAATCAGAAACAACTACGAAAATTGTAGTTTATTCTTTTAAATAATCGGTAACAGATTCATATTACATTGATTTGTTAAGAACAATCAAAACCGCCTAACACTGATTAGTTAAGATTTTTTTATTATTTTTACGTGCCATACCTTAAAAGACCGAAATAAGACTTATTTGAATTTCTGTGTCTGTTCTTTCTATAACGCTAAAAATATGTTTTTGTAACACTGCACGAAAACGGGAACACCTGCTATAAAGAAATTTATTTTCATTTTTACATTTTGTGGAAGATTTTTTCGACTGACCCTAAACCCATCAAAATCAATAATTAGCTCTTAAAATCCCAGTTTTTAGTGATTTTGGGACTACATTTATCCTAAGTTCTACTAAACATGTGATTTATTTATGTGATTTACAAAATAAATAATTTAACTGTTAAATCAAAATCAACATTTATCAATAAATTTAAACTTATTTTAAATTATAGTGCACTAAAAAAAGTATAGTGTTATCTTAAAGTAAACCAAATCTAACTATACATATTTTCTAGTTTAATCTAAATTATTTACTTTAAAATAATACTAAATGATAAATCATTCTAGCTGAGAATTACTTTTTTCCCATTTACTTATTTTCATTTTAACTTAATATAAGTATTTAGGCATAATAATAAGTGTCTTGATTCTTAATATTAAGTCTTACAACCCGTACAAAGGATGGGGTAATATTTTTCATAATTAAGACTGTCTTGATAATATCCTTAAATTATTGAATAACATAAGTACACCCTACAAAAGTTATAACTAGATAACTCAACATTGTGAAAGATAGGAACAAAAATAACATAATTTAATTCAGAGACTTAACACAGCAATTGGATTTACTTACACCAATTCTCGTAATTGTTTAATCAATATACAACAAACAAACATTTCCTTTTATTGAAATACTTGTTAGTTGTTAATTTACTTTCCATTTTAAAAATAATGCTATTCTTATATAGTTCTTGATTGTAGCAAGTCGTTGTAGACTACATTGACGATGCCAAGGAATTAAACTGCATAATTGAAATTAAAATAAACGGTACCAGTGGACTGACACATACTTTCTCCCTTAAGTAAATTAAAAAAAGACAATCTGTAATAAAACTATCATGTTCTACAAAGTTAATCTAAATATCATTTAATAATTTATTGTTTCAAAAATAATCATCCAATTTCTAAAAATAAAAACACGAGAGACAAAGTTAAATTAATTGTTCAAATTGTATGGGGGGGACTACCCCCCCCCCGTAACACCAAGCTTTTTTGAGCTGGTTTTGTTCGGTGATTTGACCTTACGCTTCATACCAAGTTTCATGGAAAACGGTTGGAAAGTAAGGAAGAAATTGATTTTTTTATATTCTCCATAAGAATAACATTGGGCACTTTCAGACAACGTACTGCGTTTATCGTGGACAGTAAATTTAACTTTTCTCTGGAACCGTTAGTCGTAGACAAATAATTAAAAATACTAATTTGTTTAGTTTTTTAAGCTGGTTTTAATGGTGCCAGTCAAGTTATACTTTACTTTTATTGTTTTCGCTGAAAATTTAAAAATTAGATTTTTTTGACATTTAAAAGCCCATAACTTTTGAACCATCATTTTTACAGATATGCGGGTGGTGTCAAATTATTTAGTACTTTGTACACTATAAACTGTCAAATTTTAATAAAAATCGTTAGAGCCGTTTTTGAGAAAATTGGATTTTTCACGTTTTTTAAGGGTTTTTAGGGGTGAACTACCCTTAAAAATCAAAAATTCAAAAAAATGAAAAAAACGCCTGGAGATACCGTGAATATATACATACATGCCAAATTTCATCTAAATCGGACCAACGGGGTAGGCTGTGGCACTGTACACATCCAGAGACACACACACACACACACACACACACACACACACACGGACGGACAGACATCACGTCAAAACCCACTTTTTTGGATTCAGGGGACCCCAAAACGGATATATCCACCCTCAACTCAAATTCGAAAATTTTGACGAAAACAATACTTTCTCCATATACTACGTATAAGGGGAGAAAGTAAAAGTAATATTTAAAAGATGTAAATAAAGAATTGTACCTTTTTCCTAAAAATTGAAATAATTAAAAAAGTTTAGAAATACACTAAATAGGCCTTGATTACTTTTTATGATACTCAGATTTAATCGGAGGTTTTAAAAAATATTGTTATTTAGTTCAGTAAATTACATTATAATTCTTATGCGATAAAATTTAAAATAAAATGTTTTTTCGAATTAATTATTTTCCAAACACTATCAACGTTTAAATTAAAATTATATTTAAATATTTAGTTTATCTTTTGAATATAAAACTATACACAAAGGAGTTTCCTTGTATTTAGCAAACTTTCAAACCACCCCTCAAGTTTTCAAGTTTAATGGAGAAGTGTTGTACATAAACTTTGTTATTAACGTTTAAATGTTAATTTAACTTACAAATTAGATAAACTTGAGGTGGTTCCAAGGTGTAAATGAACCCAATCAGGAGGTAAAACTGTAAAGCTTAAACATAAAATAACTTAAATAAATTTTTACTATATTAAATGTATTGAATTATATTATTGTTGTTTTTTAATTCATCTTCATTTTTAATAATAATTTTATATGTTCGGAAAGAATTATGTTGTATGAACTATTGAAGACAAAACATCATTTTTTATGAAATCAAAATTAAAAAGTCAAAGCAGTCATAATCATTTATTCACTGAATTACATATATAATGTGTAACAGGAGAAAATATTACAAATGAAAACTAAATATAAAGAAAAAATTAAAAATATGTTATATATAGACTAGCCTGTAAATGAACCAAAATATACTTGTGGAACAGGCTTCCCTAACCCCACCCCCCCCCCCCCCCCCCCCCCCCCCCCCCCCCCCCCCCCCCCCCCCCCCCCCCCCCCCCCCCCCCCCCCCCCCCCCCCCCCCCCCCCCCCCCCCCCCACACCCCCCCCCCCCCCCCCTCTAAATTTTAGTGTGATTTTTAATTAATTAAAACAACTAAGGTTTTCACAATATAATGAGGTTTTTTAATAAATTGATAAAACGTATGCTTTCAACTTCAAGAAAAAATCTAAATTCAAAATACCATTATTATCATAAAACTTTATTTTACACCTACTATACCTGTACTTTACTAAATAGTTCGTAAAGTACTGTTTGTTTTCTATTTGTACTATACTTTATTTTATTACATACTATATTTGCATAATAGTACTGACCAAAAATCTTAAATAGCTGTACATAAATTAACAGAAATATAACCTTTATTTAAAGTTAAGATTAATTAAATTATTGGTTAGTTGGATTACTGTGGAGTTACAGACACAGAAGAGCTGGAAAAGTCGAAAGAGATAGAATTATTAATTTATAACCAACGCTTAGTTATGAATTACAATTAATCTGTTTTTTTACTATATTTTTAATTTAAAGCGGACAAGACGAAGCGGTCTTGCGATAAATAATCTATTAATAAACTATTATTCATCAGATTTTAAATCCTATAAACCATTCAGTAAGCGTTTACCCTGCAAAGTATTTTTCCTTGAAGGTTTAAGTATTTAAACAGATAATTACAATTACTGCTACTTTCCATAAGCTGAAAAATGGTTTGAAAGTGGTCAAACAATTTTTTTATTGAAAATAATCAAATACATGAAAGTTCTAACGTAGTGGCTAGTTTCATAGCTTAACGATATTTCAATCAATTTCACTTCACTAGGCAGGACTAGTTTCGAACTTAATAGCGAAGCTGAGTGATTCTGTAACTTCGTAATTGAAATTTAGTGGCTTCTAGAACTTTGTTATCGATTAGAGTATTAAATTTAGTATTACTATTATTTCAAGAAAGATTAAACACACCTAAATCAATATTCTTAAAAAATTTTATTTTTATTTCTTATTTATCTCAAGGAGAGTTTTATTTATATAGATAAAATTAGTGAATTATCCCTACATTCCTTGGAATAATGATATTATTAGCTATTTGTAAGTTTTATAACCCAGAAGACGTTATTTACCAACGTTCTCAAAATTTCTGCTCAAAACCATAACTAGTTTTCCCTCACTCCTTGCATGAAAAACGCCAAATTTCCGAATTAATCACTATGTAACTCAAAAGGTGTTACTAAAAATTTTAAAAACTATAGCAAATTTA
The DNA here is from genome assembly GCA_023375725.1 of Nephotettix cincticeps. Lineage (NCBI taxonomy): Eukaryota > Metazoa > Arthropoda > Insecta > Hemiptera > Cicadellidae > Nephotettix > Nephotettix cincticeps. The sequence continues at coordinate 68,921,861 of CM041790.1, read as the reverse complement.
TTATTCAATAAAGGAATAAATATTAGAATTATGTTTTTACGATACTCGATTTTTTTTGCTCGCACCACCTTAATGTATATTTTTTTATAACAATATGTATCTATGTCTAACTTATTAGCCCTTGGTCATCCAATCTGCACAAAGAATGATCTGCCTACTAGACTCATAGTAAATAAATGGTACCAGTGGACTGACACATACTTTCTCCCTTAAGTAAATTAAAAAAAAAATCTGTAATAAAACTATCATGTTCTACAAAGTTATTCTAAATATCATTTAATAATTTTGTTTCAAATTGTTTTGGGGGAACCCCCCGTAATACTTATTTGTGTGGTTTTTGTTGATTTTTTTTTATTTTCATGTTTGTTGTGTTTGTTTTTTTTTTTTTTTCTGTGTTTGTGTGTGTTTTTTTTTTTTTTTTTTTAACTTTTCTTGTGTTTTTTTTTTTTTTTTTTTTTTTTTTTTTTCTTTACAGTCAAGTACTTTTTTTTAGATTTTTGCTTTTATAAAAAATTTTTTTTATTTTTAATTTTGATTAATAGCACTAAAAACTAAACAACGTCATTTTTTTCTAGTTAACATTTTGATTTGAATTATTAGTTTTAGTGCAGAGTACTAAAAATTTAATAAATGTTTAGCGTTTTCAAAATTGGTTTTTTCACGTTTTTTAAAAATATAGGGGACTATAAAATCAAAAATGACTGGTACCAAAAAATAAAAAAAACAAACAAATTATATATTAAAGTCTACGACTAACTTTCCACAGAAAATAACGTCCACATAAACGCAGTACGTCTGAAACCCCACCAGATTCATGGACAAAAAAACAATCCACCTCAACTCAAATTCATTTTAATCACCGAACAAAACCCCTCATATTGGTATAAAAAATAAAATAAATATTAAATGATATTTAAATTATTTTTAATGTTTTAAACTTTAAAGCTATATTTATACGTTATTAAATATCAAAGTATTTTTTATGTAAGTTCTATTTAGGTCTTATAGCAATTGCTTTGAACTGTATATACGAATATAATATCATTTATAAGTCTTGAGTTTGAACTCTATATGATAGAGATGAAGATGGATGATGTTGTTGATAGAGCAAAAGCTGGGGTAATCTCTTGTGAATAATCTACTATGGCATTCTACTTTACTTTAGACCGTTAGTTGAAACTTTAAGAGTTTCATTAGAGGTTTCTATCCAATTCATTTTATTATGGCTTGTCTTAGTTGGTCTTTGGTAAGGATTAATTAAATTAATTTAGTTCAATTATTAACTTTAAATACGATTTTCTATCAATTAAAACGATATCATACGAACAATGTACAACCGTTGACCTATAGACCCTATTATGTATTATTCATCGATATTTAAAAAAGGTGTACGTAATTTTCATTAAAATGCTTTAAAATGTAGTCAGAAAATTTCAAGTTTCAATCAAATGAAAATATTTAAAAGTAGTTTTGTTTTCAAACTTAATTAAACCCTAGATATTTTTTCATAGAACTAAAGTACTTTTTATAAAAAAATATATTTAACGCTAAGTCTAAGTAAATAAAGTGCTTAGTAAATATATATTACTAAGTCTTTAACGATGTCAAAACCTTGATTCTAGAACTTTCCGAGATGTTTTTGTTTTTATAATGAGATTATTGAAATTAAAAGATTATTGAATGAGTTCCATCACTTATTGCTCCAGTTTTATTTAAACGTAGCACTATAATTTAGCTCAATATTTTTAATTTATTTTTTGTATTTTTTCTGCTTTTATATCAAAGTTTGTCATATCTGCTCTTGTTAAACGATACATTATTTTAAAAGCAGCATCAGTTTCATACTTTAAATTCAACAAATCTCTCGTATAATGTTATTACAGTTTTATTTCATTTTTTATTTTTAAGAATAATTTGCAAAAATGAAAAAAACTTTTGAAAGACTAAGGAAAAGAAAAAAGGATTAAAATTTTGTTAAAATATTTTCCCTCTTATATTAACCTAATACCAAAGACATTAGCCAGGCCTAAATTACGATTTCTTAAAGTTAAATTATGCACTTTCTTTAACTGAGCCTATGGCTCAAACTTAATTATATTTGTCTGCAATCAGTCCCGGTAGTTTGGTCAAAATATGTCAACCGGTACAGACAAAGTGTGTTCGGAGACACAACCCTAAAATATAAAACTCACTAAATAGGAGCCACTAAACCATTTTGCCCCCGCAAGGTTAAGCGGAGGTGTTCACTGTCAACCGAATCCCCACGATGTAAGGGTGGGTGGGGGTTGAAGGGAAACCTTACATCAAGAATGCTCTCTTGGTGTAATCTTCCCCTTACCTTTGAAGTATCACTGTCGTTATAACATTTCTAAAAGGAGTTAATTTTCCACTTAACTCTAAACGTAATATGGTTTATCTCTTCCATTCACTAAGGAAATTGAGTTTTCCTCAGCGATTTTAAACTTGTACAAAGATAATTTTCTCCATAAAAGGTATAAAAGAAATAGAGATTGTATTGATGTAACTTTGTTAGACTGAGCAAAACTAAAGACAAACTATAAAATATCAGGCCTTAAATTTATTAACAAATCACCCAAAGAGGTCTTCAAACTATATAATGAAGGTTAAAAAACTAAATATGTCAGTGGCTGGAACTCAGCCCTTTTTATACTATCAAAAAATTCTTCAGTCTTTCAAATCTTATTTGTATTGGATAGTTTTAGTTTAGATAGTTTTTACAGCCACTTTTTAGTTATTATTTAAGTTTTTAGTTGTATTTTCTATTTCTTATTACTCATTTAGTTACAAGTTATAAATGACTAGCTGACCTGGCAAATTTCGTAACGCCTAACAGTAAAAACGTTGTAAGCAAACCAAACCTTCTGGTAACAAACCAAACCTAACTACTGCAAGACGGATTTTATAGGAAAGATTAAATTTTCTGAATCGCTGCATTGTTTTTTTAATAATACTCACGTAATCTAACATTTACACAAAACAAAAAACAACTTATAATTACACTGGGACAAACAAACCAACCAGCCAGTAGTATATACATTTTTAAAACAATCACAAAAATTCGCTGTAAATGACGCATAATAACATTAGCTGTCGACTGGTGAAAATAAAGCAACACAAAATCAGCTGTTAATAACATTTTATTGATGTATGCATATGATCAAAATGTATCACGCCTTTTCCCCATAAGCTTAACATAAACAAACTTTACAAGTCAGTGGGGCCCTAATGTTAAATACAGAACGAAATGCCTATAGCCTAATTAAAGCAGAGACGAATACACCAAATCAAAGATCGAGTTAAAAATTGTGTAACTAACACGACTTTGTTTTGTATATTTAGATGTCATTTTTAAGTATGTCATTTATTAGCACATGACATTCAATTAGATATGAAATAAAAAATATGTACATAAACCCTCAAAACTCTAAGTAAAAAAGTATCAACGTAGCAAGTAAAACTGTTCATTTTGTACAGTATATATTTGCCTTATAGTTTTAAATTGACGATTGATACAGTAGGCATTGAATATAAAATCACATTGCTAATGGAAAGTAAACCAACAGCTGTAGCTTTAGAAATGGAATGTTTTGATTGTGGAAATTTTTCAAACCAACTTATCCTCCTTAAGGTTAACATTAGAAATTAAAAAACGCCATTAAATAAATTTCACTAAAACCTTCCCGAACACAATAGACAACAATTTTATATAAAGAGAAGATAACTGTTGATTGTAGCATAGCAATTATTCTTTGATCATACTTACTGAAAAACTTTTACTAAAGGGTAAAACACTCTTGATGTGATTTGACTTTACTCTATATAGTATACAAACTTTCTGTATAGTATTTTTACTTTAACTAACTCAAGTTAAAGAGGAAGTTTTAACATCATCGACATCGTTATAATTCCAAGTACGGGAACCTTTTTAACATTATTGGGTCCCCAGATGACATATGTATAATAGAATTTTAGTACTTGAGGTAAATATAAATTTTACATTATAACTGAAGACATGAAAATTCTCTGAAGATGTTCGTCTACTGCTTAGGGTGTATTTAGCTCCTTATTTATGAATAGAATAAATACATAAATGAGTTAAGTTTAGTGCTACTAAAGATTCTTGTAACCATTTGGATAAGGTCCAGAGTCAGAGGTTTCCAGGTCGCACTAGTGATGCTGACATCCTCTATTGACTACTTATGTAGTCAAAGACACTATCCAGGCTTAATATGCCTTTCGAAGCACCATGACAATCTTTGATGAAAATTTTATCTATAAGCTATTATTTGCGGGAGTCTATTGGTAGTTGAGAAAACCAAGGATATCTCTTACTATAAGAAACCGCATACACAACCATGATGTCCTTATATCATGCCTCTTAGCAATTCTAACCTTCACATACCAATACGAAGGTTGATGTTTAACTCCAAATGGCTTAACATCCTGACGTGGCGTTCAGGGTGATTAGCAGACTTCCTGATAAAGTGAAGGTGTTGAAGAAGACCCGTTTTAACGTGTTTTGACTCGGTGGCTGAAGGAAATTACCTTTTATTTCTGACGAGTTTCTCTCTGAGCCACTCACCTCCTGACCACCTGTGTCAACTGAGTTCTAGTTTTATAAATTTATAACTTAAAGTATTTTCTTTTTTATACATAAAATTACATGAAAAATCCAGAATTATCTGATGAAAGTTCAAAATGGAAGGTAAAACTAATGGTAAAGATTAACGTCCGCACTATTGAATACTACGTTCATCCACAAATACCATCCTCATGATTAGACCTTTTTGTAATTCAGAGGGAACATTTTTGTTTGGATCCCACTTAAACTGAAAGTTCCTTAGATGTAATTTGATGTTGGGCTATATTATTTACCAGTCATGTCTAAGGAACATATCAGCCTTAGTCAGTAATAAGACTATAAAGATTGCGACATAATCATCTTTGAAATCATTTCTCATTCATACTTGGCAAAGACCTACCTGCGTAGGTAATTAAAGAAAGGTGATAAGGTAAACAATTTAGTCAACGACCTTTGGTCAAATCCGTCCAAAGAAAGTAAAGTGGTTGATTTATTTTATGGTTAGGCAATAACAAAACACATTGTAGGTCTGGGAAGTCAAGATTGTCTCCGTCATTTTCGCGAGTACAGTTTTTACATCGCCGGCTGGGGCGATATTTGCCGGCAGAGTCCACAAGTAAGTGTTTATTTTCCGTCATTCGTTGTTTATCTTGACTCGACATCCACAATTTCTCTCCAGCTTCATCTCTCTCCAGCAAATATTTGAAATTAAAAATTTATAACTATGGCAGACTGGGACACACCTTTGTTTAGGAAAAAAACTTAGAAAAAACTCATTTTAGCTTTATATTCCTTAACGACTATGTATGCTTCTCCGACAAAAATAAAATGTTATCTTCGTTTTTTCAGAGCTTTACATTCTTAATGTCGTGGAATAAAAGCAAGGATCCCTACTGGGATTCCTTAAGGGTCAAAAAATTGATTTTATTTCATGGACTTTTCATATTAAAAGTATTATTCATCGACTAAAATTTAAGAAAAGTTATTATTTTTGCAGAGCTTTGCATATTCAATTTTTGCGGTATAAATGCCAGAATCCCTTCGATTCCTGATAAACATAATACATTATAACTTAGGAACACATGACCCAAAAATTATAAAAGCTATCCCCATAAATTGTTTATATTTTCTCCGAAATAAGTTGTCTATAATGTGAACAAAGACATTATTGTATTTCAAAGTTTAACGAAAAAAATTGTTTCCACTGTTTTTAAGTCACAAGATATAATATAATGCAGGGAGGCCAATTTGTTACCTACGTTTACATAGAGAGTTTTTGTATCTTACAAAGGCCTGGACAAATAAAAGTGGAAAAACAACAAGAAATATGTTTAATTTCTTTTTTTTCTATGTCCAAAAAATATACCGCAAGTCACTAATCTGGTTTTGAAACTAAACGACTCACTTGAGATACTAGCTATTTATTTTCCTAAGTTTCCAATTGTTCACAAGTCGGCGCAGGTGGAATCAGACGCTTCTGAGTTTGCAATTGGTGCGACTTCTTCCCAACCAGGAATACCATTATTATTTTATTCCACAACACTATTAAAGTCTGAGTTTATTAAATTAAAATATATATGGATGTATGAAAAGGCCTAAAAATAGGTTTAATAAATGCATAATTGTAGCACTACAAGAGGAATGTCAACACAGTTTAAAAGATAGGTACAAACATAATAATAAACAAAAATGATTCTTGTAATAATTACAAAAAACAAAACATAGGGTATTAAATATTATAACAGGCAGTCATTAATATTTACTTTAAATTTGAATTTCTTGAAGCACTACAAAAATAAGGAATGTTCTCCATTTTTAATATAAATGGATCTAAGAAAAGACCTAACAATAGGTTTAATAAACTCGTAATTGTAGTACTACAAGAAGAATGCCAAATCAGTTTAAAAGATTGATAATCATAAATAAAGAATGATTGATAGATGCTGGTAATAACTACAAAATAACAAAACAGCATAGAATATTAAATATTATAACAGGTGGTCATTTATATTTACTTTAAATTTGAATTTCTTGAAGCACTACAAAAATAAGGAATGTTCTCCATTTTAAGTTAACATTTAGGTTTTTCTTTGGATCGCAATGGCATCGTTACAAACACCTGTACACTCAAGAATGTAAACAAAATTCAATATCTCCGTTTTCCAATTTTTAAAACTCGGTCCTTCAAACACATGTTCAATATATGATTCCTTTTACAAGGCTTCACTTCAATCTAACTCTGGCTTTGTGGAGAGACCCCTACATAATAGCCAGCTCTTGTTCACAACTTACATGTTCGTAACTTTGTTCCGAAGTTCTCGAGGTGGTTATTGACTTGTACAACCTCATGAGCCTGTTTTAAACAGTGATGGCATTGATCTTGGCATTACAATAGGTACACACGTCACAATATGCCTAGCTAAGAGGATTCGTATGCGTGTAAAAACTGTTTTAGTTAATTTCGATGAGTAATTCAAACCTTGAGAATGAAAAGATACAAATCAAAACAACGGTTGGAAATCGATAAAATACCCCAGTTACAGCAGACCTGCGTACTCAGTGAATGTCCAAATCAAAAATATAATAATAATAATAAAATAAAAGTTTGGTCAATATCTGTCGGTATAAGAATTATTTTCCTCTCCTCCATAAGATTAAAATGGGGAAATAACATACAGGTTTGTTGCTGTGAGGAACACTGAAAGTAGGTATTTATGTGTGCTTTACATATCTAACACGTTTTGAATTGTTGAATGCAAATCAATAGAATACTAATTAATTTATTTGATGTTTAATTTCCACGTTAAAACTTTAGTCCCTTAGATCCGATTGGCTCTTGGGCTATTAATTATCAGCCCTGTCTAAAAACATCTTATAATTATTAACAATACTAAAAGATCGCTCTAAAATCATCTTACACTAATTTCTTTTATTAATATTTGGCTACCAAGACAAGTCGTCATTTCGGAAAGATAATAGGTAGTACAGTAGTTACAAAAAATCAATGCTTCTACAATAGGCTACATGTATAAATTTTAATCTTGTAATCATAATAATGTAAACAAATAGATAATATAACCTCAAAGTAACAACAAATTTAAAAGGCCTTAATATATAAAGGTACACAAAATGTAATTATAAATGATGACTAAAAGCAATATTTTCATCCAAACAAATAAACATAACGTTTTTGATCGTAATCTAAGAATTATGTAGGAAGTTATTCATTCATCCATTATGCATTCAGCCTCCGAGTAGGCCATATCCGTAAGTCGATCGTGAAAACCTCTGGCTAAATAAAATATTTGAAACCTAAAAATTATTTCAAACATAATGGTTTAGGTAACTGAATAATTTAATGCACTAACAGTTAATGAGATTTGCTACTCGTAAATGTATCGAAATTGAAAAAAATGTTCTAAAATATATACTTTATTTTCTAACTAAGAAAATATACACTTTAACTATGGTAGTTTATTTTTCAGTTACGTAATTTAGGTTTTGGTAACCAAACCTTAACAAATCGCATCCACACAATATCTCACAGTGCGAAGCGTCAATTATCCGACACTTGATTTTTTATAATTGAAAAATATTTTTATGAATAACAAATCCCTTGTCTTTCAATTTAATAAATATTTTCATATTTATTTATTCATAATTAATAAATAAAAATGTTTACCCATTGTCGAAATATTTTTTGCTCATTTGACATCACTATATTTAATCGAAATATGATCAACTTATGCAGCAGTGTATGCTGTATTTAGTTAGCATGTATTATGATATAGTAAGTGACTGTGAAGACAATTATTGTTTGTAGGATCAGAAATTTACTTCGACTTCAATGCGACTATATGATTGACTGTAGGCCTGTTTTGTAGCATTTATAACAGATAAGTAAATATTTTAAACATAAAACTAATCAAAAATTTATATTTTAATTGCATCTTCCTTTTCTGAATCACAAATAACTTGCACAGAAACACCTTTTATCATTTCCTTTATTATACTTTTTATCTCATTCTGAACTTCCTTGAACGTGCATGAGTACCGTGAACAAAGAGTTTTCAATAATCCTCTAAACGATTTACCTCTTTGTAATATCGAGCCTTTGCTTTGATCGCACTTGAAATCTAATATAGAGAAAGGTAGAGAGCGGAGGTGAATCTCTTCAACGGAAATAGGTTTTTGAACGTAACACCAAGTTCGTTTGATTTCTACATGATTACTTTTTTACTAATGTGTATAAAATTACTAGTTTATAGTTCATCATTGGGTTTATATTGTTTATAATCTACGCTCGTATTAAAATAGACTGCTTATTATAGAATAACAAAGATAAAACTAGACCATTTCACGTATAACTAGCATTAACTCTGCCTTTTGAGCAGATTGTATATGACTCATTGTTGTAAGCACATGATAGTATATAATATAAGATATTATGACAAAAAATCACCTGAATTCATAAATAAATTATTTCGTATTAAAATAGATGGATTGGATAGAATTAAAAATTCGTATCATAAATACAGTTTTTATTTGTTACATAAGGCTATACTATAGTGTAATTTTAATAGTGTAAAATCAAATATAAAAACAAACCCAGTATAGTTTTGATTTCATAAATAGTTATTTCTTTCTTTATCAGATCACCTTAATTGATAGCATGTTAAATTATGAAAAAATCTATAATATCATCAAAAACTGTTTTCAGAGATCATTGCTTTATTTTTATTCTGCGTGAATCAATTTAAAATTTAAAAAAACACATCTCCAAAAGGTATAAAATAATGTAAAATCTTTTTTTATCATAGTGGGTGTTTTGGTTTCACGGGGAATCGCTACAAAATGCCTATTTCAGCATTATAGCCAGACAAATTAAAACACATTTTTTTGCTTTTCTTGGATATAAAAAGTAGAATAACAAAATTCTCATAACTAATTAATATACAGGTAAAACCTGAGCTTTATTTATATGAATAGACTAGATAGAATAGATTTATGTTTCTTCTTAAGGTAATATTGTAACCATTTTCATAATTTTTTACTATCAAACTGAATTATTATTAAATATTCGATCAATAAATTGTTGGGCTACTAATTAATGACACTTCCTATCAACAGGTCAACTTTAGGTAGTAACAACCTGGGGTTTGGACCATCCCTATCAAAACATTAAAAAATTCCGAAAGGTGTAGAAAGGCAGAAAACTAAAACAATACTTATTTTTTAATTAAAATTCTTGAAGATAAATTTCATTTCAAATTGGCTTCATTTATTTGGAATTCCACGGTATTTTCTGTAACACACGTCATTAAATGGAAATCATTTCTTCGAAATATCTATTTTTGGACACCACAATTTTTTTGATCGAAGTGGTTTCGTATTTTTCTTGTAAAACACTGTAAACAATGAGAATAATATTTTATTTACATATTTCAAACTTTCCTAAGGGATCTTCATAAAAGATTAAACAAAACATGGCGGATAAATAAAGGAGGAGAACAATCTTGAGGGCAAATAGTTATAACATTTTTGCTTGAACCACAAAAGGACACGCCTTTAATAACTCTTTTGAATTGCCCTCCATTCATTTTGGTTCTTTTACAACGCTCTGAAGCCTTTCGCACTGATGAAATATAACATATTTGTGGTCATATTGCTTTATTTAGAATACCAGTAAAGGGAGACATTTTAATTTCACTTTTACCTGGACTCGTGCAATTAACAACCGTTTACGAAGTATTTTATAAAAGGTAGCAAAAATATTAAAGTTATATCAAATTTATATTTGTTTATTTCAAATTTTCATAGCTTACAAAACGATGCAGAAAAATACTAAATCATAACGGTTCCAGCATAGGTTGAGGTGGGGAATTTAGTCTATAACCAGTACACAGTTATAAAAAATTACATAAAGTACGCAGCTCTTTAAACTAATCAGATTTACATATACAGAAAATGGGTAACATTACGCAAGGAAATCAATTATTTTTAAAATTTACACATTTTAATACGAATCTAATGATACCTTAATCCAGACAGTCGGATAATAAATAACCAAATTATTGCACTTTTTATAAATTAGCTTTTCACAAATGTATGTATAATGATGCTATTTAAATTACAGTGATTTTTAAAAGGGTAATAATTTGGTTATTTATTTTACGATTGTCTCAATTAATTAAGGTATCATTAGATTGGTATTAGAAAGATTATAATTTTACGATGCTTTGGTTTTCACTTGTTAGCCATTTTCAAGATATAGTTTGATTATTTTAAAAAGTTGCTAGTTTGAAATAGTATTCACTAAAATATTTTTGAGTTGTACACTCATTTTTTGAGTTATTTTACTGTTTTTTTTATAAAAATTTCAAGTTTCTATTACAAAGAGGTGGATATATAATGAAATTGGGAAAAACAGACATACAGACGGACAGAAAACAAGGCACCGTGGACCTATATACAGAAAATAGGGTTGTCTTTACACAAGAAACAAATCTACAAAAGGGGACAAGGTAGTTCAGAAACACCCTGTATATAGATCAGCTGAGGGGGAGGCGAGGTCGGATAATCTATGGATTGAAACCTGTGTAAGTCTGCATGTCGAGGTCAAACTGTGTGGGTGTTGCGTCTACGTCATTACTATGACCTAGAGGCTTCTAGGTCAATCAGTTCATCACCATGAATTGTGACATTAAAATAAACGGTACCAGAGAAGTGATACATTCTTAACCTAAAAAATGCACACCTTTAGTAAGGTAAATACCGGGCATCCCACGAAGAGATCCCTATTTTTGAGTCGGTGTAACGAACCTGGGACTCAACAATTCTAACATACACACGTGTGAAAGAAACACCCCAGAGTATCAGTTGATTCTGACATATTAGGAAATGGTGGGATATTAAAGAAACAGTACCTTTTTGTTAAAATAGTTTTGAAGTGTTACAACATAATTAACTGAATTTTAACGATGTTACTAAGCACTAACAACGTTAGAGAATTAAAGATATGAACGACTCATAAATAAATGAAATCTATTCTATCCATAAACCTTTTTCAAACTGTTGTCCATCGATCGCAATGCACTGATAGCAACGAAATAGAAAACAAACAGCCATACGCTTTGCTGAACTCTCGAGGTCCGTAGCGCGATCCACACGTCTGTCACACCAACTCAAAAATGTGGACCTTTTCGTGGGACACTCATATTTATAAAATTATAGCTCTGTCTGTACTCTGCTTGGAATTATCATATTTTGTTTTTTTACGTTTTAGCGAATTTACCATAGGGAAGAAGCTATCTAGGTCTCTTTAAAACTAACACCTTTATTTTTTCGTCTTACAGAGTCCAAAAAAATGTTTTTCTATTAAACGGTTACCAAGATATAAAAAAATCTAAACACAGTACGTTTGTATTGTCTCCAATTTAATTATGGAGATAAAAAATTAATACCATATTACATATTTTTTATGAAACATATTAACATTTTTAACATCTTTTATGTAAAAACATAGTTTTATGTTATCATAACAAATGAAACTCTTTTCCATAATCATAAATCAAACTCCTTTATTTATGAACAGATGTTATGCACTTGATAATTGGAAAAAAATTATTTGTCTAAATGCTTTTCAGTGTTCCTCACAGCAGAAAACATACACTCTTTCCCATTTAATCTCATGGAAATAAAATAATACTCTGTTATTACAAAAATTATAAAACTTGTTTTTTTTATATTATTATATCTAAAATCTGAGTACGCAATCTGCTGCACTCTTTAAATCCAGAAACCTTAAACAAGGCATTTTTGTTCGTCATCCCTGTGAAAATAGAGCACCAATAATTGTTATGAAACTTATTTTTCTTATTAAATCCATTTTGACGAAGTTTTTTGTATTTTTTAAGCTAACCAACGCAGTATAAAAATAAAATAGTAAGCTCTTAAACCCCTATTTTTAAACAATATAAAAATATTTTTCTAGAATTATTACAGAACATGTGATCGATATAAGCCACATCACTGAAAGAAACAACCAACAGCAGTCGAATTCAACAAAATCCTTCTGTGGAGAAGGTTTATTTTCGATAAAAATTTGAATTTGAGCTGAGATAGAACATATCCATTTTGATACGGTCCCTGAATGCAAAAGTGGATATTTTATGGATATCCGCAACCCAGAGACTAACTGATGGTTCAAAATCTACAAAATTAACTAAAACATTACAATATTTTACTAATTGAGACCCATTATATAACTGCTTCAGTTGGTTCCTACTAAAGTCGAATAAGTCCTTCACATGTGAGCTACAACATACATCTCTAATAGTTGTGTCAGGCACATCAATTACTGTAGTGCTTCCTTTCAACGAAGCTTAAGAGCCACAATTACGAGGTTTGATAAAAGCTACGCTGGCTTCATCATTTATCCTGTCACTAAGCGTCCAGATCATTTTTCTTTTTCGTCTACTCTTAAAATACTCGTTGTAAACCTTTTTTCTACTTTTAGCAGCCGTTGTGACCCTGCTTGACCTTGAAAAAACATGAAAGTGTGCACCATCTAAATATACCGCTACTATAACCATCGGAGTATAACATTGTGCTACATTTTGAATCTTCAATACCTCCGCCATCTTGGATTTTAGTCCTAAAAGAACAATGTTAATTTTGGACGTATTACTGATCAGTCGATATTCGCTCCCCAACCACCCCCAATAGCTTATACATGTATCCACTACGTAAATTCACTACGTTGACTACGTAAATTCTTCCTCATATTGTGGTATACGATGATTCATACACTCCACGATGATAATTAATTCTTCGATACATATACGTATTACCCTGTAACGTATGACGTATGTATACGTTAATACCTATTACACTAAGTAATACGTATACGTTTCCCTAAAACTATTATATGTCACTAAAACCCCTAAAGATGTGGATAGACTTATAAAAACACGTGACTCTACAATTATTTGTTCTCTCTTACAAAATGGCTGTAAAATTGTTTAAAGTATAATAAGTCTATCTATATAAGTACAATAAAATTTCTATCTGTAAATTGTTTGGGATTTTAATATTTTTGACATTATATATCCAATACAATAAATACAATATAAATTTTTGTCCGACTGTCTATTTTCCTGACTTTCACACTGATTAAAAACTGTACTAGTTTGTTTACATTTATCACTGAGTTTAAAACTATTTTTAAATTATTCAATATTAAAATCTTACCTTAATGCGAAAAAATAACTATAATCATTTCGTTATTTAATCTAATTTTAAATTAATACTAAGTAATTTGGCTAAGAATTTATTTTTTATATACTTTTTTAATTTTAGTTAAATATTTATTTATTATTTGAAATTATCTTTCTTCTTAAGTTTGAGTCATACAACGCGTACAAAGGAAGGGCTAACTTCTAGTAGTAAGGTAAAAAGGTATTAAACATTAAGTTGAGTGAATAAAGTTTAAAACCGTCGCATCTTAGATTTGAGCACAACCTACTGATGTAGTGTTACTGACTTCAAGCAGTTTAAATTTGCAAAAGATTGGTAAATATCATTGTAAAATCATTTAAAACTATACACGATTTTATTCACTTTAGAAATCCTAATTTTAAAGTCATGATAAAAGTATATACCACGAAAAAAGTCAAATAATCTATGAGTACAGAGTATTTTACTAAAAAACAGACTAATAGCCCAAAATCTACATCGTTCTTATTCAAAATGAAAATATACTCATCAAGTACATTTTAAGAATGAAGAGTTTCTGTAGTTTAGTAAATAGATTATGTAAATTTTTAAGAAATTGCACTTATATTTTTAAACTCAATACATCTATTTCAATTTAAATAAAAAACATTGTGAATTTTTTTTCAAAACCAGTTGATTTTGTTTCTAAAGGCATATCCTTCCAAATATACGAACCCCTTTGCAGCTCATTAGCTTTTTCAGTCAAAGCAATTTGTGGCATTCTGACCCTTCCTGTATTTCAGCTGATCCTGTAATCAGCCACTTTAAATATTTCTACTAATTTGAACATCTCTCTTTTGTGATCAGGGGCATTACAAAAATTTTATTTAGGGATCATAAACGTCACTTGTTTATACTTTTAGACCCTACTTAATATATTAATTTAGATGTAGGCTCGTTAGAATAGATTACATTATATTAGGTTACCTTTTGAAATGGTAACCACCTAGGTAGGTATTTTAAGCCAAGTTAACACCAGATTAGAAATGAGTGTCAATGGCATATCAAAGGGACCTACAAATTAAAGTGTAGTCCGATTCACTGCCTCTGAATTACGAACTGGTCTAATTATGAGGATAAATTTTACGGATTGACTTAGTATTCAACAGTGCGGACGTTAATCCACCACAGAGAATATCCTGTCTACCGACCATCGTCATAACTATCCACAATTTGGTCTTAATTCCCCTTCTTTGCCCAACTGGTCTGCGTTCTCGTTTCCGTCTATGCCCTGGTGTACTGGGACCCACGTCAAAGTAACAAGGTTGTGCCTAGAAAGGTGCTGGAAGGTGAGAATACACTCGTAAACAAAGGGACTTCCCTTGGCATTTTGTGAGGACTTTGAGTGTGAGTGTGAGGATCTGTGAGATAGAATGGAGATTTATCTAATCGTGAGACCTTCCTCTAGACATCTCTGTGCAGAGGTTAGGAAAGGAAAAATGTCTGCCAGGAAGACTGTAAACTAGGCTCCAAAACTTCCAGCAATAACACAAATCATGGTCAAATCCCGCAGAAATACAGAATAAAAATATTTGATCTGAATCGATCCGGTGAACTTTAAGCTATGCATTGGGTACTTTAACTACCGTTCAACCTTTAAATATTTTAAACATGTCAAAGTCATTTATGTTATTATTGTAAGACTAACGGGTGAGTCAATAGCAAGGACAAAACACATGTAAGAGATATCAAATTTGAATTTTACCCCTAGACTCTTTACGTAAATACTAACAGAAGGAGGGACCAAGGCCTTGTGACATCAACGACAAATGGTTCCTCCATGTTTTTGCCCATTAGACGCTCAGAACTAATGTAGTGGAGTCTCACTGCAAAAACCGCAAGCCGCTTCGCCCGACATCTGGTGCTAACTGCATGAACTACTCTTCTTGTACTTAGTGACTTGGTACGTAAAGTGACAGAGTGGCTAGGTTGTCTTTATATGTAGTACTCGTATGAGAATTATATCTTAATAATATGCATGTAATATAGTTACTACATCTTAACAGATGCACCACATAAGTGTAATTTAATTCCCTAGATAATCACTTTACCTTTAATAGTACACCTTAAAACTTTTTTACAACTATCGTGTACCCAATAAAGTTTTCATAAAATTGGTATTGTTCTTACGAAACGAAGTATTTTACCACTCCTGCAGACTCTTTCGTTAAACCAAGAACAGTGTAATTCGTAGGTTTACATCAAATTTATAATTATTTTTCATTTCTTGATCTTAATTTTTTGAAAATAACTGAACGTTGCAACAAACTACCATTATTGGAATTAGCCTACCTTATTTTACATTGACGTTTACACAATTGTGATTTACATTTAAAATAATACACACTGTAAAGTTATATAAAGCTCACTACAGTACGCTGATATTTGGATTTATATTGCGTATAGAGCTTGGTAGAACGAGAAAGAGGATTATGCAAGAAGAAGAAGAATATCCCAAGCGATCTAAAGGTCATGTGGTGATTGATAAGGGACGCCGCAGATAGAAAATGCACTTAGAATCACACGACGGCATCAGAGCGAATATTATGTCATAGAGATTTTTCAATGAAGATTTTCTCTCATGAATTAATCTTTTAGAATTTAAAAATATAAAATATTGATCCTCGCTATTCTAATTTTAACCAACGTTTATTAATACGAAAGTGGACTTATTTATAAATAGTTTTATTATTGAACAAGAAATACAAGGGAATATAGTGGTATTTGACGAGTGATAATCCAAAGATGTAATAGACAACGGAGTGTATTTGTTGTAGAAATAAATTAACATCTGGTATTTTTTAAATTTAAATCCAAATTTATTTTTAGTGTTGATAGCAAAAAATGCTAAAAGTGTAAAGTATTGAAGTAATTCAATTATTTTCGGTAGTTTTTTTAATTATAACTAGTTATAAACCTGTGTAATTCTTATAGAGAATATTCAAATATCAATTTCTACCTTATTTCCCAACTGTTTTCCACGAAACTTGGTATGCAGCGTAAGGTCGCATCATCCAACAAAACCCACTCAAAAAATCTTGGTATTACCTGGGGGTGGGGAGTTGTCCCCCAAGAAATTCTAACATTTAATTTGGAATATTTTATCAATTTTTTTATATTAAAAAGCCAAACACTAAATTATTAAATGATATTTGGATAGAAGTTAAAGAATAGGATCGTTTTATTAAAGATTTAGGCTTTTAAATTAACTAAAGGAAGAAAGTATATGTCCAATGATACCGTTTATATTTTTATGAATTAGGATTAGATTTTTTTGTAAATTAAACGATTAATTAAATATAGACAAACTTACCAAATCATACATTATTACTTATTAGTACTTGTACTCATGATACTTATAACTAACTCTCAAAATAGTAAAACCTCTAATAAAATAATACCATAATAAAGTGAGTTTTTTTAATAACAATTTCAATAAACGTTTTATGCTATATTCTCATTCTTTCTGTCCATTTTCCCTAGCTCAAAATCAATTAATTAATAAAATATTTGAATCACTATGTTTCATATCCTTTTAATATTCATGTATGTATTTTTCATAATCGCCATTACACATTTAACTTAAGTTACCAAAAAATAGCAGATGATATACGATGTCTTTTAAGAGTTTTGTCAACAAGAGAGTCACACTCTCCTTTGTGATTCAAAAGTGACTCTAGAAAAGCAAATTGACGTAAATCAACTGATCTAACTTTCCAAAATGCGTACAAGCCTTTAATTTAATCCATGTTGGATATTATTTAAACTATATTATTCCTCCATTCCAAATTTCAACATGGATATGTCTTAGCTCTGGGGGGGGAGGTGTTGCCAATTCGTAAGAGAAAATTATATGAAATAGGTTTCCATAGAAATTTCTGGAGCTATTGAAAATATACGAATATAAGAATAAGAACAGCTGTTTAGAACTGAAAACATTCCCTTTAGACATATCCATCTATGATCTAACCTATTTCCCACAGGGAAGTATATACAAACATTTTCAACAAAGTTGGCATGACTATTTTATCATGATTATAGTGTTAAATATATTTTAGTCTTAAAAATTATAGTTTTTAAAAACCCACCATGTTGATATTTTCGAAAGCTATAAAGTCTCGTTGAATAAAAACTCCAACTCTCTTCACAATTCACTCTAATATAAAAACATGTGAACAGAATCCGAATGTGATTTTTGTGTGTATTTACACTTCATATAAAAACAATACCCCCGTCGCAGCAGACCTGCGTACTCAGCGGATTTCCAAATCAATTATAATTTAAATAATAATATATGACTAGTTTGATCATTATCTGTCAATAAATATGAGAATTATTTGCCTATTCTCCATAAGATTAACATGGGAAAGAGTGTGCAGGTTTGCTGCTGTGAGGAACGCTGAAAGTAGGTGTTTCTAGCGTAAACAATTAATTTTTTGAGCATTTACATCAACTTTCATCAACATCTGTCCATAAATAAAGGAGTTTGCCTATTCCCTATTTGATTAATATGGGAAAAGAGTATGCAGGTTTGCTGCCATGATAAACACATAAACTATGATTTTTAAGCATAAATGGATAGACCCCAACCACATGATTAATATGGGAAATATTAATTTTTCCCTATCCTCCATAAGATTAACATTGGAGCTCCACAATACAACATACTGTGTTTAGATTTTTTAATATCTTTGTAACCGTTGGAGATAGAGAAAAACTTTAAGGAACTTAATTGTGTAGTTTTTTAAGCTGATTCCAATGGTGAAATATAAAATTAGAAATTTTTAAAAATTACATGTGAAAAACGCAAAAAACCCCATTTTGGGGTACAAAACCCCCCCAAACTACCCGTTACCATTGACCGATATATCTGGTTTACGAACTCGTCCGAGCATTTGTAGGAATACACGTCTCTACCAAATTTGGTCTCGATCGGACCATTTTTACGAGAGTTATCGTGTTCACAGACACAGACACACACACACACACACACACACACACACACACACACACACACACACACACATATATATTTTAACGACTATTGTTTTTGGACTCTGGGCACCTAAAGAAGAAAAAATAACATGGTCCCGGGCTTAAGTCTCACCATGAGACCTACGGTAATAGCTTCTTCCCTATGGGAAATTCGCTAAAACCTAGAGTTTTTGTCAAGTTCTTAAACACTCTGTAGAGTAGTAATTCACAAAATGAATGTAGAACCATATTCATTCTTCTTTCATCAGTTTCATATTATCGTACTGCGGTTCATTTCAGATAACTTTAGACTCGATTGCAGTTCAAGTTTTTATGTTCCTTTCTTAGTAGTCTAGATCACAACTACCAATTAATTTAAACTAGTTTGAAATTTAAAAAGCCTTTCCATTTTATGAATGAGCTTGCTTCACGTTCTTTTCTGAATTTACGAATATAGCCTACTGTAAACTACTCATTTCAACTTCTTTTGATATTATAGATCCATATGGTTTTGTTGAGCATTGAAGTTAAGATTTTTAATTCTAGGCCTGTTTTTAAAGGTTACCTTCTTGAGGATTTTTAACTGTCAAATATTTTTGTAAATAAAATTCAACTTAGAGTACGGATTAGACTGGATGGAAGCGTGTTGTGTAATCCAGCTACTTGGAAGTCACGAAATGTGGATAGTTGTGAGCGATGGTCGGTGGATGTAGTGTTCTCTTGTGTGGATTAACGTCCGCACTATTGAATACTTCGTTAATTCGCAAATACCATCCTTATAATGATACCAGTTTGTAATTCAGATGCAGTGGTCCAGACTGAACGTTAAACTATAGGCCCATTAGATATGACCGTTCTGTTTAAGGAACATGTCAGAAACAAGACCACAAGATCATTTTACACTCATTTCTCATTCGTACTTGGCTTAAAATACCTACCTTGGTAGGTTTCCATTTCTAATGGTAATCTAATCTATATCCCATTTTTAGTTTCTTCATAAAGATTATAAGGGACAAAAAGTAAACCATGGTAATACTACAGCTTAAATTGTGTTTTTATCGCAATGGTAAAGAGCTCTCCATGCAATCCGAATTTCGTGAATTCAATTTTAGATTCAAATCAGGTTTTGTGATTAATTATTGGACTATTAATTTATTACTCCACTAACAACAGTTTGAACTTATGTAGTAACAAGGGATGAACCCTTTCGTATAAAGAATTCAAAAATGCTTGTGGTGAAAAATCTTCAAAATTAAAAAAAACTAAAGTTTAAAAAATGTATTAACCTATAACTCTCGTCATAATAAAGGTTCAAACAAACATTGTAAAGGTAAAATTAATAAGTATTTTGCAAAGTTTAAATTTACGGTCTGTAATTGTAAGGTAACAATTAACTAATGCAAAGTGCAGTAAACTGCGTGAATTTGAAAAATCAGTCGAAAAAAGTCGAAGCCCTAGTCTTTTTTTTACATCATGCCATTACTCACAATATAGACCAATGTATACTCAATATATAGGTCAAGACCTACCTCAGTTGAATAATTGTACTCCCCCTGATATTTTTAAATCAATTTCATATTGATTTTTCATTGGAGTAAATTAGCTAGTTAGCTATACAGAGTGTATCTGAAATACACCGAAAAACTTTTGGATATAGTTTATTAGATCAAAACAAATAAAAAATGTCCTGTCAACACATGGTCTATCTCGCTCCATTTTCCGTCTGTCGGTGTGTATGTGTTTTTACATAGCTCGCTATAACATTAGAACCAACTTGGTACGTGTATGAGTTCTAATAGGATCCATTTTTGTATAAAGTGTCAAATTTATAATTTTTACTATTTCAAAACGGTGTCTATTTCAATTATTCTCAGCTCAATGACTAAAAAACCATGGGATTTACAAAATACCCAGGACACTCACTCATACACGTACCAAGTTTCAAGTTGGTTCTTTAAGTGGTTCAAGTTATAGCAATTTATGTAAAAAACACATACACACCGACATACAGAAAACGAAGTGAGATAGACATGTATGTTCACAGCACATCTTTTGTTTGTTTTTGCCTAAGAAACTATATCCCAACGTTTTTTCTGTGTATTTCAGATACACCCTGTATATTACTTTGATTTTAGAAAATATTGTGTTTTGGATCCCGGGTTAAATTATGGGTCCCTCAGATACCATTAGCTAATTCTGTCCAAGAACCATGTCAGTCTTAGTTAGTAAAGAAATACAAGATCTCGTCACACTCGTCTTGCATCCATTTTTCATTAATACTTGGTTTGAAATGCATTAAAACTTGTGAGGTTGCCATTTCAGTTAAAAGTATTAAGAGTACTAAAATATATATACGTATGTTTATGCTCTTGAGCTTTTTCCCTGCTCTTGGTTTGATAGCATCCTCAATAGTTATGTAAAAATACAATCAATTTAGTTTCCAATAAAATGAATAAGAATATTTTAGTTAATGATATTTCTATCTTTTATTTTGTAGTCGTGTTTTTTACACGTGAACACACCCTTGAAAGTATTTCAAATTGAATAAAGTTACTATAAGTACTAGTACAATATATATGAGATGAATTTGATTAGTAGCTGTCATTTACAGCTGATTCATGTAGTTGTCAAAGACCAGCTGATGTATTCAAAGAATCATCTGTTTTAAAACGTGTTCCCTGAGCACTACCCTATGACAGTGAGATCTCTTCTTGTCTCTTCCTCTTCTCAGATCAAGTTCACTGAGGCTGGGATTATTTGTTTGATTTTAATACTTTTTGATTTGATACTTTTTGATTTTAATACCAGTACTTCAAGTTTTATTGCATAAACGTCAATCGTGTTCAACAGTATTTAATCTATTTAGAATTTCATCCAAATACACATTACTAAAATGAATTCTTTTAGTGTCGATGAAATATTTTCTCTTATTTATAGATTTCGATTGTATAAATAATATTTGAACTATTTATGTACAACGGTGCAAACGTTTGGACATTTTCAAACCTTTGTCTTAATATTTTAGTACTGTATTGTGTTGCAAGACTATAACTACATATCAACATGCTACAATGGCAATAATGATCTTTTTAAAATGTTATTTATTTTTTATGTTTGAATTAATTATTTAAATGTACTTATGTCTTGTTCCCAAAAAAACATATTCGTCTTATAGAACATAAAAAATTCACAGTACCTTAACAACTTGTTGAAATATTTGTGCCCGTAAGCGCAAAACACGTTCTAAGCCGAACCGAACTGAAACAGAACCCTTCAGAACAGAAGTTAGAGATTCACTGAGTTGGACTTGCGAAGTCCGACAGTCGATCGCAACGCTATGGTGGCGCTTGGCGGAACTACTTCGACTTCAACACTGGAATTGTTGACACTTCGGATTGTGGACGAATTAATTGAACACATGTGTTGAGGGTCAATTTGTTTAATTGTTGTAAACAGGATACACGTCATGTCCCATTTGAGTAGTATGTGGTGTTATAAGGGGCCTGAAGGTGCATTTGGTTTGTGCACTATAGATTTGACCTATAGATGCCAAGATTTAGCCTACGCTAGCAACTACGTATAAAGTTTTATACCTGGTGACCGAGCTTTGCTCGGATAGAATAAGACTTGTATTTTACAAGTTTATTAGCAAAATTAAAACCAATTTATTGCTCAATGAAAACATTTATGTAGTTTAAATAAAACCGTTTTCATACACATTAATTAATATGGCATAACCACTGAACAAAAATGTAGTTTCCCGGACGGGGATCGACCACTCAACCACCGACTCGTCAGTCCTGAGCGCTAGTCTCTGTACTACGGCGTCAGCCAAGTTCGAGTCGTTGTTTAGAGTTTTTGGCCAACCTCAATTGTTTTAGCTGATCTTATACTGATTTTAAATGTCCATACAGTTTGTTACTATTATCCTGTGATCAACTGATTTTGTTAGAAAAGGTATGAGGATTGAAAAGCATAAGAGAAATTTAATTTACACCAGTTAATTGGTTTGTTACAGTGGCTTCAAGCAATAGAATGAATACGTTTTCTTTCAAAACACGAAAGATTTTGGAAATACTTTTCTCTGCTTTTATTTCGCACAGTTATTTTACCCTTTAGTTTTTACAAATTGTTTAGTAACCTGATAAATTTGCATTTATTACATACATAAAATAAGTATTAATGCAAAACCTCTATTCACATATTGTGTTCACCACCATCTTCAATCAACAACTGTCAAACGGTTACAAACAGATGTTTTGATTTGTATTGTTTACATTTGAATTCTCCATAAGCGTAATGTTAATTTTTTAGATTTTTAACTTAGTATTACAAGAAACCCGGAATTTTCCTGGACATTAGACCTATCTAGAACTTATTTTCTACTCAGAAATTAGTCATTTCCAAAATTTAAAGAAAATCCTCGGTGCCGTTTTCGAGATCCGTGTGCAAATATATATATACAAACCCTGCTCATATTATAGTATTGGATAAGCGGCTGCAGTGTACCTCTGCCATTTTAGATTTTGGTTCTGTAAAAGAAATTTTAAAACTCAAAAACTAAGAACGGTAATCCGCTAACTTAATTAAAAAACAGTATCAGTAGACTGACGCTCACTTTCTCCCTTAATTAAATTTAAAACCGTAGGTCTATCTGATACTGCATTATATGCATTAGCAGATAATCATCCATAGATCTCATAAAACCACAAAAATGTGGGGGTTAAATATTTCTCAAACCCCTAGGTCAAAATTATTGTGACGTTTTAACTAAATCGGGACCTTTCTCCTTTTTACTCTCTAAAATTCACAGTATCGGCGAAGTATTATATTTCTGACAAACCATAAAGCTATACCAATCCATGAAACCTGGTGAATATATTTTGTAGAAAATTTGGATTGTAATCTTACAGTTTTATAAATTCATAGTTTGGTGATATGCTCCACATTTGGTTGATTCCGTAGTATTTTGCTGAAGATGTTTTAAGGCGAATTTAAGAACAATAATTAATTCGTCATAACACACAGCCTTCATTGACGTCATACTTTTTCAGATTACGTTGCATTTTCAAATGGGCTCTAAACAAATTCAGTGTTGTCAGTAACATTAATGAAAGCGCTCAACATTTTTAATCAGTTTATCTCCATTCCCAGCCTTGTAATTCTAGAACATGTGATAACCTAGTGGCTGGTACAAGGTTGTGTTTTATATTGTTTATTTCTATTCCAAAAAATGTTCGTATTTACTTCCCCGTGGGAAATAGGTTAGATCATGGATATGCGTATAGGGAATGGTTTCAGTTCATCTTCACAGCTGTTCTTATTCTTTTATATTATAAACTAGCTGACCCGGCGAACTTCGTAACGCCTGTCAGTAAATATAGGTTAACTTTAAGAGTGGCCATGTTCTGAAGTAGAATAGCATTACGGCTTTATTGTGAAAGGTTATATATTCTGGGTCGCGGCATAGTGAATAACAATACTGAAACTATAAGTATTATTAATAACATTCCCATAAAACGAATAAGTCTGAGGATTAATTCACAATTTTCAAATCCAATCCAAACTCAAACTAAACCTAACTTAACTGTAATACGGATTTTATAGGAAAGATATTCAACAGCTGATTGTTATAATAAACGTAATATGTATAAACATTGTACTTATTTTATTATTTGGCCAACATATAAACACGTGACTTTAATCAGACAGAAAATAAAAATATAAATACATAATTCCCCAAAACCGTAAACTATTAACGTGGTGAATAAAGCTGTTCATTTTTTACAGTACACATTTACTTCATAGTTTTACATTAATGAATGATTCAGATGGCATTGGATAGTAAAGCATATTGCTAATGGAAAGTAAATCAATCAGCTGTAGCTAAGAAATCAAATGTTTTCATTGTAGACAATTTGTAAACAAACTTACTCTCCATAAGGTTAACATTAGAAATTTAAAACGCCATAAAATGGAAACTTATGGGGTTTTCGAAAATATTTTTTCACTAAAACCTACCCGGACACATGTAGAGCAACTTCCTAAAATTTCATGGCGATCGGATGAGTAGTTTGGCAACGCATAAAGGACATACAGACATACATACATTCAATTTTATATATAGAGACTCAATACAATAGCTCTGATAGTTTCTATGGAAACCTGTTATATGTTTTACATCTTACAAATCGCCAACCTCCCCCAAGAGCTATCCATGTCAAAATATTTAAAAAATTAAACCCAGGAATCGTACAGAGAACAAATTATTTTAAGTATTGTTCTCTGAGAGTCTGAGAACAAAACAATCAAAACCAGCTCCAACATTCGCTTTACATGCATAAAAGATTTAAATAAATTCAAAAAAGAACTAAAGAGATATATTTTGACAAAAACCATTTATTCTTTAGATGATTTTTTGTTAATGTAAATTTTGTATCCAGTTTAAACTGGCTAAATCTTTAGTTTTAGTTTGGTTCTGATATCTAAATTAATGATTATTGTAATTTTTTTAATGTAATATTCTGATGCCATTCATGTACAATTCCTGTGCTAAACTGAATAAAGAAATTATGACTATGAATATGACTAACATATTAAAAACTGATACAGTACCTAATAAATTTATTGACAAAACCTTTTTCATCAACAAAAAAAGAGTACGATAAAGTGTATAGATCCGAAGAGTAATAAAAGTTGTACCAGCGCCATAAAGATTGTAAAAAATAATTGACAAGATAAAATCAATCGTTGTCATTAATAATTAGTACGGAAACTAAATGTGTAATAAAAAAAAGAAAGAATTACACAACAATAGTCAACAAGCAGCAGCAGGAACAATAAATTAAAACTATAAATTAAACAGGAATTACAAGACATGTGAATTCCTCGATGTCATGAAAAAGGTTAGATTAACAGCCACTGATACATTTATTTTTGAAAAATATTGATTGAGGGTCTGTTTGCAAAATTTGTTGTTTGGTAATTTTCAAATCGACGAAATGTGGATTTGTTGTAAATATTACCTCTGGAAAAAATTATTGTAGAGGTTTTGAAAAATTCTATTTTAGGACGCATTAATCACGAGTATGTTAACAATACGCAATGAACATAATTTAATAGAGGTTAAAAAATACTCAGGTTAAATCAAGTCAAAATCATATTTATTCCAGAAACTTTTTATGTTACAAAATATATTATACACATTTTCAGATGGTTTTGACATCAAAATTTAAAATAAATCCGAAAAATATATATGTAAAAATAATAAGAAAATAGAAAATACGTATAAAAGGGAAATGGCTTCCATGGACCTAGAATGATCTGTTCGTAGAACCAAGTTGTTTTTTATTAAAATAAATTTTTGTAAAATTTAATTTATTAAAATTCAATTTTTGTAAAAATT
Source organism: Nephotettix cincticeps (assembly GCA_023375725.1). Taxonomy (NCBI): domain Eukaryota; kingdom Metazoa; phylum Arthropoda; class Insecta; order Hemiptera; family Cicadellidae; genus Nephotettix; species Nephotettix cincticeps. The sequence continues at coordinate 68,895,603 of CM041790.1, read as the reverse complement.
TGTAAAGAAATGTGTATAAATTATGAATTAATTTGAGAAAAAAGCTAACAAAGCTATCCTTCTACAGTGAAGAAAAAGACAAAGCAAATGATAGAAAATAAATTAATAATAAAATAAAGCTATGTAAGCTAAGGTTAAGATAATAGGCAATAAGGTGTGTTCATTTAAAAAAATCAGTTAGGCCCACAAATTGCAATAAAACAGCCAATTTTCTAAAAAAAATTATATAAATACTAACGTTATCTGTCGCACGTTGCTGCGAGGTACAAAATTGATTAATAAGGTCTACATTTGCCATATACCTAAAAAATATTCGTGTATATTTTTACCTTTCTGAAATGGTGGCTTAATAAAATTAAATCAAATTAAATTAAATTAAATCTAATTAAATTAAATTTTGTGGTGGTTCATAGGTTTGATAATTCAAATAAGTAATGTGAAGAAGAATTCATGTGGACTTGAAATATTAGAGCATTATGAAAAATTGAGACGGAGAATCATTTTACGCGAGGGTACCTTTGATCATTTTATAACCTGTTAAATACACATGCACACTCGCACGCACACGCGAGTACCCACACACGCATACCCGCGCGCGCGCGAAAAAATCAGAAATCTTCGACAATTTTAATCTCTTATACATTTCAGATGGCGAAAGGAAAATACAGAACAATATACAATTTGATAAAAAAATTTTTAAAAATATAAATTAAATTAATTAAATCATTTTGATTATCAATTTTATTAAATTCTTTTTGTGTCAAATAAATAAAGTTACAAATCAGGATAAAAAGATTGAGACATGAGAGACATATTACGCGAGGCGAATCATAAAAATAATTGATCATTGTATAATGTTAAATACACATGCACACTCGCACGCACACGCGAGTACCCACACACGCATACCCGCGCGCGCGAAAAAAAATCAGAAATCTTCGACAATTTTAATCTCTTATACATTTCAGATGGCGAAAGGAAAATACAGAACAATATACAACAGCTGTTATTATAATAAACATAATATGTTTAAACATTATAATAATTTGTTAATTTGGCCAACATTTAACTTTTAATAATGATAAATAGTTCCCAAAAATAAAAGAAAATCATTTTTGTGCAGTAGGCTACATATTTATTTTATAGTTTTACATTATAGAATGATTCAGACGACATTGGATAGTAAAGCATATTGCTAATCTATATAAATAAAATTACAGTTTTGTCTGTACATTGCTCAGAATTATTCATATTTTAGTTATTTTTACTTTTTGTGCGTTAAAAAATCGGAAACCGGTCTTATATCAATTTTTGTCTGTTTGTCGGTTTGTCTGTTTGTCTATGATGCAGGCATTTTACGCCGTCTTCTTCGAAAAAACGGGAGAACTGATAACAATGAAACTTATTTCATACATTCTCTACATTCCAGAGAGGGTTTTTAAAGGCTTAAAATCGTCCGCTGACTCTTGAAAAGTAAATAACGAGCATTTAAAAACCCAATTTTTACGCGATATTAGTCACATTTTGATTCAGTTTTCAATGAATAACCTACTGGTAATAATCAGCTGTCTTTGTAGTTTAAAGGTTTAATATTATAAAAAATAAAAATGAATCATTATTAGTTTTTTATTCATGTGTAGTGCTAAAAAAAGCTGTGCCGGAGCGGTGTGTGGCGTAGCGGTCCTTCCCAGGAAGGCCATTTGGGGGTGGGGGTTAATGGGTAGTCAAAGTCTGCAAGTTCCTCAGGAAAGCCATTGCGTGGTCACTCGAGGAATTGTGTACAATGATTTTTATCTATTTAAAAAAGAATTACATAAACCAAAGTTTAATTTTACTAAAGCGACTAGTGATGCTCTTGGGGCATCCGTTGTATTCATGCAAAGTATTGCAGTCAAAGGCAAACGGTCCCTTTTTAGTAAGGGTTCTTTATTTCCAACCGAAACTGGCGAGTTCAGGTCAAGGAAGAAGAACATATTTGTAGATGAGCTACCCACCACGAAATACGGAGGAAAATACTCAAATTTTATTTTGTAAAAACACCGCAACTTCATCGTAATTAAAGGCTAGGAAGAGGGTGTGTTGAAATAAATATCTTAGACGGAGATTAAAATGAATAGGAACTAAATGGTTGAAGTCTGAAAATACAAAACAATTCTTAATCAGCCTCAAGTTTCTTGTGAAAATAAATATATTTTTAAATTAAAAAACTAGATAAAATAATAAGATACATGGTCTTCAAGTAAGCCCTAGTGTCTGATTCTGGTGTTACGATGTTGTTAGGTTAGGGTTAATGTGAAACACCTAAAATTGTCTCGATATCGCGTGTTGATCATGAAATGATGCGAGCGACTCGCTTACCTACCACTCCCTATAAAAAGGCAAAGTACAAGTATAAATGTCTGAGTTTAGGCTGACAGCGCTGTTGAATCAATATTAGTTAGTTTATATTGGTCATTGATTTAAACCCATTTAGAAATCATACTATATTAAAACGTTATTTTAACGTATAATTAATAATAAAAAGCTGGGTATCGATTTATTTCTTTGTATTGGTTTGTTTAGGATTCAGGTTTACATTTTGGTATAACGATCTTCCTTCTTGAGACTGATTCCTACAACCCGTACAAAGGGCGGGCTTACTGCTAGTAGTTTATTTTTGAACAAATGAGAAACTTTCAAATTATTTAATCACAGCTGTTAATTTGGTAAACACTAAATTTATAAAACTTGACGCTGCATCCTTTTATGCCTTCTGGGGCGGAGCACTTGAATGGATACCCCAAACCCCCTAAAATACACGGAAAAAATTCATCAGAATCGGTCCAGCCGTTTAGAAAGAGTTCACTTACAAACACACGTACTTAAGATCTTTATTTATTAAGATAAACTTTTGGTACGTATTTCAGAATTTCTTCGTAGATTTGTGTCAACGTACCTTAAATCTCTATATATAAAATTGAATGTATGTCTGTCTGTATGTATGTCCTTTATGCGTTGCCAAACTACTCATCCGATCGCCATGAAATTTTAGAAAGTTGCTCTATATGTGTCCGGGAAGGTTTTAGTGAAAAAATATTTTCGAAAACCCCATAAGTTTCCATTTTATGGCGTTTTAAATTTCTAATGTTAACCTTATGGAGAGTAGGTTTCTTTACAAAATGTCTACAATGAAAACATTTGATTTCTTAGCTACAGCTGATTGGTTTACTTTCCATTAGCAGTATGCTTTACTATCCAATGCCATCTGAATCATTCATTAATGTGAAACTATGAAGTAAATGTGTACTGTAAAAAATGAACAGCTTTATTCACCACTCTAATATTTAACGGTTTTGGGGGATTATGTATTTATATTTTTATTTTCTGTCTGATTATAGTCACGTGTTTATATGATAATTACAATGTTTATATTATTACGTTTATTATAATAATCAGCTGTTGTATATCTTTCTTATAAAAGCCGTATTACAGTTAGGTTTCGTTTGGGTTTGGATTGGATTTGAAAATTGTGAATTAATCCACTCAGATTTATTTGTTTTATGGGAATGATATTAATATGTTTTATCGTTTCAGTATTGTTATTCACTATGCAGCGACCCAGAATATATAACCTTTCACAATGAAGCCGTATTGCTATTCGACTTCAGAACATGGCCAATCTTAAAGTTAACATGTGTTTACTGTGAGGCGTTACGAAGTTCGCCGGGTCAGCTAGTAATCAATATAGGTATAGGTAACGAACAAACTTTCCGCCAAATATATGGTAGTTTAATACCAGGAACGTATTTACATTTTTAAAACTGAATGAAACTATTGACACTAATGATGTCATCATTTTTCTTTACGTGACCTTTAACCCTCTTTTAGTTCTTTTTACCCAGGGTTATATTATATGTTTTACACCCTGTTATTAGATTTAAACTTTAAAAACTGTATATAATTGACATTCAGCTTTGTCTAAATAATAATTGTATTCCATTGTAAAAGATACTATGAAAGGGCAAAATAAACAAGTATGTATGATGTGTCGCTGTCAAATTTGAATGTTAAGAACTCGTATCCTATCAAAATAAATAAGTTAATGTAATTCATTTTACGAGACAACGTATGTTTATGAACGACAAATTAATGTTTAAAACTGATAAAATCATGATCCTCGGTAGTATAGTGGTCAGTATCCCCGCCTGTCACGCGGGAGACCCGGGTTCGATTCCCGGCCGGGGAGGAAAATTTTGCTACTTTTAATCCAAAAAGCCTTTGTTGTGAAAATTGCACTTGAGTATGCATGCGATGATCTATTTCTTTAATCACACACTATCTTTTAGGTAGGAACTCCTAAAATTATTCAAAATATTACGAATCTCATCAAATAATTCATAACTTCCTGATACTTAATCGCTTCAATAAAATGTTGATAGCGAAAGTTTTATGCCATTGCGCACATTATATTTCTACCGCAGAAAATTAGAACGTCCATTATCTTGGTGTCTCTAATGCTGATTATAAAACTAAAATACTAATACTGTTTTTTTCAATTTTTAATTTAAACATATTTTTTACCAGGTGTATTGTTCAAATTGGCAACACACTACATAATAGAATGGTAAATGAATTTTATTGTACAAAAGTTGAAAATTAACATTTTGGGCTGTCATGAAAATGTGCGGTTAGAGTTCCAAACAATTTAGACGATACAAAAAAACGTCTGTATCTGGTCAATCAGTAGTAGCCTGCTGTAATATCTTTATAAATATATATTAATAACATGCGAGAGGTATTGAGTAGCGCTCCCCCATTAATTTCAAACTAAATATTTTTTTCAAAGTGTGCTCCCTCCCTCTCTATTTTTGACATGAATATGTCTTAGCTCTGAAATATGCTAGAGTAGTTATTTCTTTCTATTACCTCCTATATATGACATAGTAGTAGGTATTGGTGTGGTCCGCTTGACAATGATAATATTTTGACTATTTATTTCAATAATGAATAGTTAATTAATTTAATAATGGATAGTCAAAAATATGTTTCTCGGGTTGTCCAACATGCCGTATCATATATTGTTACAAACACAACGAAAGCTGAAGGTACGCCAGAAGAAAATTATAGTACAATCCAATAGTTTATGACTTTACGTTCACATTGATTTTGTATTTATATTTAATAAGTGGTCGTACAAGGTGTTTTTCAATTTTGCTGGATTTTTACAATTTGGTATTCTAGTGAATATGGGTAATAGTCGAATATACTGTACATTTCAAATAACATTACTAAATAATAATAAACATTTTTTAAATAATCGATTACATATCAATAATTGAACTATAGATTGGTTTTAATTCTAAATTTCTACCACCCCAGATAATATCTTGACTTTTTTATATCACAGTTTTGTAACCCTCCTTTTACCCGCAGACTGTGAATGGACATGTCACATGTTATTTGCAGTCAAAGTTAACATCATTCGTCGTCTGCTCGTTTTAAATGTCAATGAATAGTCAATTATTTATCATCATTTTCAGTCTAACTGTAAGAAGACACAGTAAAGTACTGTAAAAGGTTTTAGATATTTTATGAAGTTATTTTCAAGTTCCAACAACATCGAGGCTATTTAGGATTTAGGCTCAGATGAAGGGTCGTCATGAATTTAGGAAAAGTTATTTTGGCTAGATTAAAGCCTCATTGGGGTTCAAGTATTTCGAGTAATTTAATCTATTTTTACTCTTCTAATATCTCTTCATTTCAGTGTTTTCCACATTTGTACAAATTAAATCTTTGTGCTTCATGTCTTGAGAGAGAAGTTATATTCAGATTACCTTATTCAACAAACCCCAGCGCTGGCTCTAAGAAAGAAACATCTCTACAGAACTCTCCAGAACAGCCTAAGAAGAAAAAGGAAATCAAAGTTTATATAACACTTTTAGGAAATGATGGAAATATTATTTCTATCACCACCGTAGATGAAGCTTCAAGATTGGCTCTTAGAAGGAATATGCGACTAGTAAGAGCGATGGATCTTGATCCTAAAACTGGAAGAGCTGTATATAAACTTGTGTCAGAATCAGATTATCTTAAAGGAGACACCGAGTGGGAAGATTCAACGGTGAAGAAAGAAAAAGAAAAAACTATCAAAGGGAATAAAGTTGTTTCATTAACAAGCTCAACAGCGGAACACGATGTTCTAATTAAAGTTAAAATGATGTTAAGGTGGTTGGAAAAAAAATTTGAAGTTAGAATAGTTATAACTGGTGATGTTAACAAAGGGGTGAGTTTGAATAAGTATGAAGTAAATTATTAATTTAGCTCTCTAATTACTCCACAAATAGGCTACATAGTTTTTTTGAGATATTAATTTTTGCAATAAGTTTATTATAAATTGTATTACTGGTTGTCAGATATAATAAGAATTCAGAGACAATTGGTGGTGGATAAGAGGTCTGAGCAAGTGACTATTTACTATATATAAACATTTACCAAACTGCCAACGACTTATAATATTTTTCAATACAGGCCAAATGGTCTCATTTAATCTTAGCATATAAATTGTCAATCTATTTTCAAATGCACCACCTGCATGTATAATTTTGTAATAAGACTTGGATTGCATGTCTTGTTCACTGAATCGTTAAGTACAGTACATCTTGTTAAAATGTTACCGAACTCAATAATTCTTTACAAAATTGGTTTTTCCTCTGATCCAGTAGCCCTGGTTTAATACACTGGGCCAGTTAGTACAACTTGTCCTGTTTTTGGAACCAGTGGACGGCAACTAATGTGAAATCAAGAGCGTTCACCTCTGTCTAGCTTATGTGACTAACACTGCTAGAGTACCCCCACTGTTTTCAATTAGACCACACAGGCTGTTGGCATGTGTTAAAGAGAAGTTTAGGTAAAAAAAATTTAAAAATTACATTTTGTAAAAGACAATCTCATGTATCTGTAATTCTGTAGTATAACTGTGGTAGAGAACACTCTAAATGTCCATGGATAGGCCTAACCAAAAAGTAAATAAATCTGTTCGTCTGGATGAGATTGTGGCTTGAGTGGATAGCGTGGTTACATCCATACTTTTTGAGCCCCATAGACTACACATATTGGGTCCATATATCGGGGAAGAGGCTGTCACTTTCCATTAAATATCTCCTTATCAACATTGAACTTAACAAAAACCAAATTTCAGATTTTTTTCTGGCTAATGGCATCTGGCTTTTTCTGCATCCCACTGTTAGAGACTCAGGATTTCACCTTACCTTTTACCTTTCCCTTTTTTGAAATCGCAACATACCTGGTTAGGTATTTTATTTGTCAAGACTGGGACGGTGGCAACGTTCTGTAATCCAGCTACTTGGAGGTCACGAATTGTGGATAATTGTGAGAGATGGTCGGTGGATGTAGTGTTCTCTTGTGTGGATTAACGTCCGCACTATTGAATACTGCGTTAATCCCCAAAGACCATCCTCATAATTAGACCAATTTGTAATTCAGAGGCCGTGGTTCGTATTCCACGTTAAACTGTAGGTCCATTAGTTGCCATCAGCTTGGGCTATTAATTAACAGTCCTGTCTAAGGAACATGTCAGCCTTAGTCAGTAACAAGACTACAAGATCGCGCCACAATCATCCTACATTCATTTCTCATTCATACTTGGATTAAAATACCTACCTGGGTAGGTCGCCATTTCAGTTAAAAGTAGCCTATAAAAGTATAAAGTATAAACAAAGAATTATTAATGAGAAAGGAGTGTAAGATTATTATGGACATGTTCCTTAGAGAAGACTGATAATTAATAGCCCAACAGCCAATGGTATCTAAGGGACTTACAGTTTAACATGGAATACAAAACACTTTTGCCTCTAAATGATGAACAGGTCTAATTATGAGGAAGGTCTAGCTGCGGATTAATGTAGCAATAATGCAGTGGATTAACATCCACACCAGAGAATATCACATCCACCGACCATCACTTATGAATGACCGAAACACCACCGTCCCAGTCATCCAGTCTTAGGAGCCTTGCGAACTGCTGGAACTGAATGCAAATTTTAGATAGTATTAATTCTCTATATAACTAATTATTAAACCAAAACATAAACAGTTTTAACATTTTTTTCTTTTTTCTTGTAGGAAAATGTTTTCAAAATTATAGAAAAAGAAATTGGAACCAATGGAAGAATAGTTCAGAAGAGGACTAAAGGGCAAGATATCCGTTTTCAAATACTCCCACCAAAGCTGTCTGACCAACTCAAGAAGACTGAAAAAAAATCAGAAGAAAAAGATGTTTAACAGGGCTTTGAAGATAAAGTAATTATTCAGTTATCAGCTATTACACAGACCTAGTTTTTGTAATTTGTTCTCAAGTGTTTATTTATTTTTTAAATAAAATTTAATATACCGATACAGTAGAGAACCGATTATCCGAAAATAGGGGATTATGTGTGTTCGGCTAATCGGTCAAAGACGGGAAAATGATGTTCAATGCAAATAATGAAGAATAAAACTATTTTAAATTTAGTTTATATAATATGATACCCACAAAAGATACAAAGAACTTTTTATATAGTACAAAAACATTCTGAGCATTAAAAAATCCAAAAGAAAAAGCTTAAAAAAAATTGAAAAAATTGATGTTCCCTGAACATCAATTTGACGCTCAAACTCGAGTTTAGTCGGGTCAGTAGTGCTAAGCCGCTACTAGCGCCGATGGTTAAACTTACGTTCGGCGTGTGATTTCATTTTTCGGGTGTTTAGCTGTGTTTCGTTTAACCGGCGTTTTGAATAACAGGGTTTCAGTTAATCGACGCTCTACTGTAGTCATAAAACATATGTGGCTGTATTATTTTTTACGATATTTAACCCGGAATTTTATTAAATAGGTACTCTCATTACAGTGAATCCTCGATTATCCATGGAATTGAGTGGCGCAGCTACTGCGGATGGTAAAAATTTAGGATAGTTTGCAAAAGTACTGAAATGAGTAAAATTAAACAAAACAGTAATTTTAACTGTAAAAAACAATTTATTTATTAAATAATCACTTACCAAATGAATTATTATATCTTTAATTATTATATCTAGGTGTCTAGGCTTTCAAAATAATAATTTATCTATTGTAAAACGTAAACCAAACAGTGATGTTAAATAAAGGTTTTTGTTTTAGTGCAATTTATATTTTACTTAATAATTGATCTACAAATTTTACTTTTGTCTTCTTTAGTTTTGAATTTTTTAAATCATTTTCAGTCTTTTTTGCAATAGTCAACACAATCCTCTTCCGTTTTACAGCCAATTTAAAACGGCAATAAACCCAAACCAGGAAACAAACGCTAACATAATAGAGGAAACAAACATCGACCGGTCACCAATCACTCTCAGTAGCAACTTGATCGGCTGTTATGAGTGGTGAAAACTAAGCAGAAGTGTCATTGACTACTGTGTGGATTCCGAGAAGGCTTTTGTGTGTTTACTAAAAAACTATATACATAATTTCTCGCTTTTCACCGCCTACGCGAATAATCCGCCCCGTGGACTACTCTCCCGCGGATAATTAGGAGTTAACTATATTAGCTTTACAAGTTTTAATGGAACGCAAATCATCAGACCTTAGAAAAAATTATTAATTAATTTTTCAGAGAACTTTAGGAAATGCAGCCAAACCCTTGTGAGCGAAACATTTTTATTAGAATCAGATCCAAAATAAAAACGATAAGGAGGGGTGGTTTAAAACAGTTAAGATTCGACTATGCTTCACCTACCATAATGATCTCATTTCTCTTATGGACTACACAGTGCTCCTTAAGACAATACAGAAGAATATTAAATAATGTTTTTCCTGATTTTAGGATGACTAATGATTTTATGAAAACAGGCATTACACCTACATCATTTTCATGAAAGAGGTTGTATTATGAAAGTATAAAAGCTCCTTTGTTGCCAAAAATAAAAACTTTTTTAGTGTTTAAAAATTAATTTTGATGTTTTTAAATCATTTTGAATACAGAGAAAATCCAAATCGAACAAAAGATTTCCTCAAAAGACTGAGTAAATACCTAATTTAACTGAAAATAATTGTAGCCTATTGTGAAATTAAGAAAAATAAAAACATACAACATACTTGTGTTTTATAAGGTTCTGGTTTTTACAAAACCTAAATTACCATTATATATGTTTGTTTTTTATAGCTAGAACTAGGCTCTTATATAGGTTATAGAAATAAAGGACTTAAGATTTAATTCACAGTTTATCGCGAAACAAGTCAATCTATAAAAAATATAGTAAAATTACATACTAATAAAGACATTTATCCAGACATTGACATTAACTTTTTTTCATTACTTGAACTCTATGATAAATTATATATAATAGTGCTCAGCCTCGGTATATTCACAATAAAATTATTGTTTAAGAAGTAATGTTCTTATTCAATAGAATTTTTAACCTTGAGTAAATATTTGAAGGTTCATTTGTTAAAAAAAACATTCTCAAAACCTTACAGATAATTGTTTTTTTCTGGTTAAACAATACAAGTGAAAATAAATGATACTTGATTTACACCTAAATTGACTTTCTACTCTGCACATTAGTGTACCACGCCAGGATAAGAAATTTATTGTCATGTAATAAAATGAAAAGGTTAAATAAATGTCCTGAAGTAAGGTGTTATGTTAATAACTTTTTTTTATATAATGGTATTAACAGTGGTATATAGAAACCTACTCAGGTAGGTATTTTAAGCCAAGTATGAATGAGAAATGACTGTAGGATTATTGAGGAACTACAAACATGACGCAATCTATCTGGAATTTCCAGTCAATGATGAAGACATCAAGTATCAAGTATTGTGATGCGCTCTTGTAGTCTTGTTACTGACATGTCCCTTAGACAGAATTGTTAATTAATAGCCCAACTTTCAATGGCTTATCTAAGGGACCTATAGTTTACCATGGAGTCCGAACCACTGCTTCTGAATAAAAAAGTTGTCTAATTTTGAGGATGGTCTTTGCGGATTAATGTAGTATTCAATTGTGCAGACATTAATCACCAAGTGCTTAATAGCACTTGGCACCAACAGTTTTCAGTGTGGCCCCTCTCCCTATTGAGACTGACTCTAGTTTCATTAATTCTCTTTGGTAGTTTACTCTTGAGGAGTAGTTCCAGTGATGTGGTGCTAAAAAAAGCTGTGCCGGAGCGGTGTGTGGCGTAGCGGTCCTTCCCAGGAAGGCCATTACTCTTTGGGGGGGGGGGGTAATGGGTAGTCAAAGTCTGCTAAAAAAGTCAAAGTTCCTCAGAAAGCTTATTGAGTCGTCAAACGCGAGGAATTGTGCACAATGATTTTATCTATTTAAAAAAGAATTACATAAACCGAAGTTTCATTTTGCTAAAGCTACTTGTGATGCTCCTGGGGTATCTGTTGTATTCATGCAAAGTATTGCAGTCGAAGGCAAACGGCCCCTTTTTTAGTAAGGGTTCACTTTCTTTCTCAACCCAAACTGGCGAGTGCAGGTCAAGGAAGAAGAACATATTTGTAGATGAGTTTACTCACCACACGGAGGAAAATCCTCAAATTTTAGTTTGTAAAAAACACCGCAACTTCATCGACATTAAAGGTTGTTCTGTAGGAAGAGGGTGTGTTGAAATAAATATCTTAGAAGGAGATTAAAGTGAATATGATTTAAATGGTTGAAGTCTGAAAATACAAATAATCTCAAAAATTCTTAATCAGCCTCAAGTTTGTTGTAAAAATAAATATTTTTGAATTAAAAAACTAGATACCATAAAAAGATATATGGTCTTCAAGTAAACCCTTGTGTCTGATTTTGGTGTTACGATGTTGTTAGGTTAGGTTTAATGTGAAACGCCTAAAATTGCCTCGATATTGCGTGTTGATCATGAAATGATGCGAGCGACTCGCTTACCTACCACTTTATATAAAAAGGCAAAGTGCAAATATAAAAATTTGAGTTTCAATCACGCACGAGTGCTTAATAGCCGGCACTCTAAAAGCTGTGCCGGAGCCCCTCTTCCTATTGAGACTGACTCTAGTTTCATTAATTCTCTTTGGTAGTTTACTCTTGAGGAGTAGTTCTATACATGCCAATTCTTCTGATACAAGACGAAATACAAGGGTTGCTGGGATTTAATTTTAAGGGTTTTTAAATAGGCACGAGAGTTATAAGGATCAACAATAAGATTGGATTATGTAACATGGGATAAAAACTCAGGCATAATTAATTACAACGAAAAAGCCAATTTTATTATTGCTTGGAATAGAAAACTTACTAAAATATACTGTAATTAATTAATAATTTCCTAACATTAAGAAGTAAAGGGAAGGGAACGGTGTCACCTTTGCCTTAACACCGGGCTGAAGCTATCGAATCCAATGGATCTACGTTACCGACACAGCAGCAGTCATGTAGATTCGTCAGGGAGGTTGCCTTAACCTGTGATCAAGCTTGGTTGGTGTCACCTAAATTTATTCGTAGATAAATGGAAATTCCCTGAGTACGCAGTTCTGCTGGTACAATAAACAACGACGAGATGCTCTTACGATATTTTGCTGTTTGGGTATTTTATTCTCATATTGTGGCGATACTGCTAGAAAAACAAAAAAACAGCATTGCTGAGCGCTCAATCCCTTCTCCCTCCATAAGTATTGTCGTTTAGCGGGGTTTGTGCATCAGCGATCAGCGCCATTTTGGTGACCCCACTTTGTGCGGTATTTCGTCGCCACCCCTTAAATTCTCGTTATTTCATTGAATTATTTGAGAATATGTCGTTGAAAACAGAACCCATGGAAACAGGAGACACGGCCGAAAACTCAGTAAGTATTTATCAGGTTAATTAGCTATGAGTATCAATTCTTTTGTAATTGGCGTTAGCTATGATTTTATGGGGCATTACGTACTCGCTTTTTACAAATAAACAATGTATATATCTTTATGAACCTAAAACAAGAAATAAGCTTCAGTTTTCTTGCCTGAAGTAGTGCTATCTAGCTTATCTGCAACTGGCTTTGTTGAAAACTAATTTGAACCTAAATATTATCCCAACCTTGCTGTTCCTGATTGGTGAATTATGACTTTTAAGGTTATATGCCAATTTTGGGTTATATTCTATTCCAAAAAGGAGCCTACTTGATAATTCCAACTTAGCCTAGGTTTAACTTACGTGGTCAGGGATGGGTCCTGGATAAACCCATTTATGAAATAAATGAGTTCTTAATGCATGACCACTAGGCCTGGTAACATATTATCTATGTACAGTAGACTCCCTCTAATCCGGATACCTCAGGACCAGACCCAAATAATTTCCAGACCATCCTGCAGCTTTATATATGTATATAAATTACAACCTCAGTGTACAGTATCTATATAAACCACATTTTAAGACGATTTTAAAGAGTATACTTTCCCAAACAATTCCCGCTCTACAGTGCATGTTTCAATTAGTTTTAATTCTTTTTCAAATAAGCAAATAAATAAGTGTAGCACAAATGTATTTTATTGATTGATGCTTAAGCAAGATGGACTTTAAATTTTTTTCTCTCCATGTATTTGATGTAACTTAGTCAATTGTAAACTGAAAGGCGAAGTAAATCATTGAGTCATATTGATAGATCAGAAACTATGATTTGTATATGCAGTATGGTTGTCAATAGTTGACTATTGATTAGTTAGGACCGGTCCCCATTTAGATTAGCCTATTAAAATTACCTTAAAAAGGGCAATATTTGAGAAAAACTATTTAAAATTGTATATTTTTTAACATAGGCAAGCGCAGTAAAGGGATTATAAGAGGTATAAATTAAAATCTTCTTTTCTCAAAGACCCCCATTTTCCAATCTATGTTGAGGATGTTGCTGTCATCCTCTTAGGTTTACAATTGCTCATATTAGAGCCAACTGCACTATTCCCAGCAAACTGCTCTGCTCATCTGTCAATAGATTTCAGGTGTTATCTGTAATCTTTTTTAATCGTTTTTAAGGCTGTCTGTAAGGACTCCTTAGAGTTGCCTTGTGTGGCCGGACCGTCTAGTTTGTCTTTCGTTCTGCCAGGGACTAATTTCTCCCCTTAACCACAGCGCACGAGATATCTCATGTAATTTCCCTTGTTGCATTAACCGTGAAAGAAGAGTTTAGACGGATTTGATGTTCCCAGCAGATTCATTTTGCTAATTCAAGTCGTCTGCTAGTTTTTTCCTAAGCTGTGACTGTTAAACTGAGAGACCATTTGCTGTTGATCTAGTGAATTTTTCTGAAAATATGTCCAAGCCATGTGCTCTGCAATATCAATATCTTGGTGTAGTGGTTTACGTTTCGTTGTTGCAACCATACAAATTTTTAAAAACCCTGCTGTAGGCCATTGGTAAGTGTAATAAACACCGTGGTGAAAGGGTCAAGGGTGCGTCCAGCCTTTCCAAAGCCATCCCAGTGTTTTTCCTCTTTGTCACCTTTGCTTAGAGGTGAGGGTGTGGATCCCTATTGCCTTTTGGGTGATTTCAGGCTAGATGTAGACTGTTCGGCAGTCTTCCTGGCTTTATGCAGGTATCCACAGAACTGGGTCTATAAAGACCTTAACAAAGGCTGTCCCAAAGGTTTCCTCAGGTGGTTTTTTGTTTTATTTTCTTTTTTCGTTTGCTCCAAAAATGTTTAAGTTCTGTATGTGTTCAACTTTGTTTACTATAGCTAATCATGTTTGTGAATAAATTAACACTGTTGTAAATAGAATGTGGCATTGCATTAGTAAATTTCTTTTTGACTTAACCATAACCGACTTTTAGGATCAAGCTGATCAATGAACAAAGGTATGAGCTCAGCCGTGAATTTACAATAATTTGCAACAATTTCTCAGATTTATCAACTAATTTCTCTGCCTAATATATTCCCAGCTGTGTCACTATGTCAGATAAATTAGACTTTTCATAACAACTGGTATTCCTGAAGATCTTATGTATGTCTTTATTACTGTTTTTTTCTTAATTTTTATCCTTCTGAGCTGGCCTGTGTGGTTTTTGTTTAAAATATATTTTATTTTCTGTAGGCTAAAATGAAATGAAAAATCTAACCTAAATTTTATATTTTCAGAATGAGTCTTCGGCTGAAACTGTATCTTCTAAAGGAAAGCCAGAAGATTTTGATACAAAAATTGTAAGTAGGCCTAATATACTTAAACGTTGGCTTGAAATTTTTAAAACTAATTAAGGAACTTGTTTGTGTTATTTGTTGTTCGTATTTTGTATTAGAGATTGAGTTTAAGATCTCGAATTTAAAATTTGGTAAACTTCAAGATGTTTATACTGGTAACTTCTAAAACTCTGAAAGCGTTTTTTCCTAACTCTCGACAACAGCTGCAGGTGTCTCTGTTGTAGTTTTCTTTGTTTGTGGTTTATTTAAAGTGTATTTATTGATTACCGATTAATCTCCACTTTGTATAAAATAAGTCCAATATAGCAGCAGAGCTGAATTAAACTAATTTCTATTTTATTTTTCTAATTTTCTTGTTCACTGGTCACACAAAAAAAACCAGTCGCTCATGCCGTTATAATAGGAAAAAAACATATAATAGATTTCATTTTTGGAATAAATACTCCACAATCATAATTTAAACTATTTAATAAATTAATTAAACATACCTCAATGAAATGTTATTTTGAATTGGTTTTAATTATTGTCAATATAAGATAACCTACAACTAGTGATGTAAAATACCCGGGTATTTAAAACTCAGGGTAAATACCCTGGGTATTTACCCGGGTAGATACCCAAAATCCATAAATACTCGGGTATTTTGGGTATTTATGAAATCGATTTAAATTAATTTAAATCTATCCCTAAGTATGTTATTGTTATCATTAGTACATGATAAATTAGGATAGTCTATAACACCTTTTACAGTAACTTGAAGCTTTGCTAGTACCTTTCATTTAATGATTTAGTACTTTTTCTAAAATAATACATTAAGCTTGTAAATAAGCATGGGGTTTCGTGTTTTAAATCTACCGTTATTAAATTATGGTAGTTAAAATTTTTATTGTATAAATGGCTTGGAAGGCTTGACAGACCTAATACCTGATTGACATAGGCAGAATGGCAGAATACTAAATAAAATAAAATAAATTCATATATCTATCATAGAAATTAAAAAATCATAAGTAGTCAGGACCAGTGCAACCATGAGACCAGGGTATTTATGCAGACTGAAAAGAAAAGAAAAATGCTAAAAGGGACTATATGAAATTAAGTTAACACATTTTATTAAGATTTAACCATCCATACTGTCCCTACAGTTTAGTAATTGCAAAAAAATCTCAATCTTCTTTAAATTAAATAAAGATTATAAATACCCAGGGCATGGGTATTTATGGCGATTAATCCCAGAAGTAAAATGCTAGTAGTGACCATATGAAATTTTGTTTAACACATTTTATCATCATTTTACTATCCTTAGAGGGTAATAATTGCAAAAAAACATCTCAATCTTCTCTAACTTTAATAAAAATTATAAATACCCAGTTTTTGGGTATTTACCCGGGCCTGGGGTAAATACCCAATTTATATTTACCTACTCACTGGGTATTTACCCGACCCACATCACTACCTACAACATATTAATTCATCCTTAAAGGGAAAAACTATATTTACAGCAGAAACGGAAAGTGGGTTTATATATTTTAACAATAAATCAATAGACTGTTGGTATGTAAGACATAAGAAAACACAAAATAATATATTTTTACCAATATATTTCTCTGAAAAAATCTAATTTTCTTTATATTGTGAACAATTGGCTGTTCCTTTTTCAAATTAAAGCCGTTATTCTGTCATCCTATCTTTTCTTCTTCTTTGTCGCAGATTTGCAGCAATAAAATATTTAACAAAGCCCAAAACGCAATTTTTAATGTTTTAAAAGTAACATTTTTCAATGTGTTACCATTTTGTTCCTAGAAGGGTTAGGAAGCTGAAATTTTACCAGAGTATTTTTAAAATGTAATTTATAAGTTGTGTAAAGTTTCAAGGTGGTCGTTGCATAAATGGCTCAGTGAAAAAACAAACGTTTAAACCTCTTTGTGGGACACCCAGTATAATACATAACGTTAAGTCTCCAAATAGTAATTTTTATATATTTTCAACCATTATTCTGCTGGATATGCAAAAATAAGGCATCACTGACATAGTTAATACTAGCCACTGGGTGGGTTAATACATTTTACAGTCTTTAATTATCAGCTAATTTTGAACAGTTTAATATTAATACGACCATACCTATACCTTATATTTAATGACTTTGAAAGTCAATGTGCTTGTAATGGTAAATGGTTTTTCTTGACACTTATTTTATAAAGATTTTAAGGATTATTACAATAGTAAAAAATAATTACCTATCATTTTCTTGTTAATTAATATTGAACAAGCTTGTCCCATAATAACAATGGGCTGCTTTTTGTCGAAGCATTTTGGGGGTAAAGAATCAATAGTAGGCCTATGCCTATTTTAAAATTTTAATTATTCATTTAGGAAACAGATCGAGGGAAAAGATTTGAGTATCTACTGAAGCAGACTGAGATTTTCTCCCATTTTATGACCAACAACATCAACAAGGCTGCAAGTCCAGTAAAGAAAGCTGGTAGACCACGCAAGGATAGAGGAGAAGCTGGAAAAGCAGCTGCTACAGCAGCGGACCCAGGAGAGTGAGTGACATCTAATTTATCAGTTGGTAGAGTTTTGAAAAATTTGTAGAGTTGAATAACCATTTATAAAGTTTTTAAAACAGGAAAAGCTCAGTTCTGTAACTTTTGGAAATGTAGCAATATACAATAGGATTCCAACCAACATTAAATGAATTTAAAATTAAAAAATCTCTTTTGAGTGTTGTGAATCTTGAGATTAGGAGGAGTAAGGAGGCCTATAATAGTGATTGTGTTGTTTCTAGCCACCGTCACCGCAAGACAGAACAAGAAGAGGATGAAGAGTTACTTGCGGAAACGAACACTCAAAGCAAGACGATTGCAAGGTTCGAGGCGTCTCCTTTCTACATCAAGAACGGAGAGATGAGGGATTACCAAGTACGGGGACTCAATTGGATGATCTCCCTCTATGAGAACGGTATCAACGGGATCTTGGCCGATGAGATGGGTCTTGGAAAAACTCTGCAAACTATATCCCTCCTGGGGTATGTCTGTAGCCTCTATCTATAATTCTAGTAGGGCCTATATGTTTAAAAAATGGTTCGATAAAAATTTAAATTTAATCATGAGATTAAATCTTTTTAATGTGATGGATTTTATAGGGCCTACGTAAGTTCTAATTCAAAAATTATCACTTTTACATATTTTTTGTTTGCAATATTATATTGCATATTATTAGTAATTGAATTGGTTCATAAACGCTCAGATCATAATTAATATTGCATTGAATTGTACAAAATCCTAAAAAATTAGGCCTAAAATTGTTGCTTGGAGTTTCGATATATTAATCTAAGAAAGGAAACAAAAGCATTCTTCAGTGTTGGTCACTTAAGCAATCCATAGTTGTAAATTAAGTTACACAGGTCCTTAAGAGACATGAGATATTATTAGCCTTAATGCATCCATATTTTTTAATTGCCATTGTCAATAAACTGTAGGTTAATGTCACACAAGGTTGATAGATCTGGCTAAAATAAAATTTAGGCAATACCTACTTAATGTGAAATGAAATTATTTATTGACACGAAGAGAAAAATTCAAAAATAGACTGAAAAATTTTTAGTAGAGCCTATCATAATTATTGTTATAAATTGTGATGAACTCCAATACATAATGGTAATGGTCTGGTGCAGATACATGAAGCACTATCGCAGCATCCTGGGCCCACACATGGTGATTGTGCCCAAGTCCACATTGGCCAATTGGATGAATGAATTTAAAAAGTGGTGTCCAACTTTGAGAGCGGTCTGCCTTATTGGTGATCAGGAAGCCAGGGTATGTACTGTAGTTCACCTGTTGGTTTTTGTTTTAATATTCTACATGACTATTACATGGCCTATATTTTTCTCTAGTAGGCTATTGTTTCTTTAAAAAAAATCAAAAATGTCCCAGGCCAGTTAAAAATTAAATACACCTAGTTACCAGTTGCTATTTCATCTCGTCATGGTAATTGTGTTTTTCACGTTTTATGATAACCACTGATAATGCTGGAATACCCCTTATTGGGATTCTAGTATAAGTCTAGATAGCAATCCTAGGATACATTGAAGAAATTTTGTCACAATCGGAGGTAGTTATAAAGTTGTACTCTAAAGTGAACATCATATTTGTTCCCACCAAGAGAGGATAGTCCAAGGGTACCATGGTCGAGTGGATAGGGCTCAATGCCTTATCTGGAAACTAGGAATAAGCGAGCCTGGAATTTTAAGTTCGAGCCGAGCTTTTTGAAAGATTTTCGAGAAAGAAGAAAAAATACAGCATCATTTTTTTATGATGGACGAAAGAAGAACCGTAAAATATTGGGAAAAAAAGTTGTATTCAACCTTTTTTCCAGGATGGTTACAAATTCATTTATTATCTAGATAGAAACTTGCACATATCTAGGTACCATTTCTTTGTAGAAATAATGTGATCGATTACTGAAGGATGGTCGTCTCATCGCCAGAGCATGTGAATGATAGAAGGGGGTTAAAGGACCATAGTAGAAAAACTACCAGGAAAGAAGAATAAAACATGTTTTGTATGGACGAAGAAAGTGCCTAGTTTCAAAACAAATATGACAAGGTCAAGAACTGTTTTTTGTTGTGTAGAATGAAGATTGCCATGGCCCTTGCTTTTCAAAGTTTAGTTAAAAGCCCAACATTTTGACATCTTATTCGAAAAGATAGCACAGGGACAAGTAATAAAACACCAACATTTTAACTTTGTTGCGAGTTTTGGTTTATTCAAAGTTAATTTAAATTGGTTTTTCATCATTTTGGTTATTTTTTAAACATTTTTTGCATAAGCATTAGTTGATTGTGTATTTGCTTAAACACACACTTTATTTTTCAGAATTCCTTTATTCGTGATGTTCTTATGCCTGGAGAATGGGATGTCTGTGTTACATCTTACGAGATGGTGATCAGAGAAAAAGGAGTTTTTAAGAAGTTCAATTGGAGGTAAATGATATTTTCCATGATGAAATTTATTGTTAACACTTTAGGGAGTCTGGAGACACTAACACTGGTTTAATACTGGGGCCTGGGGGTTAAGAGTAATAAAACAAAAATTATTGTCTGAACAAATTTAATATAACCTATACATAGGCCTATTATATATTTTGAAACATAAAGAAACCCCCTTAAAAGAAAAATAAAATGCATGTCATTAGTTAATATATTATAATTTTGACATAAGTTACGAACAAATATAATAATAATCCTGTTGCTTTTACATCCCTATGAAAGGATTTTACCTTCTAGCCACGGCTTTTGGATGTTGTACGTTCTAGTACAATGAACGGCATGTGGTCAGCATAGCGCATAGTTAAGTGATCATAAAACTGAAAGTTTATTCCGTATTTAGTGGTCTGATTAACTATTTTACAGCGGTAAAAGTAATTAATACTGGAATACAGAGTTATGATAATGAAATATATTTCAGGTACATGGTAATTGATGAAGCCCATCGTATCAAGAATGAAAAGTCCAAACTGTCCGAGATAGTGAGAGAGTTTAAAACCACCAACAGACTGCTGTTGACTGGAACTCCGCTTCAGAACAACCTCCATGAACTCTGGTCTTTGCTCAACTTTTTACTGCCTGATGTATTCAACTCTTCCGATGTAAGTCTTATTTGTGTATCTGTTAAGAAATACACTATGTTATACAGTGCAACTTGGTTATTCCGGCCTCAGCCGTAACGTCAACTCGGATATAACGTAATTTATTTTTAGGTCCTGCCAAACTATAGGTATTTACATAGGTAAAACCTCGGATGTATCGTCAGTAAATTCTAAAACCTCGTATATAACGTCAAGAAAATCGGGCCGAGATGAAGGCAACGTATAGCTAAAGAGAGAAATTTCGGTCGGTGGTGCAACGTGAGGGCCGCGGCTATTGTTTAGCTAGATACCCCATTCTATTTTTAGAAACAGCATTTTATTGCTGTTTTACCGCTAACCACCCTAACCCCCTCCCACTACCCTATATCCGCTGTCGTTGTCATCAAGGCCAGTGTCAGTAACTCACGTTGCGTCAAAGCACTGTGATACCGTACGTATCCACAGTTCGTGCAGCTATCGTTAGTTCAGTGTACGTCTTTTACAGTTTGTTTTTCGTTATTTTAATTTACGAATACAGTATTGAAAAATAATGGCAAGTGTTAAGAGAAAGGTTTTTCTAATTAAAGAAAAAGTGTGAGTTATAAGAGCGTGTGAGGAGGGACGTAAGATAGCAGACACGTGTTCGGACTTGTTTTTTAAAATCGAACCAAAAGTTGAATTCACCAAGCCAAACTTCATTGCGATATTTTTAGACTTGATTTTTTTATACAGTATAGAGTAGTTCAGTCAGTAATAAACACAAACCTTTATGTGTATTTCAAGTTACCTTCATTAAAAGTGTTTATTTCATGTAAAAAAATGTGTTTTTCTATTTTTCCTCAGTTTTAAATTAAAATTATGAAACCTCTCTTATACTGTCACTCTGATATAGTGT
This sequence comes from Nephotettix cincticeps, assembly GCA_023375725.1. NCBI lineage: Eukaryota > Metazoa > Arthropoda > Insecta > Hemiptera > Cicadellidae > Nephotettix > Nephotettix cincticeps. The sequence goes on along the minus strand of CM041790.1, from coordinate 68,873,944 downwards.
CATTAATTGTGTGTTCCCTTCAATGACGTTATAACTAAGTTCCACCATATATATTTTAATGTTGTTATTATTATATCGTATGATATATACGTAGAGAACTTACGAGTGAATTTACAAGAGCTTATCGTAAATATCATAAATATATCATGATACTTACAACAAATAATTAATGGATGTTTTACATGGGGTCTAACACAATAGTTTGTGTCAGGGTAAGGTTAGTACCTTACCCTTACTGCCTAACTGGCCTCCGCCTAAATGATGATGAGAAGGTTATCCAAAACCATATAAAGTAAAGTCCAGTTTATCCATATTAATGTGGCAGGGTCCCGAACTGGATAGCTGAAAATCCAGATGATCTGAAACTAAACTGAAAATATGCCATTATACACATCCACGTCTCATTGACAACAATCGTGAATAGTGCAATATTAGTGCTGCAGACATATAATTTGCATATAATTATATGCAATAATAATTATATAATAATAAAAATAATCAAGTCACAAATGTTTTATTCTGCAATAATAGAATGCATATGAACAAATACATAAAAATATAGAAAATAAGACACATATATTACATGATAAATGTTTGAACTAGTGCAGAATTTCCACTTAGAAAAAACCCTGTGCATGGAAATGAGTCGTTTAATCGAATTTTGAAAAAATATAAACATTATAAAAGATTACATACAACTTAAAAAAAGGTAATTTGTAACGAAATTATGAACTTTGGAGACTGCTGCCTAAACTGTGATTAAGAAAAAAATGTAATGCATAATAATAAAAAGAATGTGTTTTATGTTTGATAGTTCCTGATAATTTATTACTGAATTTACATAAAATAGAATTTGAATTGAGTGAGACGAAACAAAACCACTCTGAGAGAAATATGACCCCCATAATGCAATAATAATAATAAAATTATAATTATAATAATATGCATATAATTTGTGTATAACATCATAGCTGTGAATTACCGCAACCGTTAAACAAGTTACTTTTTAAAATTTTATTAAAAGTTATTAGTTTTAGGTAGGAAATAAAATGGTCTTCTGACGCTAAAATTACCATTTGACCACTTATGACCACAGATTCAGTACGCACATTGACCGTAAAAATTATTCTGAAAGAAACAACCTCTACATGAAATGTCAAACCGTGACCGCTTTAAGTGCATATATGTGCTAAGTGCTTTTAGCGCCCTGCTTGGAACATCCCCGATATACAGAGCGTGCGTATATCATGTTACACATTCATCGTTAGTAACAATTGCCGCGTCCAACAAGGTACTGCGGTTGAATCTGAAATATTGAAGAAGCTTGAGTACTGTTCATTGGCAGTTACATAACAATTGTAATGGTAATATTAGTAAAATACAAATGTAAGTTTATTTGTTTCAATGTTTTCTGAACTGTCACAGGACTTTGACTCATGGTTCAATACCAACAACTTCATGGGTGACAACTCTCTCATAGAAAGATTACATTCCGTCTTGAGACCCTTTTTACTCAGACGTTTGAAGTCGGAAGTGGAAAAACGTTTGAAACCCAAAAAGGAAGTTAAGATCTATGTCGGTCTTAGCAAAATGCAGCGTGAATGGTAAGTTTTTGCTTTGTAATGTTTTAATTTTGGTTATTGTTATTGGAGATGTATTATAGATGATTTTAAAATAGTTATATTTTTAATTTTAGTAATTCTCCTCTGTTACTTAATTAGGCTACTCAATGAGCCTTTGACTAAAAGACATTTTCTCAGTTTGACCATCCGTCATTGTGGAATGAATAAAAGTTCGGACCTGGAGGGAAATGATTCAACAGGCAAGTTACTATTTAGTGTTTTTTTGTCCTAAGAGGATTCAAGGCTAGGATTGGAACTAAATTTTCCGATGTGCAAAGGCCCTGTTCACAATAAGTTTGTTCTAGGCCTAACTCTGAGTTATCTCGAAGAACTTAAAATATAGGTAAAATCTGGGAATTTGAAAGAATTGAGTGAGGGAAACCATCTAGAATTCTATAAATGTCAAGATGATTTGAGGAGTACTTTTAAAAACATGGAACATTAAATGAAAACATAGACACAAACTATCAGATCTTATATATTAATACACAGTTATTTTTGTGAATTGTTCTTACAAAATGTACTTTTAAAAAAACTTGATGAGTGCATCAATAATTGTCATGACAGTAAATAATTCAAATTTTCTGTAAATTAATATAGAAGTAAACACCAATAATATGAATTAAAATGTAAATAAACAAATTACTCTGACAGTAAACATGTCTTTCTTCGTTTTAAAAACATCGAAGTGAAAAAAACAAGTTTTTTTTTTATTACATAAAACCAAAACATAGATAAAATCGAAAATCAATGGTTTTAATTATAGTTATATGTTATTAAATTGTATTTGATGAGTAAATAGTATGAACAAAAATCTAGGGTACATCGACACAAAAGACATTTTTAGCACACATTGGGAAGAAAAAGTAAATTCGACTAAAGAGATATGTATTCAACAGCAAGTTAGTATTTTTGCTAAGACATTGATTTACTAGATTAGTACTAAATTTTTTCCGAATATTTCACAATAAGACCTAATTAATAAAGTTTTAAAATCAAACACAGTTAATCTCGAGAACTTTTTATATGGAAATTGAAAAGAATTTCATAAGGAAATAAATAATTTTTATAAATTAAATGATTTAGTACTTTTAAATCAACATAGATGAGTAAACATTAACAACAACACTAATAATTGATAATTAAGGCAATTACAGGTCTGGTCAGGTGCTCCTAGAAATGGCTTTTCTTGACAATTGATCAAGTTAAAGTGTCACTTTAGAATGTTGTGGTGACTGCAGGTACACGAAAGTGCTGATGAAGGACATTGACGTGGTCAACGGAGCAGGAAAGATAGAGAAGATGCGACTCCAGAACATCCTGATGCAGCTGCGCAAGTGCAGTAACCACCCTTACCTGTTTGACGGAGCTGAGCCCGGTCCACCGTACACCACCGACGAACATCTGGTTAGTCCATATCATACTGTAACACATAAACTGCACATCTATTTCATGCATGGTCGTTGTAGTGCCAAATGTAATCATAGGGTTTATTATTTTTATGATTTTCTGCTCAATGATTGATGTGCGCGAGAACAATCTTTCTACTATCAATATTCTTACTATTTTACTTTGAGTTGGTTGTACAGTAAAGTTAGGTTTATCCCGATTAATATGGCGGGTACCGATCTGGATAGCCGAAAATCTGGATGATCTGAATCTATACCATTATAGACATCCACGTCAAAAAGACAACGATCATGAATAGCGCCTGCAATATTATTGCTGCTGACTGCATATAACCTATGTACAACATAGTCACGCAGTGTTGCGCGACTACGCTGTTGTTGAATGATTGACTAATTATTATTAGTTTTAGGTAAGAAGTAAAACACTCTCCTGACTTCAAAACCACAAATTCAATATCCACTTTAACTGTAAAAATAACTCGTAGATAAATAACCACTATACATCTTATCTCAAACACCTACATTTTGGCAGCGCAGTATTGAAATGTCAAATAGTGACCGGTCCTGCATGCGCTAAGAGCTTGTAGTGCTCCGCTTAGAAACACCACCAATATACTGAGTGTGCGTTCATAATACTACGCATTCATTATTAATAATACGATGATAATCGTGTTAAAATCGTTAGTAACACTTGCCGCATCCAGCAAGGAACTGCGGTTGAGGCTGAAATGTTGAAAAGTGTGAGTTAAAATTCATGTTTTAACTGTTATTTATTTTTTTTCAAAAATCGGTCTGTAGGATTCGAACTCGGATAAACCAGATTTTACTGTAGTATCGTTTTTTGCTGCAACTGATGTTGAGAGATGTTAAAGCATCAGGAAGCTACCGCAATGTCGTCTATGAGATGGCATCATGAATGTACTTTGTAGATTAATCTGAATTACTCCACCAGCCAACTAAATTGGCAAATCGGTAAAATACTGTGTCTCAATTTTAGTTCACAAACTTTTCCACTCGGTTTTCTTTCTAGGAAAGAAAAGCTATTTAAGTTGGAGCTATCCAAGTTGTACTGTAGTTGCGGATGTAACACAACTATGTTGTCAGGTTTATAACTGCGGCAAAATGGTGATCTTGGACAAACTGCTGCCCAAGTTGAAGGAACAGGGCTCTCGAGTGCTGATCTTCAGCCAGATGACCAGGATGATCGACATCCTCGAGGACTACTGCTTCTGGAGAGGCTTCCAGGTAACCTTTGGGATGTTTCAAATGACAATTGGAATTGGATGTGACACCACAAATTGCTTCTTTATTTCAATACTCCATTCAAGAAAAAATTTACTTTTCTATTGATTTCTGATTGTTGGAAACATTATTGTAACTAAATTTATTTAGATTGTAGAGGTAATTATCTGGATGTAAATTAATTTACTTCTTCATTGTACACTTTATCTACATTGATCAGTTGAAGTCTAAAATGTTTTTTCAATGATGCCGTATGGTTTATGTGAGTCTTGAATTATCACTAGTTGATGATTATTATGATATCCAGTCATAGTTTTGACAATTAATCCAAAAAGTTTGTGGGCCTTATGCCCAAAAATTTCTAACAAATATTTGAACTTGTTTTCTCTTGTTGTTAGTTTCAAAAATTGAATAAGTTAGTAATGTTTGTAATAATAAATTTTTAAATGGTATTTAAATAACTGTTGAAATATATTATAGTTTAATTAAAGGTGTAGTTTTTTTCATTTACCTAAGGGAGAAAGTATGTGTGTATACTGTTTATTTTCTTACTAAAATTACTTTTTTCCAACAGTACTGCAGACTTGATGGTCAAACACCGCATGAGGACAGGCAGCGGCAGATCAATGAGTACAATGCAGAGGACAGCGAGAAGTTTGTCTTCATGTTGTCTACCCGAGCTGGTGGTCTCGGTATCAACTTGGCCACAGCTGACGTCGTTATCATCTACGACTCGGACTGGAACCCCCAGATGGATCTGCAGGCTATGGTAAAAAACCAACTTACATAACTTGATATTTACCTCATTGTCATATGAGACATAGGAGGATCAAGCGAAGGCCAGGCATGACCAGGCGAAGACCACGGAAAAGAAAGATTCATGTGGATTGGTAATTGGAATTGTGGATAGTTGTGAGCGATAGAGGGTGGATATAGACCAGTTTGTAATTCCGAGGCCATTGACCGTTGTGCTATTAATTAACATTTCTGTCTTAGGAACATTGCAACCTTAGTCAGTAACAAGACTACAAGATTGTGCCACAATCATCTTACACTTATTTCTCATTCGTACTTGGTTTAAATACCTACCTGTGAAGGTCGCCATTTTAAAATGGTAATCTAATCTAAATAGTACTTTGAGTATCGGCTATTTTTAGTCTGTCCTCAGTGTTGAAGAATATTTGATAATTGGGCTTCGCTGAAGTCTAAAACATGCCTTCAAACTCAGGATTAATCCAAAAGTTTGCTAACATATTATGGTACAGTCGACTCCCGATTGTTCTGAGGCACAGTTAATCAAACTAGTCCTCAAAATATAAAAATAAAATCAAACTCATAAAAGTATGATAACTAAGAGAAGAAGTGGATTTTATTTGTAGCACATGCATTATTTTAAATAGATTGCTGTTGATAGGTCCAGTAATGCGCCTCTACTGGCTGTTGCTAGGTCGAGCAGTTGATTTCCAGGAATTCCGCTAGTTCCTAAATATCGTTTTCCAATGGGTCTGAATCTGTCTTGATCGGCAGGTGTATTTTTCTTAGTATATTGTGTTGTGTTCGGTTATGGGTAGAAAACGTAATAGAATTCTGGTCTCCCTTGAGTCCAAGTTTAACTCTTTAAAACGTTTAGACAACGGTGAATCGATTAAAAAAGTGGGCGCTGAATTAGGAGTTACTGTTGGCAATTAGTGACGAAACTGGAAAGAAATCGAGAAATTTTTAAACAATAGTTTGAGTGAAAATAAAATACAAACGTACGTGTTTTTCTTCATAATAAAGTACTTCACACATAATGCATTTTTTACACAATAGTACATAACCTCCGTCCAACTTTGTCCCGTATCTGAGTTGGCCTCGGTCTCTATTACCTCGGATAATAGGGAGTCCACTGTAAATTAAAACCCATCAGAGTATTGTAGTTGTTGTATTCAGTAGAATTGTTCTTTGTTGTAGGATCGAGCCCATCGTATTGGCCAGAAGAAGCAAGTTAGGGTGTTTAGATTGATAACAGAAAACACTGTCGAGGAGAAGATTGTAGAAAGAGCCGAAGTCAAACTTCGACTAGACAAATTGGTTATTCAGCAAGGTATGGTAACATTTTTTTGTATTTTTATTACTTACTCTTACTCATATGGCCACTCAAATCCAAGTTGATTTTTAGCCCCGCCAAGTAGTTTCCTCCGAACTCTTTAATCTTCAGCCATATCAAGATTGCTAACTGGCTTGGTGGTGTAGTGGTTATAATACCCGCCTTCAAAACTGAAGGTCGCCGGTCCTCCGAGGGGTACCTCCCTTGCAGTTGACCTACAAAATGTTTTTAATTTTGTTTATAAAAATACTGCAAAGTGCCTTGTGGACTTAAACTGATCATTTCTTTTTTGAAAGGTTATCTGTTTTGTTTTACAAAGGGGTTTAGGGTGAATTATTTTTGCAGTGTTTTATTATTTGAATGTTTGTGATTGAAATTAATATTCTGTTATCTCTAATGTTTGGACAAACTTTAAAGCGGAATTTGTAAAAGCGTAAATTCAAAAGAATAAATATATCAAAAGAATTTATGAAAAAAATATAAAATTATTAAATAGATTACCTTAACACATTCGCGGAGGAAACCTCTGTTCCAGAGATTGATTTTACACCTGTGTAGTTTAAAATCAACCAATAAGAAAATTTTAAGTTACCCATACAGAAATAGATACTGCGTTTTAACAAAGCTGGTCGTAGTTCTCTCAGATCCCAACAGGGGCAAGCACAATCTACATCGTCGGATCCACCATCTTGATTTTAACCTAATTGTCACCACGAACGAAGCGAAACGTGTTAATGTAAGTAATCCTTAGTTTTGCCTTAGCTGGTTACTGCGGCTTTGATCCCTTTTCTTATAGAATCTTCATCAGGGTTTGTTTCCGCTTAAAGAGTAATCCACAGTGATCTGTAAATTTGTTAAAATAAATAAGTGTAAACAATTAGCTAAACCTTTATATACTTGAACATTTGAATATTCTTATGAGTCTTAAGATGAATCATTTATGCCATCCAGGTCGCCTAGTGGACAATAAGAACACTTTGAACAAAGACGAAATGTTGAACATGATCAGACACGGAGCCAATCATGTCTTTGCATCTAAAGACTCGGAGATCACGGATGAGGATATAGACACCATTCTGCAGAAGGGAGAAGCTAAGGTATGCTTTATCTGCTGGACTTATAAATAAGTATAGTGGTCTCAAATAGTGAACAAGCAGAAAAACATAAATAGAATGTGTTATAGGCCTTTTAGTAAAAATTATCTTACAAATCTACTCAGGTTAAATAATATATATTGTTCTGCACAGATTCTATATGATGAATTGAAAAATGTAAATTCATAATTTTTGACATTAAATTTTTTTGTTTTTTTAAAACGTTCTTATTTCGATGTAAAACTAAATTATTAACATTCGCATTTGTAATAATGAAAATTGTGTGTTTAGGAGGATCATTTTAGTTCAGGCCAATTAGGCTTATATGCACTCCTTATTAATAAACCAAATTTAGATTATTTTTTATGTGTTTTGACTGAGAATAAATGTAATTCTCAGTAAATTTAAGCAATTTTACTTGTTAGTTACTTTTGACAACTAATCAAAGATTAATATTGATAATCATCCTTTAATGAGGCAAACGTGTGGCACATTGTCCTTGAGTCAATTACTGAGTCCTAGAGTGGTAGACAAAGGATTACAACAAATTCTGTAGAGCTTTAGTTCAGGCCAATTAGGCTTATATGCACTCCTTATTAATAAACCAAATTTAGATAATTTTTTATTAGAGGTGTGCGGATAGTGAATTATTTTTTCGGATCGGATAGCTCAGATTTGATCAATAGTTATTCGGATCGGATAGTTTTAGATATTCGGATACTCGAATAAAAGGAAATCAGACTTATCTAAGAATAAATTGGAAAAATCAATAATGTTACCTTTAAAATTATTAAATGGTAATAAAAAATATAAAATTCTTTATAGGATGAACAACAAACTAAAATTTTTACTTCACTGCATTTAAAATTAATAATAATAGTTTATAATCAATAAATATAATTTACAATATAACAATTACAGTAAACAAATTTTAATAGGCGTAATTCACAAATTAAATCAACAGAAACCTTATAATTCGCCATTAAATGACATCAACTTTCTACTAATTCATCAATTCATTCTACTAATTTTCAACTAATTCTCAATTTTATTTCACGATTCAATTATTTTATTTATTACAATGATAAACAAATCACCATTAACAAAGAATAAAGATTTTCAGACGCTGTCGGCTCGATGCCATCGGCTATCTGCGTATCGGCAATCTGAGCAGCTGCTATCAAACAAAGGCCTGTGCGCAGGCGCAGAGTTGGAATTTTGGCAGATAAAATACCCGATCGGCTGTATAACAATATTGAAACCCGTGAATTATGATACCTCGTCGTAATCTAGTTAGTTATTCATCTTAAAATTATCTAAAAATGTAAAACTAATAACGCTTAAATTCATTTAACAAGATAAAATGTAGATTTAAAAACAAGTGGAAAATTTGTTGGTTATGTGAACACTGAACGACGAAATAGGCCAAATGTAAATCAACACTTTATCGTATTGCTCAAACCCGGAGTAGTTGAGAATGCGATAACTAAACAATTGATCGTCTACGTAGACGATCAGAATGAAGTAGTATTATTTTTGCGGAAACGTCGCAAAACGAGCTATTATGATGGTTTGTTACGAGTAACATTAAATCAACAATTCAAGTTTTTTCGTAGCCGAAATTAAATTTTATATGGAACATATCAAACCGAATCTGATACTAACTATCGATGACGCTATGCTTTGTATTTCAAAATGCAATATCGTGTTGTCTTACGGTTACTTAAATGCGTAGTTGAAGAATCGAATAATCATACGCATCTGGACAATGACGTTCTTACATTCGATTGGATATGAATTGCGTAATTTTCATCTGCGGTCGTCATTCGTCATTAAATCGCTATAAGTGTATCGCTCTACCAGTCAACGACATTGTTTTGATGAAAGACTACGTAATTTGTCGTTTATCAATTGTTTAAGCAAAAATTATTCAGCTTCGTTTAACTCGACGAAAATCTCGTTGTTTTTGTTCAAATTGCTGTATTATACAGTCTATCCGAAAATTATATATACAGATCTACCTTAAATACATTCGGATCGGTTTCGGATTTCGATATCCGATTATGAATTATATCGAAATCTATTTTTATGTGTTTTGACTGAGAATAAATGTAATTCTCAGTAAATTTAAGCAATTTTACTTGTTAGTTACTTTTGACAACTAATCAAAGATTAATATTGATAATCATCCTTTAATGAGGCAAACATGTGTGGCACATTGTCGTTGAGTCAATTACTGAGTCCTAGAGTGGTAGACAAAGGATTACAACAAATTCTGTAGAGCGTATGGTTTTGTTAGATGCCATCTAACAGGGTTAATGGGCAGGTTTTGATGGCGGGTTAAAAAGTTATAATTCACTTTTATTTTTTAACAATAATTTATATGGTCGAGTTGTAAAACCAAAAAAATAATGTGAGTTATTGAATTTGTTGAAAAATTCAAAAAAGATTTAATTTCTATAGGAAAGAAGTGAAATAAGACAAACTATCAAGAGTAGTTGCCTTGCAGAGGGAAAAAGCTTTACTCTGTAGCCTATTGAAAATTTGATTTTTCTAGACTGAAGAAATGAAACAGAAGTTGGAAGCAATGGGGGATGAATCTTCTTTGAGAAATTTCACAATGGACGCTCCCACAGAATCTGTCTACAAGTTTGAGGGTGAAGATTACAGGTATAAATTGACAACACTCATTATGATTTGAAGTTAAACATTTTACAACTCAATGTTTGGCTACATTTTTATGCTACTGTATTTAAAGAACTTTAATGATATGTTCCTTCTTAAATTGATTTCAACGTAATTATGCGATCTAAACTAAGAAGGGGTGTGGTGAAAGTGTAATTCACCAAATGTTAGTAAAAGATGAGTGATGAGTAAACAATTATTTTTATTTGAATCTTTATTTGAAATTTTATAAATAGTTACGGTAACCATTTACGATTTAAAATTAGCTAACACTTATTAATTATTAAAATGTGTTAGGTACATTTAAAATCATTAAAGTTTTACATTAACATTAATCTTTTTTTTCAATAGAGAGAAACAGAGAGTTATGGGTATCGGCAACTGGATTGAACCACCTAAGAGAGAACGCAAGGCCAACTACGCTGTGGATGCTTACTTCCGCGAGGCTCTCAGGGTGTCTGAGCCCAAGGCTCCCAAGGTAAGTAATAGCCTCTATACAGGTATAGTTTGGTTACAGTAGTTGTAAAGATTAATCGGAATCACGATTTAAAAATTTCAAGAGGATATATTTTTTGTTTTTTAAGTCTGTTTTGTTAGTTATAACTTTTAATTATGACTGATAATATTTAGGACTACATATTCAGTGTACATTGGATACTTTAACTTGTTCTTATTACACTACATAAAATACCCCTGTTGCAGTAGACCTGCGTAGGTACTCAGCAAATATCCAGATCAATAATAACGTGTAACAAGTTCAATGATCAATATCCATAATAAATAAAGAGAGTTTGCCTATTCTCCATAAGATTAACATGGGATTAAGATTAGTATAGTATGCAGGTTTGCTGCTGTGAGGACCACTGAAAGCGGTCATTCAATGTCAACAGTTAAATGGCCGAATTGAAACTCAACAATTCAAATATTAATTAATAAGGCTAACCTCGATAATTCAAACATCCTTTTAAGTCTGAATTAGCTGGCATATATATTGTACACTCTGTTATACACTTTTAACTATTTTGTGAAGTGTAAAAATTCTGAAACATACCCTCTGGCTTGTTGTGAAATGTAATTCATGTGATTATTTTTTTGTCAGGCCCCTCGACCACCAAAACAGCCCATCGTTCAAGACTTCCAGTTTTTCCCTCCTCGGCTGTTCGAGCTCCTCGATCAGGAGATTTACTACTTCCGAAAGACAGTTGGATACAAGGTAAGCCCCTTCTGAACTTGAGTCTCAATTGTTCACGAAAATGAGCCAACATTATATTGCTTTCTTACAAACACTTAATCATAAGTTTCACATTCCATGTTTATCGTTTGTTGTAGCTTGTGCTAAATGCTTTCATCATTTTAGTTCTTTTTACATCTTTATTGTTTCTAGGTTCCAAAAAATCCCGAACTTGGAAGTGACGCATCAAAGATCCAGAAAGAAGAACAGAGAAAAATCGATGACGCTCAACCTTTGAATGATGACGAAATTGGGGAAAAGGAAAAATTGTTAACACAAGTAAGTTTTAATATGCTCTGCTGTTAATGTATGTTCTTTTAGTAACTCATTTCATTTGTTATCTTTGAAAATGAGTTATGAAAACAGTTTACCACCTAATGCGATATAACAACAAAAATTCTTATAGCATAGTGAGTTACAGTATGAGTTAAACAATTGGTTTACACTTGGCAAATTATACACTAAAATTTTACATCTATTTAAGATGGCACAGTGCATCAAAACCTAGGAATCCTCATTAGCCAATGTGAGTATTTATTAAGCCCTAATATATATCAGCTTTGAATCAAATGTTTAAAAACGTACATTCCAATTCCAAACATTATAATTGGTTTTTAGAATGTCCAGGAGCTACTGCCCAATCTTCGCAGGTTTAAATCTTTTCCATTAAATTGGATATTGTATAAGTTCTCAACTTAACACTCAAGAACTCAACAACCTATAAAACTCAGTTGCACATGTTTAGTGACCTAGTCAGAAAAGAGAAGAAATTATAACTGTTTTCTTCACTTTAGAATCCAGTGATATGCTAGCGAGTGGCTTTCTTAACTTGGATTCTCCAAGGATGCTTGCTGTGCCATTCTACACATTTTAGCCATATTTCCTCAATAATGGTTTCCAAACAAATACTGTGTAATGTGTAAATTTGCCAACTAATAGTATTTATTTGAAAGCAGAATTAAGGAAATAAATTTAAATCTGAAAGCATAATAGTTTAAATATTTTAAATCCATAAAAACACTAGCTTTGGGGTTTATTGAATGAACCCCAAACTTGATCTTATTTGATGACATGAAAATCAAGTTAGAGTGTTTCTTTTGTAGTTTCTTGATTTCTACTTCAAACTGTTCGAGGAGAACCCCCTCGCATCATCACTGAAGTGACTTTTAAGGTTTCACTCATTGTAATTGCTGAAAGCACAACCTATTATCTAAACAAAAATATTTTTCCTTTGTCTTGGGGTTGTTACTGACATAGGTACTTTGGTTTACAGGGGTTCACCAATTGGACCAAACGGGATTTCAATCAGTTTATCAAAGCTAATGAGAAATATGGAAGAGACGATATCGATAATATCTCCAAAGATGTTGAAGGTAAGTGAATTAAGATCAGTTAAGTTCATTTATAACTGATATAAATAATAATAAAGAAATTGGACATCAAGCACAAGTTCAGTGGAGCATTCAAGGTCTTTTTTTATTCTGTCATTGTACGTATAAACAAAGTATTATTCATTGTCTATAGTTAGTAGATTTGTGTACATTTGAATGTCGCAGGCAAGACTCCGGATGAGGTTAGACAGTACAGCCGTGTGTTCTGGGACCGCTGCCATGAGTTGCAGGACATCGACCGCATCATGGCTCAGATAGAGCGTGGAGAGGCCAAGATACAACGTCGTGCCAGCATCAAAAAAGCCCTTGACGCTAAGGTCGGTGATGTAGGTATTCTTTCATCTGGTCATATATCTAAGCTGCATTTTAATTTTTTATCTGTTTATTTCATCTACTATATATGTTGATTTCAAGATTTATCTCTTTTAGGGTGGTAAAGGATAGCTTTACCACCTAACTAACTATAGCTAACTTTTTAATCACTCATGATATTAAAATAAAGGTTTGAATCAAGGCAAAACTTTGTCAGCATTTATATAGCTGACAAAGTTGTTCATAAAGCTATTAATGTCTCGATCTATCAGCCAGCTGGCTAGTTTTCAATCAGGTTTGTTACGTGCTGGAACATCAGTGGTGAGTCATGAGTGATTCTTTACTTACTCCCTGTCTCAAAGGAGTCACTTTTCTCTCCTATATCCACGAATTTTCGCAACAAATATTTAGGATGCATCGTACATATTAAAGATGTAAAGAATAAAAACAACAGTTCATTTTGGCTTTGTTTAACAGATGGCGAGATACCGTGCTCCCTTCCATCAGCTGAGAATAGCATACGGAACCAACAAAGGAAAGAATTTCATTGAGGAAGAGGACAGATTCTTAGTGTGTATGCTCCACAAGCTCGGCTTCGATAAGGAAAATGTTTATGAGGAGTTGAGAGCAGCAGTGAGGTAAGTTTGATCGCATTGTTTGATTGAAAATTACGATATTCTATACCGATTCTTCAGCATAAAAAGTAAATCATAATGGGGGAGATTTTTTTGGGTTCCTGATCATCTTCTCGCAGTCTGGTGCAGGTAGAGACACTAAGTGAATGGGCAAGAGGAGAATACCTTTACTTTGGCTTACTACCTCACGAGTTCATTGACAAGATATATCAGTGTCAGATAGGAGTGTGCGAGCCGGGAGTTTTAAGTTTGAGCCGAGCCGAGCTTTTTTTAAACCATCACCAAATCCTCCTCAAAAACATCCACTTTTTAACCCTTAAAGCGCTACTGAAAATCACACTCCCTGCTCATTTAGGTTGAAAAAATCAAAATTATATTTTCCCAATGTTCTTTTTGGATTTAGGTAGCTTGAATAAAGTAGAAAACAGAAATATGCTTCATTTTTATTTATTGAACATTTTATCACTATTTTTCAGGTATCTGAAAAAGTTATTTTTGCCAAAAATTCTGAGCGCTTGAAATAAAACTTGTAGGCTTACATAAAAAAAAATTAAGAAAAATTACTGATTCTAAACATGAAAACAGTGAGAAGAAACATGTCAATAAAGTAAAAAGATATTATGTACATTACCACTAAACATAGTTTTTCGTCGTATGATAAGCCTCAAAACAGTCATAAGTCCATTCACGAACTCATCAAATTCCGGATCGTCTGGATGAGCCATGTTTCACTTTTTATTTTATTATTTAGATTAACAAACATTCACACTACATTATCTGTTTACTTCTCAAACACAACACAAATAATCGCACGTCAATGGATGTCAACAAACAACGATTGGAACAGTGAATACAGCTGGTCGTAGTGGCGTGTTAATTTTCTCGTCAAAAGCAGTACGGGAGCGCTAGAATACAGGCCAAAGTTGCATAACATCTAATCTCAGTCACTAGAAATTCCATCAAAGCCGCCATATTGGTTTTGTGAGTTCATAGAGGTTAAAGCAACATTACCATGCACTCTATTGGTTGTTTCGCGAACTACAGCACAGTAAATGTGACGAAATGGCTGAAAGTGAAAAAACACGGTTTCCGCGCCGTGGGACCCTACTGTGCCGCGAGAAAACTCGTCAGCCGCCTGGTAAGGGTTAAAATTTCGTCCAAATTTCAAAGAATGGGATTGCAGTGGACATCTGTTATGCTTCTCTTACTATTGTATGGGTTAAATGGGGGTGTTTTTTTTTGTTTATTCCGATTATTAAAAGAAGAGTTGCTTAATGATTTCATCATTCAGTTAAGGCTAAAGCACCCACCAGTAGTAGGGTTTCAAGTGTTTAGGACATCCTAAACTTAGTAGTTAAATTTGCAAATTAATGCTTTTGTGTACTTTATCCTTGTTCCAATCAATATTTACTTATTTGCCACATAAAAAGTGTATTAGAATAATTCCTTTATAATGAGGTATGTCTAAGAGTCTTTGTCATCCTAAAACTTGTTGCCAGATGTGCACCTCAGTTCCGGTTCGACTGGTTTATTAAGTCAAGAACAGCGATGGAACTTCAGAGGCGATGCAATACACTTATTACTCTCATAGAAAGAGAAAACCAAGAATTGGAGGAGAAAGAGAGGGCGGAGAAGAAGAAGAGGGCACCGAGAGGGAGCGGGAAACGGAAAAGTGAGAACATCAGCGGACAGACGCCAGATCAGAAAACGCCCAAGAAGAAGAAGAAGTAAAAAACATGTGAATAATGAGAGACTAATGTATTTATTTTGAATGGGTATTATGCGGAATTTAGAGTACCTCAACATTACAATGCGTTATTTATATAATTGTGATAACGGTGCTTTTGATCACACAAAGGAAATATGTGAGTTTTCACCATAATACTAATAATAAAAATATGAACAATGGGAGATTTTCAAAATAACTGAAAATTAAAGAACCTTACTGATGATGTAATTGTAACTTTTATATTAGTACCTGAACTATTTTACTATCTAAACTGCCCGAAAAAATAAACATTTGATTTAAATTGGAGTTTTCTTTTACAACTATAGTTACAATTTCTTGTTGATCCATTCCATGATAAAGTTAGTAACAAGAAATTAAATTCATCACAAGATTCCTTCCTATCTATATATTTTTTTATATCTTCTTAAGATGTGTTAATTTATTAGTTTATTAGTAATACATTTGTAGTGTATGTACTGCTGGAGAACAATTTTTTTTGTGAAAGAATTCTGTGAGTTCTGTGCTGTCTAACAACCACTGTGTGATACATTATTGAAAAGCTTTACATAGTAAGGAATATTTCCTTTTAAAGAATGTCTGGTAATAATGTACTAGTAAATATACTGTACAAGGAAGTAAAGGAAAAACTATTTGTATTTAAGTTTTCTCTTTATCACTTTACTTTCTGTTTTAGTGTAAAATTGAAAATTCACTATAGATTGTCATGCACCTGAATCTTTCTTTCGAATAAAACTATACTAAATGTTCAATTTCCATATTTTGAATGGTAATTTCAACTTCAATCTGTTCATTTTGTACAGTTTAACATTAAGTTTTTTCTGTGATAACGATATTTTACAGAACAAGCTTCAAGTTTGGTTGTAATTGTGTTTCACTTACACTTAATATTTTAAGCAAGTATTTTACAATAGTTTTGTTTATATTGTTTCTAAGAATATGACTGTAGTAATAAATTTTTTATAATTTAAAATGTTTTTTTAAACCTTTTATACTCTGTACTACTGTTGGCTGTTAACTTAACATAATTGCCTGATCAAAACTTTATACCAAGTACGGTTGATGCCTTTAATTTACTGCTGAATCCAGAGGCTACTATTTAAAGTAATTTTTTACGGAAAGGTGGGTTTTACTTAACTCTCTGATGGTTCATTGACAACATGTTGACAGCATTAACACATTTGTGGTGGTTCATTGCCAATGCATCGTCAGCTTTAATTGATTTTTCCTGATGAAATATTTTGCAATATTTTTGAAACATGGTATATTTGGTATCGTTCAACACAGCAGATTCCACTCTACGTGAATGAATGTACTTTACGGCTGGACTGTGGACAAAAATGTTACTCCATGAAGAACAAACGGCTGATCGTGAGGTATATTTGTTTACGTACGCATCGAGTTGTTGTGTTCCAGGTTATTGTTAATAATTCAACTGAATAGTTAACAGTAATTAAGTTAATATATTATTATTATCATCAGTTGCAACACTTCTGGAGGCCTAAGAAGGGTGTTAAAAAATGCAAAGCAGTGAGTGATTCAGATTGAATGATTCTTCCTTTTTATCTAATAAAAACCTAGACGCCTTAGAGCAAAACACTTTTTACTATCTGAACACGCTATCACAATATTTCTCTAATATCAACCTCCACATCAATTCAAAATAAACGGTACCAGTGAACTGACACATACTTTCTCCCTTAAGTAAATTAAAAAAAGACAATCTGTAATAAAACTATCATGTTCTACAAAGTTAATCTAAATATCATTTAATAATTTATTGTTTCAAAAATAATCATCCAATTTCTAAAAATAAAAACACGAGAGACAAAGTTAAATTAATTGTTCAAATTGTATGGGGGGGGCAACCCCCCCCCCCCCGTAACACCAAGCTTTTTTGAGCTGGTTTTGTTCGGTGATTTGACCTTACGCTTCATACCAAGTTTCATGGAAAACGGTTGGAAAGTAAGGAAGAATTTGATTTTTTTTATATTCTCCATAAGAATAACATTGGGCGCTTTCAGACAACGTACTGCGTTTATCGTGGACAGTAAATTTAACTTTTCTCTGGAACCGTTAGTCGTAGACAAATAATTCAAATTACTAATTTGTTTAGTTTTTTAAGCTGGTTTTAATGGTGCCAGTCAAGTTATTCTTTACTTTTGTTTTCGCTGAAAATTTAAAAATTTGATTTTTTAGACATTTAAAAGCCCATAACTTTTGAACCGTCATTTTTACAGATATGCGGGTGGTGTCAAATTATTTAGTACTCTGTACACTATAAACTGTCAAATTTTAATCAAAATCGTTAGAGCCGTTTTTGAGAAATTTGGATTTTTCACGTTTTTTAAGGGTTTTTAGGGGTGAACTACCCTTAAAAATCAAAAATTCAAAAAAATGAAAAAAAACGCCTAGAGATACCGTGAATATATACATACATGCCAAATTTCATCTAAATCGGACCAACGGGGTAGGCTGTGGCACTGTACACATCCAGACACACACACGGACGGACAGACATCACGTCAAAACCCACTTTTTTGGATTCAGGGGACCCCAAAACGGATATATCCACCCTCAACTCAAATTCGAAAATTTTGACGAAAACAATACTTTCTCCATATACTACGTATAAGGGGAGAAAGTAAAAGACACAATTCATCCATTTCATGACAGATCAAAAACCGTGAGACGGTGAGACTGGACAGTTGGCTCAGGTGGAGTGAACACGTAAATAGACTGGCAAAGCATCTTGCCACAAATATATTCGTATTAAAAAATATCTCCACACTTAACAATATTTCTCTTTCAAAACTTGTTTATTTTGGCTTGATTGAGAGTCTGATTTAGGTACTCCATTATCCTCTGGGGATCATCTAGCAAATGTAACTTAAATAGAATTTTTTTACTCCAAAAAAGAGCTATAAGATGTATTTTGAAACTCAGGCCTACAGATTCATGTTTTAATTATTTTAAAGAATTGCAAATTTTAACAGTTCCTAGCATTTATATGTTAGAGGTAATTAGTCACGTTAAAGAACATAATCTTGTTAGAGCTCATCAGCATTCTTATAATACTAGAAATAGATACTTTAACCCATCCGTTTCCCACAATCTTAAATTATTTGAAAATAAGCCTGAATACATCGGACTCAAGCTACTAAACATGACAGCATCGACAAGATGTGCCCATAAAGGAAAAGGAAATTTTGACTGGTCCCATGCCTGGAAAGGTCAACCGGGACGATGCGGGATATGTATGTATGTATGTTTTGAGTATTTATTTATGTCCCTTTTTTTAAATATGTATATCTGCTGTTTTTCAAGATAAGTTAGGGTTTTCTTATTCAGTATGAAAAATGGACATTAAGTATTCAGTGTTACAAAATTTTTATTTAGTGATATTTAGTTACACGAGTGAAAATAACAAACATATTTGATCTTATTGAATCTTAAATAAACTTGAAAATTGAATATAATGGTCAGGGTTGAGGATCTCAAAAATATGGTGTCAAATAAGACTAAATATATCAAAAATACTATTTGGGGTGATGTAACCTATGTAGGGTAAAAATCTAAAATATCAATCAAGACATTTCATTTAGGCTAAAAACAAGGTAATTAACATAAAATACCCCCGTTGCAGCAGACCTGCATACTCAGCGAATTTCCAAATCAATAATTTAATATATGACAAGTTTTATAAAACTATGTCCATAAACATGAGAATTATTTGCCTATTCTCCATAAGATTAACATAGGAAAGAGTGTGCAGGTTAGCTGCTGTGAGGAACACTGAAAGAAGTCATTTCTACCATGAATAATTTTTATCTTAACATTTATACCAACTTTCATCAACATCTGTCCATAAATAAAGGAGTTTGCCTATTCCCTATATGATTAATATGGGAAAAGAGTATGCAGGTTTGCTGCCATGATAAACACATGAACTATGATTTTAAGCATAAATGGATAGATCTCAACCACATGAAGCTAAATATCAAGTTTTATCCAAAAATATAGATTAATATGGGAAATATTAATTTTTCCCTATCCTCCATAAGATTAACATTGGAGCCCCACAATACAACGTACTGTGTTTAGATTTTTTAATATCTCGGTAACCGTTGGAGATAGAGAAAAACTTTAAGGAACTTAATCGTGTAGTTCTTTAAGCTGATTCCAATGGTGAAATATAAAAATAGAAATTTTTAAAAATTATATGTGAAGAACGCAAAAAACCCCATTTTGGGGTACAAAATCCCCCCAAACTACCCGTTCCCATTGACCGATATGTCTGGTTCAGAAGAAATAATTAAAATGTTTTCTAAGGGTACTCGGTTGACTTATTTAAAGATAATTATATTAGTAGCCCTATTTGATGAACTAAATAGTGAAAAAAATATATATATATTTAAATATAAATTTTAACGACTATTGTTTTTGGACTCTGGGCACCTAAAGACGAAAAAATAACATGGTCCCGGGCTTAAGTCTTACCATGAGACCTACGGTAATAGCTTCTTCCCTATGGGAAATTCGCTAAAACAGATCAGGCCAGTAGACACATTTAAATTTTGTTATTTCTATGACTACAATTCACATTAGAAAAATGTAAAATTAACAATAGAAAGTATCATGCACTTGGTAAAATGTTTGGTAGTCACAGCGTACCTTTTAAATTTTAGCTCTCAAGACGTATGGAACGTTTCAGAAGCCTGCAGTATGTATGACAAGAAAGTTTCTCTTGGAGGAAATGTCTTTGCAAATGCCTTTATCATTCAGGCACCACTTCACTCCAACTGTTCATCCGGCTCTAAACACTATAAGGGTATTTGTCATCAGGTGTTTGTGTGAAATGTATGTTTTGTCAGGTGTCAATAATTTATTCAAGGTCAAACATAATTATTTAATGTAATTTTTAATAAACTCAAAATAAAACACTAAAATGGTGCTTATTTAAAAAAAACTTAACTGCTCCTCACCATTTAGAAGTCTGAGTGGTTTATTGAAGATAGCGAGACACTGTTGCGGCATGAGTCACATAAGTTAGCCAGAGAGCTCATGATCTGACAAAGAGTCGCTGCTGTTGCCGTTGGTAAGTCTTAAGCTTAAAGGAAGTGAATAAATCTAGTATTTCTTTTAAATCTAGGAATGTAAATTAAAATAAATGGAGAGAAAGTTATCTTAAAACATGTTCCCACCGATCTAAGTATTTTTGTCGTAAGCATGGCTGAAGTTTAATTAGTAGTGGCTATTACATTTTAGCGAATTTCCCATAGGGAAGAAGCTATTACCGTAGGTCTCATGGTAAGACTTAAGCCCGAGACCATGTTATTTTTTCTTCTTTAGGTGCCTAGAGACCAAAAACAATAGTCGTTAAAATTTATATATATATATATATATATATATATATGTGTCTGTGAACACGATAACTCTCGTAAAAATGGTCCGATCGAGACCAAATTTGGTAGAGACGTGTATTCCTACAAATGCTCGGACGAGTTCGTTAACCAGACATATCAGTCAATGGGAACGGGTAGTTTGGGGGGGTTTTGTACCCCAAAATGGGGTTTTTTGCGTTTTTCACATGTAATTTTTAAAAGTTTCTAATTTTATATTTCACCATTGGAATCAGCTTAAAAAACTACACAATTAAGCTCCTTAAAGTTTTTTTCTATCTACAACGGTTACCGAGATATTAAAAAATCTAAACACAGTACGTTGTATTGTGGGGCTCCAATGTTAATCTTATGGAGGATAGGGAAAAATTATTATTTCCCATATGAATCAATATTTTTGGATAAAACTTGATATTTAGCTTCATGTGGTTGAGATCTATTCATTTATGCTTGAAAATCATAGTTTATGTGTTTATTATGGCAGCAAACCTGCATACTCTTTTCCCATGTTAATCATATAGGGAATAGGCAAAGTCCTTTATTTATGGGCAGATGTTGATGAAAGTTGGTATAAATGTTAAAAATAAAAATTGTTTATGGTAGAAATGCCTACTTTCAGTGTTCCTCACAGCAGCGAACCTGCACACTCTTTCCCATGTTAATCTTATGGAGGATAGGCAAATAATTCTCTTGTTTATTGACAGATTTTTATAAAACTTGTCAAATATTATTATTATTTTTATATTATTGATTTGGAAATTCGCTGAGTACGCAGGTCTGCTGCGACGGGGGTATTTATATTCCTGTGAGTTGTAACTTCTTACAACTCACAGAATTAAAATATTTGTAGACTGAAATTTTATTTGCAGAGGACAATCACAATTTTACAAACCAATCATCCAAAATTAAACAGGGTGATAAACTGTTCCATTATTTCATATTTATATTTTTCTAGAGAATTTGTTTCCATGACAAAGTGACATTAAAACTATAATTTTATCTTATTAATTTGCCAGCGGCATCGTTAACCTGATTTCTGCGAGAGGTATTGTGTATATGAGCTCCCAAACATCTAGTCTCATAGTAATTTTAGATCTTATGTGAATTGTAAACACTTGTAGTTGTATTTGGAACAGTGTATCAAGATTAGAGTAAACCTTACAAATGTTACAAATTCTTCAAAATATTTTAATTTAATAGAGAAATGTACGTCGTCAATAATTTACAAAACAATTTTTGGAAATCAGATATATAGCCTTCCACTTTGAATTTTTCTATGTTGTAAAAGGGTCTTGCTGTCAGCCAGTTATCCAAAGCTGTTTCAGCTGCTTTCGCAAGAGATTCATTGTTCTTTAGGTTCTTACCTGACAAGTTTTTTGCGAGCATATGATGGTTTTCTCTCGAGACTAAGGTGATGAACAGGTTGTGCATAGTCTGTAGTATGGGTGGGGTAGTTGTGGTGGTCAGAATTTCGTGGTAAGTTCAGACTATCAACAATATCGTCTCCCGGATGTACAAAGATACTGCAGTGAAGTCATTTAAAAGCCTCTATGCAAGAGCCAATAGGTACAAGACCACTAAGCACTCTTACAACTTTTTTTGAAGTAGCATTATTCGATTAAGACTCTCCTTGACTTGTTCCTCCCCAGACAACTATTCCATATTGTCTACATCTGGCAAAACTGGTACTAGGTCTCGCTTTCTGCCTAAAGCTATAAGCTGTGTGTAATACAATGTAGGATGACACAGCAAGCTTCCAGATTTTTAGGCATGTCATTAACAAGATTAACATTACAGGGCCTTGGACGGACCCCTGTGGTACGCCTCTGTTTACAGGTAGTGGAGTGGATCGCATTGTGAGAATTAGCCCTTTGTCTAACCAAATGACTGGTCAGTATACTGATACCGTTTATCCCATTTTTAAAAGCAGTAAAACTTAAGTCAATGATTTTAGTAGGTTTAGTAAAATTCCATTGGGGTAGACTGAAGAGGGTTATAGTAATTATTGGGGGACTATTTATTTGACCAGATAAAAAGTCGACTGATTGGGTATACTTTCGGTTGTCCGACCGGCTTCATATTTGATATTTAAATACTGCCAAGCATCTGGACATTCTCCTCCCTTTCAAACTGCGTAGGCCTAATATCCGATTTGCAAACTTGACCAGTGATATTTTTAAGAACTCCTCACATCTTACAGAGTTAAAACTACGGGTTGTGTACTATCACAGGAAATAAATAGACGAAAGTAATTCTCATTGTTGCGCCATTTGTTTGTTGAGCAACTCCAAATAAGAGTATAAAAAAGGTAACAACTACAGTAACTGCAAAATCTGTGAAAGACTGGAGGTAATGTGTCGAACTGTCAAGGCACCTCAAAACGAATGAGTGACATGGTCCCGGTTTAAGTCTTGCCATGAGACCTTTCATTAATAGCTTCTCCCCTATGGGAAATTCGCTAAAATGTTGATTTTAACGAACACATCGGATCGCCAATTTTGACATGGATATGTCTTATCCCTGGGGGAGGGATTTAGCAATTTGTGAGACCAAAATTTGAAACAGTGACGTCATAGGTTATAAGGACAGCTCTTTAGAGGAATTTAAAACATTCCCTTTAGACGTATCCATGATCTTCAGGGAAGTAAATACAAACATTGAATTAATTAAAAATACATGGAGATATCTGTGTAGTAATCTCGCGGATCTGCTATTTGACGTTCTCACTCCCCTCAGATCTCACCGATTCACTAGACACTCGACGATCTGACAGGCTGCTCTATCGCCTCGTAGATCTAGAATGAAGAATGGAGTTAAGGTCCATCTAATGTGATTCAATAAAATATCGCTTTATAAAATACATAAAACTTCTAAGCAGAGATTTAGCAGTGGGATTATATTTTGACATCCGAGGCCGAAGCAGACTTATTCGTGTTGAAACGATTAAGTAGGCCTAAAAACGATAACGATGAGTACTGTACTTTAGAAATATTATAAAACCTATTTGCTATTTGTGGTATAAAGTGAGTTTCTTTATTAAATACTAGCTGACCCGGCGAACTTCGTAACGCCTAACAGAAAATACATGTTAACTTTAAGACTGAAGTCAAATAGCATTGCGGCTTCGTTGTGAAAGCTTTAAATATTCAACAGCTGATTATTATAATAAACCTAATATGTATAAAATTGTGATTATTTTATTTGGCATACATATTAACACGTGACTTTCAATCACACAGAAAATAAACAAATTTAAATACAGTACATAATTCCCCAAAACCGTAAACTATTAACGTGGCGAATAATGCTGATCATTTTGTACAGCACATATTTACTTCATAGTTTTACATTAATGAATGATTCCTATGGCATTGGATAGTAAAGCATATTGCTAACGAAGAGTAAACCAACAGCTGTTTTAAGAAATCAAATGTTTTGTTTTTAGAAAATTTGTAAACAAACTTATTCCCCATTAGGTTAACATTAGAAACCTAAAACTCTATAAAATTGAAATTAATTGAATTTATGGAAACTGAATATGCCTAAAGCATGACTGGAGCAGAGACGAATCCAAAAAATCGAAGATCATTAAAATCAATCCAGCCGATCTCGAGTTATAATGCGTGTAACTAAAACAACTTTGTTTGATATATTTAGATTCGTATGTACTACTGAAGCTTTTTATACTCAAAACATATAGGC
Organism: Nephotettix cincticeps; assembly: GCA_023375725.1. Lineage (NCBI taxonomy): Eukaryota > Metazoa > Arthropoda > Insecta > Hemiptera > Cicadellidae > Nephotettix > Nephotettix cincticeps. The sequence continues at coordinate 68,849,383 of CM041790.1, read as the reverse complement.
AGTGGTGTAGTGGAGCCGGAGCGGCGCTCCGGCACAGCTCGTGCAGCCGAAACTCAGATTTGTATACTTGTACTTTGCCTTTTTATAGAGCGTGGTATGTAAACGAGTGGCTCGCATCATTTCATTATCAACACGCAATATCGAGGCAATTTTAGGCGTTTTACATTAACCCTAACCTAAAAACATCATAACACCAGAATCAGACACAAGGGCTTACTTGAAGACCATATATCTTTTTATAGTATAGTATCTAGTTATTTTATTCAAAAATATACTTTTTACAACAAACTTGAGACTGGTTAAGAACTGTTGAAATTATTTATATTTTCAGTCTTTAACCATTTAAATCCTATTCATTTTTAATCTCCGTCTAAGATATTTATTTCAACAAACCCTCTTCCTACAGAACAGCCTTTAATTTCGATGAAGTTGCGGTGTTTTTTACAAAATACAATTTGAGGATTTTCCTCCGTATTATATGGTGGGTAAACTCATCTACAAATATGTTCTTCTTCCTTGACCTGCACTCGCCAGTTCGGGTTGAAAAAGAAAGCGAACCCTTACTAAAAATGGACCGTTTGCCTTCGACTGCAATACTTTGCATGAATACAACAGATACCCTAGGAACATCACTAGTCACTTTAGCAAAATTAAACTTCGGTTGATGTAATTGAGTGAATACAATGAATCTATTTAAATAAGAATTTAAATAGATTCATTGTACACAACTCCTCGCGTTTGACCACGCAATGACCTTCCTGAGGAACTTGCAGACTTTGACTACCCATTACCCCCCCCCCCCCAAAGAGTAACGGCCTTCCTGGGAAGGACCGCTCCGGCACAGCTTTTTTTAGCACTACACCACTGCATATAGGCCTATTTATAATGCATACTTATACTACTTAGTCTTATATATGCTACTTATACTGCATGTAAAATATATTCTAAAGCGCATTTTCACGAAATAAGTGAAAGAAATATGTATTAATTCGATTTAACTTTTCTGAAGCACAAAATTGACGTCAATAGAGATTTGACCCGACCAGTTAAACGACAGTAGTAGGGGTTCTTGGTTTATCAGCAGATTTCAAAAAGTAATATTTCAACAAATAATTTATTTGTGAGGGAACAGGTTGACCTAGTTTCCCGTTGCGGAGGGGAAGGGGGTGGGTCTGGGTTATGACGTAGAAGTGACGTCAGAGCTGGGATTCAATATCTGCCTATCTGACTCTCCTGGTAGTCGCCAGGTGCTATTGGTCATTCGGAATTTTATTTAGATAAATAATTTCATAGCTTTTTAGTTTTTTTATTTATAATTTTAACATATATGAATAGGATAATATTTATTGGACTATTTAATTATAAAGTAATGTTAACTTAGGACTTTTAATTTCTTAAGGGTAATGCTTAGTACATTTTTTATAAAACTAAACTAAATTGAACCTATGGAAACGTGGGGTCATCCTTCTAAATTTAATTTCCTTTATAGTAGTTTCCTTAAATATTATTTCTTCCAAACCCAAAAGATTGTAGAATTTTGAAAACTAAAGGTTTTGATTTAAACGAGTACCGTAACGAAAAGACACTAGACCTGTGTTATGAACTATACTTTTCGTAGACTGTACAACATATTGAGACAGCTACTGTACAAACCAAAGATTTTACAGGCGAATGAAATGCTATCAAAATAGTTATTTGTGCAACAAGAAAGTAAAGTGAAACTTTTTATCCACGAAATAAAACCAGCTGCTGTTTAATACCTTAATTAAGGAAACATATGTTGGAATCCAAAACTAAATTGTATCCCTTTAAGATTAACATGGGAACTTTCAAGGCGTTTAGGGTAAAGATTTATGGAAAAATCGTCACAAAAACTATTAGACTTTCCTATTTTAGGCCTAAAGAACCAGTATACCAAATTTCAGCCTTCTAAGTAATTGGGAAGTGGGAGAATTAGTGATGAGTGAGTCAGTGATAGAGGGGGGACGTTTATATATACACATTATTTTCATTGACATTAAATAATACAATAGTTTTAATAAATGTATATATTTTTGCTATAATTTGGCTGAAAATTTGGGCTCTTGTAAGCAAAGGCTACGCTTAACAGGGAACAGGTTAAAAAAGCGAGTTTGCTAAATGACTTCTTCAGGATACTAGTTTATAGTTGAACGTGAAACGTTCTTATTTTTCTTATTCTTTTTACTTTTCTCAACAGTTGCTTGAGGAGATCCGCCCCAAAATGTTGTTTATAATTTTAGGTAGGGGGAGTAGGCTTCAGGTTTCAGGGGAGTTCAGTAGGGGGCTGACTGGGACGGTGGCGACGTCCTAATCCAGCTACTTGGAGGTCACGAATTGTGGATAGTTGTGAGCGATGGTCGGTGGGTGTAGTGTTCTCTTGTGTGGATTAACGTCCGCACTATTGAATACTGCGTTAATCCGCAAAGACCATCCTCATAATTAGACCAATTCGTAATTCAGAGGCCGTGGTTCGGATTCCACGTTAAACTGTAGGTCCATTAGTTGCCATCATCTGTTGGGCTATTAATTAACAGTCCTGTCTAAGGAACATTAGCCTTAGTCAGTAACAAAACTACAAGATCGCCCCACAATCATCCTACATTCATTTCTCATTCATACTTGGCTTAAAATACCTACCTGGATAGGTCGCCATTTCAGTTAAAAGTATAAAGTATAAAGGTTTTTGAAATTTTGATTGCAGTTTTACGTCTCATATCTTGTTGGACATGGTAGGCCTACTAGTCTTAGGTCTCCCCCGGGTCTTTTTCTTTAGTTGATCTTCAGGTTCGACTCCTTATCTCTTTTTAATACCTGTCCTGTCTATATCAGTCTCCTTCTTTTTATCTCTCCTACGATGTACATATACTCTTTACACATCCTTTTTTCTTGGTTTTGTCTCATCATCCATTCCCAATGTCTTGTGTTCGACCGAAGAATTTCTTTAAAATCTCGTTCTAAAACTTATTTTTCCCTCTTTATTTTTGTTGAGAATCCAGGTTTCTAATCCAAATAAAATTACGGTTTTATATAAATGCAGTTTTATTGTATAGACTAGCCAAAGTACCCGTTCTTCGCACGGGTAAAAAAGGCTGAGAGGTGTAGGCTCTACAGATACATTTAAGTTATTGATAATTAATTCTTTATTGTTTACAAAATGACAAAACACGTGTCTAAGTATATATCTAAACATGACAAAGTAACATATGTCAAATATTGGGAGAGGGTAAGCATTAACGTAATAGAGGCAGGCATCGGGAGAAAATTAAAAATCTACCATTCCACTATTTCGAACTAATAATTCACTAATTTCGATCCAGCAGTTTATGTGTAAAAATTAAGTTTACTGTATTTCTTTTTCTTACCGAACTGTCAAAATGTAAAGTAAACGGATGTTGACATTAAAAACTGTAAACATTGAATCCCAGGGTATTTACAGCAACCATGTCTTCTGCTTCTCGAACTGTCAAATTTTAGTGTTCACAGCTGTTGACATTCAAGTAATTTTATGTTTTCATTTTCTAAAAATGTAAACATTGAAACTTAGGACGTTCACAGGGCGTAGCCCGAGAGGATTTTAAGGAAATGAGTATGCCTATGTGTTGCATGAGTTTAAAATCTGTCTTTGTGTAAAATTTCAAACTGTTTGGTTCAGTATTTTTTGCGTTCACTTGCCACAACAAACCCACAAACACACAAACCCACAAACAAACATACAGAAACCACCTCTTCTTTATAATATTATAGATAACAATATCGAGCTCAATAATTTATAGCAGGCATAAAAACTTTCACTTAATACATTTTGTTTATTCTGTATTTCTAAGTCTATTGACATGGATATACCTAACCTCGGGAGGGTGTTGTTCAGATTTGTGGAACGAAAAAAGTGTAGAGGAAGTGTTTAGCTGAACTGCCATCATATGGTTATAAGAACAGCTGCTTAGATGAACTGAAAACATTCCCTTTAGACATGATCTAACCTATTTCCCACAGGTAAGTAAATACAATCATTTTTGTTCTGATATTATACTCTACCCAAGTACTAAAATGAAGAGAATCAGGAAACTTCCAAATGAAGAGACCTGGAAAACTGCAAAAACCTGTCAACAAGCCCATCAGGAGGCAGAAAACTGCTCCTTTCCAAATTGCCTAGAGTAATATTATAATTGGTCTTGGAGTCCATAATTTTTAGTTTTTTTTTAATCTAGTATTTTCGTAAGATCTATTAGATCTTTTTATTTGTTGCCAACAAAACTAAAACGCCCTAAAAGGATTTATAATTGTAAAATTAAAATATAATAAATAATAGTGTAACGTATTTTGTGTTATTTTGGGCGGGCCTGTGATTCTAGCGTATTTCTGCCCGTTGTTATGGTTGGCAGGGATACGCTAGAGGCAATTCTATCTACCAGCGCACGATTTCTCTTACGCGGGAGCATAATACGTTTTTGGGGTTATTTACAATAACAAAAAAGGCTTGATTTCAAATCCCATTAAACGTCAGTTTGCTTTTTATACTTCTGGAAAAAAATCATATTAGGTGATGTTTTATGACTAACGTTTTGTCAACTTTAAAAGTTTATTGCATTTTTATTGATATTATTGTAATATAAAAAGAAATCATAGGGAGACTTTTTTCTCTTTGGCTACATGTACGATGTTTTGTATATAACTTTTTTTAGTATTTTTTGTATATAACTTTTATCAATAGTTTCTTCAGTTGTAACCTTAGAGGCCATTTTAAATCTCCCTCGCTCTACCCTTTGATCTATTTAACCTTATTTAAAAATACTTTTTATACTGTTTTTAAAAGAAATTAGTTTTGTGGTTTTGCAATTACGTATTTTATCTAGGCAGACTGTGCGCACCTCTTAAAACAAACAATGGATTATAAAAAATCGCAAATTTAAATTTAAAAAGTTAACAGTATTGAACTGAAAACTATTCCATTTATTTACTCAACCTCTGCCAAGACAGGGTATGACGTCATGTTGGGATCAGTCAATAACCGTTTTACACCGGAAAATATCCCCTACATAACAAAACACCCCAAAAACCTCCCAAACAGCCTATTTTCCTTCTCTCAAGACAGCCTATATGGGACATGTGTTAATTGTGAATGTAACAATAAGATAAACAATAAAGTAAACAATAAAAGAACTTTTTTGAATAATGTTGATCTCGAGAAGCTCCTCCTCCAGGTTGAACGGACCAATAGGAGGAGCGGACGGCGGATCAATTGTTGCTGACGTCACTGCGGTGTCGACCAATGGGAGACGAGCGCCATTCACTCGGCCGCGGAGCGGTGTTGAATCACAGACAGTCGGCCGCTTCGTGAGCTGTCTAACGTTCGTGTCGGGAGTTCGTGTGATACCATGTTACCGCGTACCTCTTGGCATTCCATAGGGTGGCTGCTGCACCATAACATGATTTGGTAAGTCGGGGTTGTCAACGTGGAACATGTTATTAGTAATATTGCTTTGGAGGTTAAAAATTCAAATTTACGAGTATGTTACAACATTTTTTACAACGTATATTTCCATAATTAAAATTTGATACAACTATTTTTTTAATATTCATTTTAATTATTATAATACTGTGTATCTAAATATTATTTTCAGTTTTATCATGATGCTGTATGTAGCCTTACTTATGATAATTCATTATGATGAATTTTTAGTCCTCGTTACATTTCATGTTAATACATAACCACACTTTATTAATTCAGAGTGGAATCCCTGTTTGAAAAAAGTGAGGTTAGGTTTCATAAACCTGCGTGTAAATCTAAATCGTTTACATCATGAAGTCTCACGATATCATTACAAATGTAAAAAGAAATAGAAATGACTATTATTATAATATATTTCACTAGATAAATCAATCAGTTGAATTTGAATACAGCGCTATCGAAATGGCCTTACGTGTCCTAGTACTATAAACAAAGTGCAAGGGGGTGGGAGGGGTGCCTTGGTTTGCAAGGGAGGGGATACTGAGAGTGGAGAACTGATAGGTCTCCTATTTTATACTTCAATAAATAAATGATTCGATTTTTAAATGTTTTTCCTAGGTTGTACTGACCTTAGTAGTCACTTCAAGATTTTTTTTCGATTTAAGAGTACGATATGTTAAATATATTATTACATAGTAGGTCATCCATCTTAATATTTTATTGGAATTTATTTTTCAGGCTTCAAATTTTTGGAGTGGTACATTAGTATCACGTCCACCACCAAGTTGTATAGAGGTAAAAAATGAATTCAATTGGATGTTTTGTGATGGTTTGTAAAAGGTTATGCCTGTAAAACTAGATGCAACTTTGTTGTATAAAACCCTAAAAGGTTTTTAATTTCAAGATTTACATTTATCTAACTTGTGCTTCTAAACCGCTATTTTGCCGTACTTAATGGCACGGTAACTCAGGGGTAACGCTCTGGTCCAGTAAGTCAAAGGATGCTGGATCATAACCAACGGCCGGCGACTCCTGTCAGATCATGAGCGGTCTCCTCTGGCTAGCCCATGTGACTAATACCGCCAAGTACCTCGCTGTCTTTAATTCACCACACAGGTCATAGACCCATGGTGATGGGCAGTTCATTAAAAAAAAGTTAAAATACAAATTTTCATATGGATATATAAGAATAAGAATAGTTTATTTCCAAGAGATACAACAGTTTACATAATAACACGTACAGTACTTGCTTTCTACATACAAACATCAGTCTATTAGCACTCATTTAAATAGTTTAGCAAAAAATACAAGTAATGAAACACAAACAAATAATAAACATAGAAAATTCACATTAATATAACTTACTTACTAGGCTATAACTTACTAAATAGATATAATGCACTTAAAATAATATGAATCAATATGTTCTCTTGAAAATAATAATGCCTCTAAAGGAAAAATCCTGTTTTGAGGCATTTATTAGAGGCTGGACGAGCGAAAAAAAACTATTTGAACAATTAATAATGCAATAAATTGTGTTAATATTTGTAAATGTTGTTTGCTAAGTGTGCCTTTGGTTACTTGTGCATTTAAAAAGAAATCTTCTTACATTAATGGATAAATAGGTACATAAATAAAAGTGAAAATCTATACTTTTTAAGTCAGTAAATCCTCAACATCATCCAGTTCTTCAATAAGATTTTTAAGACATTTACAATACGAAAATAAAAATAAAAACTCTCTGCCATTTAGTCCTAAAATATTATATAGTATAGGAGCAAGATAGTTAAAATACTGTTTAAAAGATTCTTTAAAAGGTCGTGGAACAATGAAAAATGTATTTCTGAGTCTAACAGAATATGTGTTTATATTAGCTCCTACATTTCCACTCCTGGTATAGTTTATAGCATTTGATTTATTTCCTATTTATAATATTGATGTCACACATAATATGACTTTATATTAAAAAATAAAAAATATCTCCATAACCCCTGTTTAGGGATGTTTAAGCCCGGCCTTAAACTACCCCTAAACGTTAGGGTAGTTTTTGTAGCATTCACAAAAGCATAATAAGAGATTGCCATTGGTTAAATAAAAACTTAAACCAAGGTTAGCTCCAAACTGTGGTTTGAAGCTAAACCTTGGTTTGTTGTTAGTTGTTAGCTAATAAACGGACAAACGAGGTTTGTCCGTTAACATTTTTTATGTATGTATCTATATAGATGTAGGTATAGGAAAACCATTAATGTGAGCTGTGTTAGGTCGTGAGTTATTATAAAGTTAGTAAAATAAAAGTTACTATGGGATGAATAATTTTACTTTTAAATTTATTTTAAAATAACTTTTGACTGTAGAAAGTTCTTTCTATGAAGTTCTCTCAGAGACTTCATAGAAAGTACTTAGCAATCGTTTTTATTATATTAGCCTATTCTTTAAAACGATATACAATGTAATAAAAATTTCACCTCCTAATTTAACTTATGGTTGAGTACCATACTAACTGTAATATTCCAAATATTAGCTTGGGTAATATCTAAGAAATGTGGTTAGGATTATTTTCAAATCTCTTAAGTAAGAATTTAAGATGGGGAAACTTCTACGGAACATTCCGTATGTATATATTTGGTCCATAAAATAATAGTTTATCACGGCTGTATTTACTGTGAAATCTTGTTGACAAGATTTATAGCAACTTTTGTTTGAAAAGTATATCTATATATTATGAAAATTTTTGGAATGATAAGAAAAACTTGATTGTTGAAGTATATAGGCCTATTGAGCTTCTGAATAAAAATTTTACTAACATATGTTTAATTGTTCTCTATTGCTTTGTATTGTAAAGTAATTCATCTGTATTATGATTATCAATTTTATCTTATGTATTTTGCATTTCCCTGTACGCAAAACTGAACACCAATTTTTTGTATTTAAAGTTTTGAAATTTTTCATGTTGAATTTTGACTATAAATTATTTAATTTTTATTAAATATTAATTAATATTACTAACAATATGTGTTATGCATTGTTTTTGTCATTATTGTAAACGTGTGATATTAAATAGTTAATATATTGTTACATTAGACTTAGCAAAAAGTACAATCCCACTAAATAACAAATTGACGATAGCACATTTTGCTTATAAAAGTCTCAACATTGAAAGAAACCCCAAAACAATTAATTCAAGTAACTTAATTGTCAATAACAAAAATGTTCAACTATTCAATAAACATAGCCAGTCAAATTTAATAATACATGAAGATTATAAGACATTTTAAAGCCTCTGACCTGTCAAAGAAAAAAGCTCGTACGCATAAAAAATCTTAAATATGTTACTGTACATATAAAATAGTTAAAACGCTAAATATATCAGCAATTGATAAAAAATTTCGTTACATTTTTAATGACTTAATTAACAGACAATTTAACAGCATACATGTTGAATGTACTTCCTATAATTTTGAATCTATGATTTTGTAAGTCAATCAAAATTTATTTCGATCAGTGAAAGGATTTTTGAGTGAATTTTAAGAGTTTTGAAATGGTAAAATATTATCGTGTTTGGACACGCGTCCTAAAAATATATGTTTTTAGATTAATATAATTAAATCTTTCTCATTGTTAGTACTGGTAGCAGATTCTTGGCCTACTTTGGTTTAAATAGAATTAATTAATTTTAGAAATAAATAGTTTTGAAATTTTAAGAATATAACTGTTTAGTTTTCTGCGCTAATGCTATGTTTCAAATCTCAAGGCATAAAATAGAATAAAATAAATGTAGTTTATTTATCAAAACACAATTATTCGGAAATAAACTTCAAAAAATAAAGATAAATAAAAATTTTATATTGGTAGAACCGATAGCTCATAATGCATAAACCAATGCATTATGATATCAATCATTTTAGTATTTCAATTTCTACGGTATTGCAGGTAATAGGCCCATGCTATTTTAGCTTGTAACAACATTCAATTGAAATTTATTTTCTGAATGATCAATGAATTTCTATCATTTTTATCTAATCCTATACTCCTTAAATCTTCACTTTCCCTAAATCCTATATTAATCAGTCATAGTCTTTATATTAATATTCAAATAATTAAAACAGTACCGTTGAACGACAGTTGTCAGGTTGGGTTAGTTTTTGGCCTTTAGAAGTTAATTTAGTTAAAGTGGTTTTTTTCATAGATTTGTAGGTTGAGCATAGATTTTAGTACACCCAGAGTTTAAGGAAGTTTATAAATGAACGAGAGACGTTTATGAATATTTATTTTTAAAATTCATAAACATATAAATGAGAAGGATTAACTAACTAAAACAATGTCATCATTACAAATACATACATGAAATCACATAGTTAGCCAATTGTTTCATTCATGAATATTATACAAAACATACAAATAGCATTAAATTTGTCATATGTTTATTAATGAAACATATTTCAATAGTACAATTTAATACTTTAAATATGTCACTAACAATACGTAGTTACAGTAATAAAATATTAATACTGTAAAGAATGATCAATCAATACAAATGAATGTAAGAGATAAAAAAAATTAATTCTTGCAACATAAGTCAAACATTGAAATGTTACTTTTTGCTCAAACGGCAAAAGTTTTGAAATCAATGTTTCAAGAATGATGTTCATATTTATTAAAATATATTGTAACAGTTATTGTGTTAAAATATAGCTTGAAATTTTATGCTGAAGTGAGTATAGTATGTAAAAGAAGATGTATTTTGTAACCCCCTGTGGATGAGGTGTTTTCAATTCATACACCCATTTTTAACGAATGCACACCGGTTTGAAAACAAAATTGATTTCATTGAATAAGTTATTGAAGAAGTACTGATGAAATAGTTTTCTAATTTAAAAAAATACGAAACAAAAGGCCTTGACAGTTTGGATGGTTGTATTTTCCTATATTTAATAGCTGTATATTATTCTCACTCGTTAGGCCTCCAAATTCAATCAAATAGCAAATTAATTTACAGACATTTTATATTCGACTCTCAATGGAAGGGGACAATTTTGTTCACTGGGGAAAAAGTTCGCTAGAATTTTATGAACAGATAATTTTATTCTTGAAGAAATAGCTGTTAGAAGATTGCATTTATTGATTAACTGTGGTAAATATACTGAAAAATAATGATTAACAAATTCTGGGTAACGAATGATCAAAAATTCCTAAATGCTGGTGTCTCTAACCTTATAGGCTAAAGCTCAAATGAACCTGTTTAGCCTGTGTTAATACAACTATGTTTTGGACATCCTCATATCCTTATTTCTATATCTTTAGTTTGTTATTTACAAATTGAGATAGACTGTGTCAACTACTTATATGTAGAACCTACACAATAGAACAGTTAGACTAACAAGCATATTCACAAAAAACTAATCTGGATATATAGGCCTACGTCTAATTTTGATCAGGCTGATTCATAAGTTAAAATTCAAAATACTATCTTCACTCATTATGCTCGTAGACCCTAATTAATTATAAACGAAAAGTCTCCTTTTAAAATAGTAGTAAACACCTCTTTAGGGAACTCATTCTAGAGTTAACTAGGGCCTAATCAACAGTAGGCTGTGGTTTGGAGCTGTGAGCATTATACTACAGACATTTCAAACTCATTGAGTCGCAGTTACAAACTGTAGCTTTTACTAGAGGTGTACTGGTGGATTTCTCCAAGGGTGAGCAATTAAACTAGGGCCTAATCAACAGTAGGCTGTGGTTTGGAGCTGTGAGCATTATACTACAGACATTTCAAACTCATTGAGTCCCAATTACGAACTGTAGCTTTTACTAGAGGTGTACTGGTGGATTTCTCCAAAAGTGAGCAATTAAACTAGGGCCTAATCAACAGTAGGCTGTGGTTTGGAGCTGTGAGCATTATACTACAGACATTTCAAACTCATTGAGTCCCAATTACGAACTGTAGCTTTTACTAGAGGTGTACTGGTGGATTTCTCCAAGAGTGAGCAATTAAACTAGGGCCTAATCAACAGTAGGCTGTGGTTTGGAGCTGTGAGCATTATACTACAGACATTTCAAACTCATTGAGTCGCAGTTACAAACTGTAGCTTTTACTAGAGGTGTACTGGTGGATTTCTCCAAGGGTGAGCAATTAAACTAGGGCCTAATCAACAGTAGGCTGTGGTTTGGAGCTGTGAGCATTATACTACAGACATTTCAAACTCATTGAGTCCCAATTACGAACTGTAGCTTTTACTAGAGGTGTACTGGTGGATTTCTCCAAGAGTGAGCAATTAAACTAGGGCCTAATCAACAGTAGGCTGTGGTTTGGAGCTGTGAGCATTATACTACAGACATTTCAAACTCATTGAGTCCCAATTACGAACTGTAGCTTTTACTAGAGGTGTACTGGTGGATTTCTCCAAGGGTGAGCAATTAAACTAGGGCCTAATCAACAGTAGGCTGTGGTTTGGAGCTGTGAGCATTATACTACAGACATTTCAAACTCATTGAGTCCCAATTACAAACTGTAGCTTTTACTAGAGGTGTACTGGTGGATTTCTCCAAGGGTGAGCAATTAAACTAGGGTCTAATCAACAGTAGGTTGTGGTTTGGAGCTGTGAGCATTATACTACAGACATTTCAAACTCATTGAGTCCCAATTACAAACTGTAGCTTTTACTAGAGGTGTACTGGTGGATTTCTCCAAGGGTGAGCAATTAAACTAGGGTCTAATCAACAGTAGGTTGTGGTTTGGAGCTGTGAGCATTATACTACAGACATTTCAAACTCATTGAGTCCCATTACACTGTAGCTTTTACTAGAGTACTGGTGGATTTCTCCAATGAATTAAACTAGAATTGAATCTTACTTAGTCTGTGTGACGGTGGGAATCTCGGAGTGATTACTCTTAGTTCAAGGACAGGAGAAACTTTTAAAGAGTGAATAAAATAAAATAAAATCTTTTTTTGCCATAAAACAGCTTTAGATCACATCAGAAAATATCAATACGAAAAATGTTTGTATTTACTTCCCTATGGGAAATAGGCTAGATCATGGAAATGTCTAAAGGTAATGTTTTCGGTTCATCTTAACAGCTGTTCTTAAAACCAAAATTTGACGTCACTAACCATACACGTCTCTAACCGAATAACGCCACTGTTTCAAATTTTGGTCGCTCATATTGCCAACCCCCCATCCTAGAGCTGAGACATATCCATGCCAATACAAAGTACAAATTTATACTTAAATAATTTTCCTGAAGCTTTTAAAAAATCTTTTATGTAATTAAGCAAATTTTACAACAGGAACTGCTTTATCCTTTTTTTAAATGAAAATTTATTTCACATTTATCGAAAATGGTATGTTGTGATTGAATTTGTTTATTGTTATGTAATTTTAGGGTGAAAATTTATTTAAAATATTTTAATTCTTCCTGAAAAATATTTTTGTGTCTCAAACTTCATAAGCCGAAATGTTAATGAACTAGTTCAGACTGGTTGAATGTTAGTAGAACCGTGTTGGATATCCTTATGGCATTATGTGTCATAAAAGATCATTTGTGTTTACCTATGGTACTGATTGTTCAATACTGTAGTCTTGAAATAGTCTCACATTTGTCTTTGGTTTCATATGTCTCTAAAGATGAGGCCAAATAGAGTCGACCTATAAGTTGTAGCCTATAGCCTATAACCTAGCCTATAAGTTTGGCTGTAAGAAGTTAGGAACTTGGTTTAACAATTACATACTGCTGATTATTTCCACAACACCGTTGCCTAGTTGTCCTTTAAAAAGCTAAAGTTCCTTGAAATTTAACCTAAGGTGGTGGTATTCTCCTTTCCATGGGTTCTTCAAAACACTTCAATGCTAAATAGTATATTATGAAAAGATGCTTCAGTACACAACTTCAATATTCTTGAAACTACCATTCCATGCTGTATGACTTCGTCCAATAGTTTGTTCAAAATTCTTTTGGGCATAATGTTTGAAAGTGTTAGGTGTTTGACAAGTTTTTCAATATAAACATTATGTTTTATGCATAACTAAACTTGCAGAATGAAATTTAATGATGGAAAAGGATAAGAAATCTTTGGGGATAAAATAAAATCTATTAAATTCTGGAAAAACCCCAATCTCCAGCTTGAAACCACTTCAATATTTACAACTCATTATAAATCAATGTTGCACTGTACGAAATTAAGCTTGCATATAGTCTAGTTTTTTTTGCGTATTTTAATACTAAAAGTGAACTCATAATGAACTAATATAGCGAGGTGGGCATCGTTCAAGCTTATAATTCCTTCTCAAATGTTATGGCCATACAATTTGTCTTTTTAATCATTTTAACAGCCATAACCATCACATAAACAACACAAGGACCTACATGACTATAAGGAATAAGATCCAGTTAATTTTCTTGTAAAACTCCCAATTATTTCTTCATTGAAGAAAACTTAATCTGGAGCTCTTAAAATACACAAATTTTGGGAAATTATGTAAACCACAAAGCAAAATAATGTCTTCTTGATTATTATCTCCTTTCTGACTGAGCCTGAACCCCAAGGGAAGCGCTGTATGTTCTTAGCAATGCCCACCTACGAGGGGCACCTAGGTGGAAGGTTTCTCACTTTTGTCCCTTATTGCTGAGGACAGAGGGGTGCGTCACTTTAAGTCGAGTACTCAACAAATCTAGAACACCTGGGGTGGTACCTTTTTGACATGGATATGTCAAAAGATCTGGGTGGGGCGTGTTAGCAGATTTTTGGAACGCAAAACGTGTGCAGAAGTATTTAACGGGTGTGCCGTTATATGGTTACAAGAACAGCTGTTTAGATGAACTGAAAACATTCCCTTTAGACATATCCATGATCTTACCTATTTCCCACAGGGAAGTAAATACAACAATTTTTGACCTGGATATGTCCAAGATTTAGGGGGGGGAGTGCTTGCGTTGTTATATAACGTAAAATAGTTCAACGGAAGTCATTTCCATAAAAACTACCATAGCTGTTGTATTGAATTTTTAATATATAAGAATGGAAACAGCTGTTTAGATGAACTGAAAACATTCCCTTTAGACCCCCTCACGGAGAAGTAAATACAAACATTTTTAAATTCCTTCATATTCAGAGGAAATCCTCCTCCATTAGCGGAAGGTCTTCTTTAGCCCTCCCTAAAGCTAGGTCAAGATTCGTTAGGATTCGTTTTTGAATTTATGACAGAGGTGATGTTACTAAGTCAAGTAATTAATTATTTTTATAAATTTTCTAGTGATAAGCACTATAAATATTAATTTTACCATTATTTTTGTAGCCTTTGTCCTCATGCTACATGCAATTAGCAGAGATAACATGCAATCTGAAAGATTGCATGTTTCAGTCCTCCAATAATGCATTATCGCCACCACAGTCATTTAGCCTCAGTAATAGCCAAGCTTCTTAAACAGCACCCAATCCACATAATTAAATTTCCTGAATAACTTTCTGTTCTAAACCTTTAAGATTAAAAATCAATAGCAAAAGTTTAAGAAAGCTAGTTACAAATATTCTAATAATGAAGAACCAGATAAATTGCTTAGCTTTAAAGAAGATAACAACCATACCAGAAATAAAAAACTTAAACAATGGTGGGGAAATGCATTGGAAGAGTGAAACCAGCAACAAATAAGACAAAGGAAACCATTATTTTGTAAAAACACATACCCAAATTGTAATCCTGGAACTTGTGATTCCTGCACCGAATTCCATGGCATTAATAAGTAAGATTTGCAAAATATCATTTCATAATAGGTAAAAATAGTCAAAGACCCACCATAACTACATCTATCAATCTTTTCCTACGTTGGTACATGAATATCTCTATATATAAAATTGAATGTATGTCTGTCTGTATGTATGTATGTCCTTTATGCGTTGCCAAACTACTCATCTGATCGCCATGAAATTTTAGGAAGATGCTCTATTTGTGTCCGGGAAGGTTTTAGTGAAAAAATATTTTTGAAAACCCCATAAGTTTCCATTTTATGGCGTTTTAAATTTCTAATGTTAACCTTATGGAAAGTAAGTTTGTTTACAAATTGTCTACAATGAAAACATTTGATTTCTTAGCTACAGCTGATTGGTTTACTTTCCATTAGCAATACCGTATGCTTTACTATCCAATGCCATCTGAATTATTCATTAATGTTAAACTATGAAGTAAATGTGTACTGTAAAAAATGAACAGCTTTAATCACCACGTTAATAGTTAACGGTTTTGGGGGATTATGTATTTATATTTTTATTTTCTGTCTGATTAAAGTCACGTGTTTATATGATAACTCCAATGTTTATATTATTACGTTAATTATAATAATCAGCTGTTGTATATCTTTCCTATAAAAGCCGTATTACAGTTAGGTTTCGTTTGGGTTTGGATTGGATTTGAAAATTGTGAATTAATCCACTCAGATTTATTTGTTTTATGGGAATGATATTAATATGTTTTATCGTTTCAGTATTGTTATTCACTATGCAGCGACCCAGAATATATAACGTTTCACAATGAAGCCGTATTGCTATTAGACTTCAGAACATGGCCAATCTTAAAGTTAACATGTGTTTACTGTGAGGCGTTACGAAGTTCGCCGGGTCAGCTAGTCCAAGATAAAAATAATCTACACCATGGATTTGCTGGGGGAAACCTACAATGTTAAAAAAATATTCATCAATTACCAAATAGACTAGTAAACATCATAGCCTATTCAGGTTTTACTGATTTATTACCCTTACCTCTAAGTTAAGGTGCCTCATGAATGTGTTTCGTTGTGTTAAAATAGTATATGGAAGTAGTTTTATCTGATTTTCGATGGTCAGTTTATGTTTTTAATTTTAAATCACTTCACTTACATTTAAAAATTCAGTTCAATATGAATTTAGGAAATGAAATCTCACCACACTTGTATACTCTCCTGAAACATTCATCTTCATGAAGCCTTTCTTTGTTGGTGTTTTAAATCTTCTCTAAAACGAAATATTTGAAGTTATTTCATTGACTCACACCATTGGGCGTTTTTATACCCATGAATGTAGTGACCCGGTCGGGGACTGCCTACCCACTAGGCCTAAATGCTGCTGAGATAGTTTTTTTCAATTAATTTATAAGCTTTTAAAATGTTTCATTTTGTCAGCTACTGAATCAATTTTTCAATAAATGAATATATTGTTTACATACCTAACTGTCAAAGGAATCCTTGTAGTCTTTCTAGGCTACTGCAGTTTCAATTATTATTCAATTATTCAAAAATTATTCATAGATAGAATTACCATCAGGCCATGGGATGTCTTCATTTGGTATGAATAATTTGTGTATATTTTTTGTGTTCATAGCAAATGAAGGCATCCCATAGCCTGATGATAATTCCAACTAACAGTTGAAACTGCAGTAGCCTTCAGGATTCCTTTGACAGTTAGGTATGTAAACAATTTATTAACTTATTTTTAAAATGCAAAGATAAGAAATCATTACCATAGTTACTTAGGTTTCATTTTAAACTACTAAGGGTAATATCATGATAAATACCTAGTTTTTAATTTTAAGGTTTATATATTGTTTGAGGCCCATAAACATAAACCTCACAGTAACAATTTTAGAAAATATATTAAATGTAAAATTACTAAGAACTAACTTCAAGGTCTCATGGAATTTCTGTACTGCGCTTAGGTTTTGATCAAGTAAAAAGTAAAAATTGAAAAAGTTTTTGTAGCCCTTTGTTTATGTTTCAACTAATTATAATCTAGAACAGTTATGTGTTAAAGGTTTGAGAGGTTTTGGAATGAAAAAAAATAATTTCAACAAAAAGTAAAATCTTAAACACTGTACGCATAATTAAAATTACTATCACGCTTACTGTATTTTGTGACCTTAAGTTTAGGCCTATTATAGTTTTAATCCAATATTGATCAATGCATTGTAATATCTATTAAATGGTTAGTAAAATCTAGTGTTCGTTCAAACGTTTATGAATATTAAATTTAAAACAACGTACTAAATTAGTTATACCACAATTAGTTAGCAGTTTTATCTTCTTTCGTACATTCTCGTCGATGAAAACATAGATACGTTTAATTCTTCTGTGGGAAAATCTCTACAAACATGAATAAAAATTTGAAATATTCGGTTAGGCTGAGAATCTTCACTCCTTAAAATAATCATCCGTTTCTCAGGGATACAGTTAAAATATTTTACACTTGACAACGAGTTTGTTTTATTCAGCTAAAAAATCGAAGGAATATTTCCCAATTATTTTCATTTAAATATAATAATTTTACTTCCGTGAAGTTCGAAATGTTTAATAATATGTTAATATAAATAAGCTTTATTTATCTCTATATGGTTTTTCCCGACTGCTTTAAGTAATAATATGTATGAACGATTCACTCAATAAAAACTGGGTATTTTTCTGTCTACATAATTGCATTAATGTATAAAAAAATACTCAAGTTAACAAAATGAATAAAAATGCAAATATATTCCCCAACATATTTAAACGTTTGTATTATTTTGTAAATATACACTAGTATTTAGGTTGAACAAAGTAAAGAAGTGTAAATTAACAATATACATTAGTGTGAATCGATTCCTTGAAAAGTAACCTATATTTAGTTTATGGTTCAGAATATTATTGTAATTACATAATACCGATCTTGCTTCATAGTTCTAAGTAGGAATTCTAACGTAGATTACAATACAATGTGACATTTACTTTAGAATTTCAAAAGTTAAGTTAGGTTATTGAGGATTAAGATGGGTCGATTTTGTAGGAATGATCACAAAATAGTCTATTATTTTAGTAAAGTTAAAGGTACATTTTTAGTAGTACAGAATCGCCAATAGTGTAGTTCATACTAAATACATCCCCTATTGAAGTCACAAAGCCAATATAGCCTATAACAGCTGATCAATTTTGAAAATTTTCAAAATTCTAATTACCACTCAGACTTAACAGTTTTAACTCTTGTCATCCATTAAAATGCACGTAGTCCTGGAGTTAAAGAATTATTTAAGTAAAACTTTTAATTCAAAATTTCAGTCAAAAATAATTTTAATAAATTTTATTTATTCAGAATAGGTAAATGAAATATTTTTAATTTAACTGCTCGTGTCTTATATAATTTCCTTTAATTTCATATAATTTTATAAAACGCAATCCTAAGATTCTCGTATACGATTACAATACGATATTATTTCATATTCAATTTCAATGTTCAACAATGGAATGGAAGCTTCAAAGTTTTTAGCGGAAAACTTCTATTATAATAAACTCAATTCCAAATACAGTTATCATGACACCAGAATGAAAGAAATAAAATAATGCGATCCTATGGCACTTGAAAGAAATATTTTCGTTGTTATTTCCCTATTCGTATATGATTGGCCAGAAATAAATACACCATGCATTTGAATTGGTACGAACAGGGATGTTTGAACAAATAAACAGTATTTCGAGATAATATTATTATATAATAAATACATGATCTACCTATAATAGGAAAATATTTAATACCGGTACAAAATCCTATGTTCCTTTTAATTTTTAATTTTACAATATCACAAATCATATATCATAGACGGATGCATTATTTTCATAATCGAGAATAAACTAAATTGGTATTGAATTTTGAGTAAATTGGATCCTTATAATTATCCTAATGAATAAGTTTTTTTAGTTCAACAAACTGTAACAATATATTTATGCTGTAACAATATATTTATGACTTAAAACTTCAATATAGTCTACGCAAAATGCAATTTTTAACATTTATTAAAGACTTTCCATTTCTTTTTTCAATTTCTGAATTTTTCTATTACACTTTTGACACTACTTTGAGTTAAATAGGCTGTGTCAAACTAGCGTCAGAAAATTCGAATTGTGAATAACTTAAGTCAAAGGCTTTATAAATTAAAATTAACTAAACAACGAAGCATAAACTTTTAAAACAATGAGCCAAATGTAATCTATAATATTATAAAGAAGAGGTGGTTTCTGTATGTTTGTGGGTTTGTTGTGGCAAGTAAATGCGAAAAATACTGAACCGACCGGTTTGAAATTTTACACAAAGGTAGATCTTAAACTCATGCAACACATAGGCATACTCATTTCCTTAAAATCCTCTGGGGCTACGCCCTGTGAACGTCCTAAGTTTCAATGTTTACATTTTTAGAGAATGAAAACATAAAATTACTTGAATGTCAACAGCTGTGAATACTAAAATTTGACAGTTCAAGAAGAAGGAGAAGAAGAAGAAATAGCTGCCGTGACCGTCCTAGGTTTCAATGTTTACATTTTCTAATGACAACATCCGTTTGCACTATATTTTGACAGTTCGGGAAGAAGAAGAAATAAAGTTGATTTTTCAGATAAACTGCTGGATCGAAATTAGTGAATTATTTGAAATAGCGGAATGGTAGATTTTTAAGTTTTTTTCCGACGACTGTCTCTATTACATTAATCCTTATCATCTCCCAATATTTGACATATGTTACTTTGAAATGTTGTAGACACTCCTTTTTTGTCATTTTGTAAACAATGAAGAATTAATTAACAATACCTTAAATGTATCAGTAGAGCCTACACCTTTCAGCCTTTTTAACCCGTGCGAAGAACGGGTACTTTGGCTAGTGTCCTGTAAATTAATATACAACAAAATTGTTATCGAGTAAAGATAGAGTACATAGTTACAAAACCACGGCTTGAGCTTCCCTTTACTATAAATATAACTCATCTATAACTGATTAAAGAAAACTATCAAAATAACTTAAGATAAGAAACAAAAGAAAAATATATTACAGAATAATATAAACTAACATGCCTACTACTATAAATAGATTTGCATACTCAGCGTTTAGGTTACTATTCGTGATTTTACAGATTTAGTTTCATTATAATATAAAACTCAAACAGTACTATATTGTACCAACGTATATTTATGAATAATGAATTTGTCATAGTAAAAACACGGAGAATTAGTGTGTATGTAAGTTTACAAATATCCCATTTTTAAATGAATCTTTTTTTTAAGTATACTACAACACATAACGTTTTAAAGATTACAATTTTTACATTTGTTTATGTTATGAAACAAAACTTTATAAGTTATGATAGCAAATGTTTACAGTACCTGAAACACTCCTTCAGATATATGTATGATCTAACCTATTGCACACCTGGAAGTAAGTACAATTCATCATTACTTTCCTCCATAAGAACAGCTCCAAAAGACAACGTACTGTGTTTACCGATTTTTCCATCTCAGTGAACGATTGATGTAGATTCAAAGAGTTTAAATACTAGTTTGTTAGCGAGGTCGAGCTCCTGGTTTCTGATAATGTCAGAAACGCCATTAAAATTTCTAAATTGGCTGACGTCCACGACGAGCGAGGGCGGGTGACGTCATGGCGAGTGACGTCGGTGTCGGTGACGTCATCAACCTACCGCGTCATTGGGTCCAAGCCTACTCTATTATAGTCCACTCCACTCAATTATGATCAATGTATTGCCTTATATTATTCACTGTTGAATTATTTTCCGGTTACAAACAAATTTAAATGGTTGATTGTTTGTTAATGTCCCGCTATATAGAATGTAGTTAAACAGATACACAATAACTTGAGGATTAAGCTTTGCTAAGGTATTCAATACATGCATATACAGGGTGTATCTTAAATACAAACTCCTGTGAACATATGGCATATCTTGTTCAGTTTTCCGTCCATCGGTGTGTATGTATTTTTTCATAACTTCAGAACCACTTGAAGTAACAACTTCAAACTTTGTAGGTGTATGAACCCTAATAGGATCTATTTTGTGCATAGTTAAATTTCTACTTTGCACCATTTCAAGTTTTCAAAGCTCAATAACTAAAAAACTATGTGATTTACATAAAAAAAAGATAAAGCTGCAAAATCTATTTTCTTTAATAAAGTGTAAAATTTTAACAGGATTATAACACAAATAAAAGAGAAAAATACGTTTTCCAAAGTTACAACTGTCAACTTGGGCTTTAATGGGAATTTCCTTAACGGAAGGAAATTAAAATTTGCAACTTTTTGTCTTTGGTTGTTTTTTTGTAAATCTCATGATTTTTGAGTTATTGTGCTTTGAAACATTTAAATGACCACCTTTTTTAAATGGTACAACGTATAAACTTGGTACTTAGTGGAACTTTTGGTTTTATAAGGTTCACACACGTACCGAATGTGAATTTGGTATCTCTGGTGGATCCAAAGTTATAGCAAGTTATGTAAAATACATACACACCGACAGACGGAAAATTGAACGAGATAGGCCTTGTTCACAGGAGATTTTTGTTTGTTTTGATCTCAGAAACAATATCCCAAAGTTTTTAATGTATTTCAGATACACTCTGCATATTATATAAATTTACTACTTGACCATTTCTTAACAGGTGCATGTGAAAACAAACTACACCACAACGATTTGGTTTGTGTTTGATATTCCGTGAAAGTTTGACGTCACGATTTATTCCAGTACTGGTACGGGAACAATCTTTGCCGAAATATAAAATCCGTGAATTTTAGATTTTGAACACTTGAAATAGATTTTGAAAATGTAGCTTGGCTTCCAAAGTGACACTATAACCTTAGTACATCCAATTTTCGAACAAGAAAGTGAATAATAATTATCTTTCCAAATTTAAATTAACATTACTGTGTACAATGAGTCATATATGTATGTTTTATAAGGAAAAAATCTTATTTTTAATTTTCTACCACTATTTCTTTTAGCGAATTTCCCATAGGGAAGACGCTATTACCGTAGGTTTCATGGTTCAAGACTTAAGCCCGGGACCATGTTATTTTTCGTCTTTAGGTGCCTAGAGTCCAAAAACAATAGTCGTTAAAATGTATATATATATATGTATATAAACATGTGTGTCTGTTAACACAATAACTCTCGTAAAAATGGTCCGATCGAGACCAAATTTGGTAGAGACGTGTATTTCTACAAATGCTCGGACGAGTTCGTAAACCAGACATATCGGTCAATGGAAACGGATAGTTTGGGGGGGTTTTGTACCCCAAAATCAGGTTTTTTGCGTTTTTCATATGTAATTTTTAAAAATTTCCAATTTTATATTTCACCATTGGAATCAGCTTAAAAAACTACACGTTTAAGTTTCTTAAAGTTTTTCTCTATCTCCAACGGTTACCGAGATATTAAAAAATCTAAACACAGTACGTTGTATTGTGGGGCTCCAATGTTAATCTTATGGAGGATAGGGAAAAATTAATATTCCCCATATTAATCTATATTTTTGGATGAAACTTGATATTTAGCTTCATGGTTGAGATCTATCCATTTATGCTTAAAAATCATAGTTTATGTGTTTATCATGGCAGCAAACCTGCATACTTTTCCCATATTAATCATATAGGGAATAGGCAAACTCCTTTATTTATGGACAGATGTTGATGAAAGTTGGTATAATAAAGATATAAATTATTTAGTTATAAATACCTATTCAGTGTTCCTCACAGCAGCAACCTGCACACTCTTTCCATGTTAATCTTATGGAGAATAGGCAAATAATTCTCATGTTTATGGACATATTTTTATAAAACGTCACATATTAAATTATTGATGTGGAAATTCGCTGAGTACGCAGGTCTGCTGCGACGGGGTATTTATATTTTTATTGCTCCAGCTTCTAATATATTTACGTTTTTTTTTTAGGCAACTAAACAATTATTTATGTAGTAAATTACCGAGCCTATACTTCATTACACCTTCAGACACCTTTAGAGAATATATTTCCAACAGGGTTGCAGCAAGGATCTAATAAACTTCTGAGTATTCAAGGATCTTTAAGAGTACTAAATTGGCTTAGCCATGACGGCAGAAGAAATAGCTCATCAGCATTCTTATAATACTAGAAATAGATACTTTAACCCATCCGTTTCCCACAATCTTAAATTATTTGAAAATAAGCCTCAATACATTGGATTCAAGCTACTTAATCAAATTCCACCTCACATAGCCCAGATAAATAATTTTAAAAAATTCAGACACGAGCTCAAAAAATTTTTAATCGAACAGTGCTATTATGAACTCCCTTTTTATCTTACCTAAACTTATTCTCAACCATACCATAAACAATCCATAGCCCGGCCAAATTAAATCCTGCTAATTTATCTTTGTTCCTGTCCGAGCTTTGCTCGTTGTAGAATAATACATGTATTTATAAAATTAATTAGAAAAATTAAAACACATTTATTACTCAATGAAAACATTTTATGTGGTTTTAAATAAAACCGATTTAATACACCATAATTTTATAACAGAACAATAATTATTTGACTTGCTTCTCTTTCTTTTGAAGGGCCCTCGTCCATAGTATACAGTTATTATTAGCCTGTGACCAACTGATTTTGATATAAACGGAATGAGGACTGAAAAGCAAAAGAGAAATTTAATTTACACATATTAATTGGTTTGTTACAGTGGCTCAAGCAATACAACAAATACGTTTTCTATCAAAACACGGAAGATTTTGGAAATACTCTTTCCTGCTTTTATTTCGCACAGTTATGTTACCCTTAAGTTTTTACAAATTGTTTAGTAACCTGATAATTTTACATTGTCTTGGAGTTCCATAATTTTAAGTTTTTTTTTTGTTTGAAACTAGTATTTTCGTAAGATCTTCACATGTTGCCAACAAAACTAAAACGCCCTAAAAGGATTTGGTTTGTATTGTTTACATTTTATTCTCCATAAGCGTAATATATAATAAATAATAGTGTAACGTAAAACACGAATTTTCCTGGACATTAGACCTATCTAGAACTTATTTTCTACTCGGAAATTAGTTTTCTGCGCGCGTTGTTATGGTTGGCAGGGATACGCTAGAGGCAATTCCTATCTACCAGTTTTCGAGATCCGTGTGCTAAATATTATTTTCAGTTTTATCACTCAGTATTTGTATAGACCTAACACAATTATTCCTAAATAAATAGATAAGATCACGAAGTATCACGATATCATTACAGATGTAAAAAGTCAAAGAAATGACTTTATTATAATTTATTTCACTAGATAAATCAATCAGTCAGTTCATAGTATGAGCAATGGGAAGAATAATTAGATATGAGTATAAAAATTAAAGACAAATTACCAAATGCCAATGTCCATTGGCAACTGAAACTAACATTAGTTTCAAGTTAGTTTGTTTAGTTTAAAAAATGTACTTATCATTCATAAAGTTAATATAATTTCCTAGTGTGTAACGATACTTGATGCCGAATTTGTAATTTCTTCTTTCACTTAAGGTATTATAGTAAATCAAATTTTTGGAGGTGGTAGTACACGTTCACCTCCTAAATAGGAGTATTTTTCAAATACTGTCCACCACCAAGTTGTATATAATTTTAAAGAGGTAAAAAATGAATCGACTGGGATGGTGACGACGTCCTGTAATCCAGCTACTTGGAGGTCACGAATTGTTGTTGTATAAAACCCTAAAAGGTTTTTAATTTCAATGTAGTGTTCTCTTGTGTGGATTAACGTCCGCACTATTGAATACTACGTTAATCCGCAAAGACCATCCTCATGCTTCTAAACCACTATTTTGCCGTACTTAATGGCACGGTAACTCAGGGGTAACGCTCTGGTCCAGTAAGTCCCATTAGTTGCCATCGGCTGTTGGGCTATTAATTAACGGTCCTGTCTGAGGAACATGTCAGCCTTAGTCAGTAACAAGACTACAAGATCGCGCCACAATCATCCTATATTCATTCCTCATTCATACTTGGCTTAAAATACATACCTGGGTAGGTCGCCATTTCAGTTAAAAAGTATAAAAACGTATAAAGTATCGCTTATAACATATCAAAGTGCAAGGAGAAATTTGCTAAAAACGCATGATTAGAACTGTGAAAAATTTCAATGTTAGTGTTCAATTGATTAAAAAATGCTTTAATAAATTATAAGCTAAAGCTATATAAGTTTAAAAAAGGTAACTTAGTTCCCGTAACATTTTTCCAAGGTCTTGTGTTGTAGTTTTTAGGTCGCACTAGTCTTAGAAATTAAAGTTCATATGTGTTACGTCCGGGAATCGAAACCGGGTCTATTGGGCCGTAGGCCAGGACTCTACCCACTCAGCTATGTCTGCCACAGAAGTTTGCTGAAAACACATAATTGGTAACGGTGTGAAGTTTCTATGATTGAGTTGGATCGATTGCAAATATTCCAAACCCAAGGTATTATTTAAGACCCGACCTCGATCGACCTACAATCGATAGTTCGATAATTACGGGATACATCACAGTTCTTTTAGCAAGTTGCGTGACCATCCGATAGTTTGTATAGTTAATCGAACCTGAGGCATATCGCATAACGGTGATTTATTCAGTAATCATTCAAGTATCTCGAGATCGATTTTCACAAGCGAGCGATATATTATACACTACACACTAAAGACGGCGATACACGAACACGTAGCGTTTTACAACTAGATAACTAATCCCTTTGTTGTTATCAGCTGTTTTCTGTTTTATTGCTGACAAGCTTCCTAGTAGATTATGGCGCATGCGCGAGTTTTCGAAACGCAGGTTATGTTGTGAACGCAGAGGTTTTGAAGCGATATTGTTTGAGTGTGAAAATTGTACTAATTACTGAAATGTGTGTTACCGAGAGTGTTCGACAGTTGTTGTGACGTTTCTACAGTTAATGGAAACATAACCTCAACATGTTTTGATATGAATTGTAAGAGTATTTAGTGGCTTATTTCTAGCATAAATAACAAAAATATCAATGTTCTTGGTGCTCTTAGATATAGAATTGTTGACAAAGAACGATAAAGGTTAGTGGATAAAAGGCAAAATAGTTTTATTCGTGATGACTAATTTTATATTTTTAGGTTAGTGATTTGAGTTGTTTTATCTTATTAATTTATATAAAAATTGTTTTACCTAAATGGGAAACATTTTTTTGAATACACCTCTCACAAAAACACTTAGACTATATTGTAGGCCTACTAAAGTTGTTATTCTATGTTTTATACAGAAGGTACAGACCTATTACATTGTAGTTAATACCTAAAGTATATTTTGTTATTGAACCTTTCAGGGAAAAATATGCTGGATCATAACCAACGGCCGGCGACTCCTGTGGTTTTACTATATGATGAATTAAAAATTCACGTCTTCCAGCACTTCTTTATATGTTAACACTTATATTGTAATTATATACAAACGGTAAATATATACAAAAGTTGTTAAATTGGTGATCGATTTCGTCCAGTCACACCGGATATCATCAGGCCCAAACAGAGACTGAGTCTCCGTTAATAAAGTTTGGACATGCTTAGATTTTAGTTTACAATGCCAGATCAACCAGACACATGGTATATACACATTAATACTGCTTCTCGACCTTATTTTATAGTTTTGTTTTAATCTCAGTGTTATCATTGTTATCTAGAAGCTATCATTGTTGCCTCAACGTAATCATTGTTGCTTGTATGTTATCATTGTGTTGATACACAATGAATCACCGATTGTAATTGAATTTTGGATAGCTACAATCTATTCTATTATCACATGTATTTTTCAGTATAATTTTCCTGAAAGCAATATGAAACGATAGACGAAGTATACAATGGAATGAATGTTTCTTATCCTTTTATCCTGAAATTATCACAAATATCTTTGAGGAAAATTAAGGAAAAACTTTATAGTGTTACCTTTGTTTTGAGCGGTCTCCTCTGGCTAGCCCATGTGACTAATACCGCCAAGTACCTCGCTGTCACTAATTACTATGTTCCGAGAGTATATAGTATTTGTACTTACTAGGCTATAACTTACTAACAGATTTCCTTAAGTTGACAAATGTGTTAATACTTTGTAAATGTTGTTTGCTAAGTGTAGTACGAAAATAAAAATAAAAACTCTCTGCCATAGTGTAAATATTATATAGTTTGGGAGCAAGATAGTTAAAAGACTGTTTAAAAGATTCTTTAAAAGGTCGTGGAACAATGAAAAATGTATTTCTGTAAAGCTATTTAAAGTCCTGGTATAGTTTATAGCATTTGATTTTATTGATGTCACACATAATATGACTTTATATTAAAAAATAAAAAAATATCTCCCATAACCCCTGTTTAGGGATGTTTAAGCCCGGCCTTAAACTACCCCTAAACGTTAGGGTAGTTTTTGAATGTAGTGTGAAGGTGATTATAAAAAGTGGTTTTTACATATCTCTAAATGGCTTTACATTGGGTTCAACAAATTTTGCCACAATTTTAGGAAGTCTTTGGCTATAAAAAAACTATGAACGGCTACAATGAAAGGGAAACCAGAGGGTAGAAGAACATTAGGGAGACCATGAGCGCTCTGGAGCGATGAAGTAAAGAAGAAAATGAAGAATATTTGGATTCGATTTGCATATGGCAGATGACCGCAGAGTGTGGAGAGGCGTTTTGGTGAGGCGAAAGACATATTAGGGTTTCAATGGCCAGAGGAGTAAGAGTGTGTTGGCTATTCAAAGTGAACAGCTTTCCTTACACTTTTGGTTCTTCCTTCTCTCTTTATGGTATGCCACCCTTTGAATGTATGTGCCTAGTCTGGATTCCTAATCGGTTGGTTGGTTCCATTCCATGGATTCGTGGCTGCTTCGTACTCGACCTGGCCCTCGGGTACGACAGGAGGTCGTGGGAGCTTGATATGAGTGGATTATCACCTCTTTGTGGCAGTCATAGCTGAGTGGGTAGAGTACTGGCCTACCACCCAAAAAACCCGGGTTCAATTCCCGGTCATGACACATGAAATTTAATTTCTCAGACTGCCACCGTGCTTCGGAAGGCACGTAAACTTAAACCAAGGTTAGCTCCAAACTGTGGTTTGAAGCTAAACCTTGGTTTGTTGTTAGTTGTTAGCTAATAAACGGACAAACGAGGTTTGTCCGGTTAGGTCACGTTAGAGGCAGTAAGTGCGACCTGAAAACTCTAACATTAGACCTTGGCCAGAAGGTTACACGGAACTTTACTTTTTTTATCACCTCTTTCTCCCTTTGATACAGCCTGTCTCTTCATCCATTTCCGATCATCGTGAATCCTTCTTTTCTTGTGGAATCATCTATAGTCGCAGTATTTGAGCAGCTTTCTGGAGCTTCCTAACCTTAGTCCGACATTTATATTGACGTATATGACTGGAAAACAATAGGGGATGAATAATTTTACTTTTAAATTTATTTTAAAATAACTTTTGACTGTAGAAAGTTCTTTCTATGAAGTCTCTGAGAGAACTTCATAGAAAGAACTTAGCAATCGTTTTTATTATATTAGCCTATTCTTTAAAACGATATACAATGTAATAAAAATTTCACCTCCTAATTTAACTTATGGTTGAGTACCATACTAAGGGTACATCTCTAAGTGATGTAAATATGGACGGTCCTTATCATAGTCGAATGTCCTCAGAAGAACTGGTTTGCACTTGGCACAGCACACCAAAATGGTGACGCTGAGATTTTCCTTACGAAATCCACTGAATACTACTGTGTAAATAAGATTAGATTACCATTTGAAACGGCGACCTACCCAGGTAGGTATTTTAAGCCAAGTATGAATGAGAAAAGAGTGTCATATGATAGTGTTGTTACTGACTAAGGCTGACTGTTCCTTAATGTAATATTCCAAATATTAGCTTGGGTAATATCTAAGAAATGTGGTTAGGATTATTTCAAAATCTCTTAAGTAAGAATTAAGATGGGGAAACTTCTATGGAACATTCAGTATGTATATATTTGGTCCATAAAATAATGGTTTATCACAGCTGTATTTACTGTGAAATCTTGTTGACAAGATTTATTAGCAACTTTTGTTTGAAAAGTATATTATGAAAATTTTTGGAATGATAAGAAAAACTTGATTGTTGAAGTATATAGGCCTATTGAGCTTCTGAATAAAAATTTTACTAACATATGTTTAATTGTTCTCTATTGCTTTGTATTGTAAAGTAATTCATCTGTATTATGATTATCAATTTTATCTTATGTATTTTGCATTTTCCTGTACGCAAAACTGAACACCAATTTTTTGTACTTAAAGTTTTGAAATTTTACATGTTGAATTTTGATTATAAATTATTTAATTTTTATTAAATATTAATTAATATTACTAACAATATGTGTTATGTATTGTAATTTTTGTCATTATTGTAAGGGTATGCTATTAAATAGTTAATATATTGTTACATTAGACTTAGCAAAAAGTACAATCCCACTAAATAACAAATTTACGATAGCACATTTTGCTTATAAAAGTCTCAACATAGTTTAACGTGGAGTCCGAACCCCTGTCTCTGAACTACGAACTGGTGTAATTATGGTTAGCTAATTTCCTTTGCGGATTAACGTAGTATTCAATTGTGCGGACGTTATTCCACACAGGAGAACACTACACCCACTGAAAGAAACCCCTAAACAATTAATTTCAGGTAACTTAATTGTCAATAACAAAAATGTTTCAACTATTCAATAAACATTAGCAGTCAAATTTAATAACACATGAAGATTATAAGAAATTTTAAAGCCTCTGACCTGTCAAAGAAATAAGCTCGTACGCATAAAAAATCTTAAATATGTTACTGTACATATAAAATAGTTAAAACGCTAAATATATCAGCAATTGATAAAAAATTTCGTTACATTTTTAATTACTTAATTAACAGACAATAATTTTACAGCATACATGTTGAATGTACTTCCTATAATTTTGAATCTATGATTTTGTAAGTCAATCAAAATTTATTTCGATCAGTGAAAGGATTTTTGAGTGAATTTTAAGAGTTTTGAAATGGTAAAATATTATCGTGTTTGGACACGCGTCCTAAAAATATATGTTTTTAGATTAATATAATTAAATCATTCTCATTGTTAGTACTGGTAGCAGATTCTTGGCCTACTTTGGTTTAAATAGAATTAATTAATTTTAGAAATAAATAGTTTTGAAAATTTAAAAATATAACTGTTTAGTTTTCTGCGCTAATGCTATGTTTCAAATCTCAAGGCATAAAATAGAATAAAATAAATGTAATATGTAGTTTATTTATCAAAACACAATTATTCGGAAATAAACTTCAAAATTATAGCCTCAAGAAAATAAAGATAAATATAAATTTGATATTGGTACAACCAATAGCTCATAATGCATAAACCAATGCATTATGATATCAATCATTTTAGTATTTCAATTTCTACGGTATTGCAGGTAATAGGCCCATGCTATTTTAGCTTGTACTCCAAGTTACTGGATTACACGACACGCCACGGTCCCAGTCAATTGAAATTTATTTTCTGAATGATCAATGAATTTCTATCATTTTTATCTAATCCTATACTCCTTAGCTTTAAATTCATTGAGTCCCAATTACGAAACTGTAGCTTTTACTAGAGGTGTACTGCCTGTTTCTCCAAGGGTGTGAGCAATTAAACTAGCTAGGGCCTAATCAACAGTAGGCTGTGGTTTGGAGCTGTGAGCATTTATTTCATAGTTTATTGAGTCCCAATTACGAACTGTAGCTTTTACTAGAGGTTGTACTGGTGAAGACTTATTTGATCAATGTACAAACTATTTCATACGTATATTTTGACCTATTTTTCGTGATTTCTCCAAGAGCAATTAAACTAGGGCCTAATCAACAGTAGGCTGTGGTTTGGAGCTCTGAGCATTATACTACAGACATTTCAAACTCATTGAGTCCCAATAACGAACTGTAGCTTTTACTAGAGTTGTACTGGTGGATTTCTCCAAGGGTGAGCAATTAAACTAGGGCCTAATCAACAGTAGGCTGTGGTTTGGAGCTGTGAGCATTATACTACAGACATTTCAAACTCATTGAGTCCCAATTACGAACTGTAGCTTTTACTAGAGGTGTACTGGTGGATTTCTCCAAGGGTGAGCAATTAAACTAGGGCCTAATCAACAGTAGGCTGTGGTTTGGAGCTGTGAGCATTATACTACAGACATTTCAAACTCATTGAGTCCCAATTACGAACTGTAGCTTTTACTAGAGGTGTACTGGTGGATTTCTCCAAGAGTGAGCAATTAAACTAGGGCCTAATCAACAGTAGGTTGTGGTTTGGAGCTGTGAGCATTATACTACAGACATTTCAAACTCATTGAGTCCCAATTACGAGATGTAGCTTTTACTAGAGGTGTACTGGTGGATTTCTCCAAGGGTGAGCAATTAAACTAGGGCCTAATCAACAGTAGGTTGTGGTTTGGAGCTGTGAGCATTATACTACAGACATTTCAAACTCATTGAGTCCCAATTACAAACTGTAGCTTTTACTAGAGGTGTACTGGTGGATTTCTCCAAGGGTGAGCAATTAAACTAGGGCCTAATCAACAGTAGGCTGTGGTTTGGAGCTGTGAGCATTATACTACAGACATTTCAAACTCATTGAGTCGCAGTTACAAACTGTAGCTTTTACTAGAGGTGTACTGGTGGATTTCTCCAAAAGTGAGCAATTAAACTAGGGCCTAATCAACAGTAGGCTGTGGTTTGGAGCTGTGAGCATTATACTACAGACATTTCAAACTCATTGAGTCCCAATTACGAACTGTAGCTTTTACTAGAGGTGTACTGGTGGATTTCTCCAAGGGTGAGCAATTAAACTAGGGCCTAATCAACAGTAGGCTGTGGTTTGGAGCTGTGAGCATTATACTACAGACATTTCAAACTCATTGAGTCCCAATTACAAACTGTAGCTTTTACTAGAGGTGTACTGGTGGATTTCTCCAAGGGTGAGCAATTAAACTAGGGCCTAATCAACAGTAGGTTGTGGTTTGGAGCTGTGAGCATTATACTACAGACATTTCAAACTCATTGAGTCCCAATTACGAACTGTAGCTTTTACTACAGCTGTACTGGTGGATTTCTCCAAGAGTGAATTTATATTTTACGTACAGGATAGAGTCTGACCAAGATGAATCTTACTTAGTCTGTGTGACGGTGGGAATCTCGGAATGATTACTCTTAGTTCGAGGACAGGAGAAACTTTTAAAGAGTGAATAAAATAAAATAAAATCTCTTTGTTGCCATATAACAGCTTTAGATCACATCAGAAAATATCAATACGAAAAATGTTTGTATTTACTTCCCTATGGGAAATAGGCTAGATCATGGAAATGTCTAAAGGTAATGTTTTCGGTTCATCTTAACAGCTGTTCTTACAACCAAAATTTGACGTCACTAACCATACACGTCTCTAACCGAATAACGCCACTGTTTCAAATTTTGGTCGCTCATATTGCCAACCCCCCATCCTAGAGCTGAGACATATCCATGCCAATACAAAGTACAAATTTATACTTAAATAATTTTCCTGAAGCTTTTAAAAAATCTTTTATGTAATGAAGCAAATTTTACAACAGGAACTGCTTTATCCTTTTTTTAAATGAAAATTTATTTCACATTTATCGAAAATGGTATGTTGTAATTGAATTTGTTTATTGTTATGTAATTTTAGGGTGAAAATTTATTTAAAATATTTTAATTCTTCCTGAAAAATATTTTTGTGTCTCAAACTTCATAAGCCGAAATGTTAATGAACTAGTTCAGACTGGTTGAATGTTAGTAGAACTGTGTTGGATATCCTTATGGCATTATGTGTCATAAAAGATCATTTGTGTTTACCTATGAGACTGATTGTTCAATACTGTAGTCTTGAAATAGTCTCACATTTGTCTTTGGTTTCATATGTCTCTAAAGATGAGGCCAAATAGAGTCGACCTATAAGTTGTAGCCTATAGCCTATAACCTAGCCTATAAGTTTGGCTGTAAGAAGTTAGGAACTTGGTTTAACAATTACATACTGCTGATTATTTCCACAACACCGTTGCCTAGTTGTCCTTTAAAAAGCTAAAGTTCCTTGAAATTTAACCTAAGGTGGTGGTATTCTCCTTTCCATGGGTTCTTCAAAACACTTCAATGCTAAATAGTATATTATGAAAAGATGCTTCAGTACACAACTTCAATATTCTTGAAACTACCATTCCCTGCTGTATGACTTCGTCCAATAGTTTGTTCAAAATGCTTTAGGGCATAATGTTTGAAAGTGTTAGGTGTTTGACAAGTTTTTCAATATAAACATTATGTTTTATGCATAACTAAACTTGCAGAATGAAATTTAATGATGGAAAAGGATAAGAAATCTTTGGGGATAAAATAAAATCTATTAAATTCTGGAAAAACCCCCAATCTCCAGCTTGACACCACTTCAATATTTACAACTCCTCATAAATTAATGTTGCACTGTACTAAATTAAGCTTGCATATAGTCTAGTTTTCTTTTGCGTATTTTAATACTCAAAGTGAACTCATAATGAACTATTATAGCGAGGTGGGCATCGTTCAAGCTTATAATTCCTTCTCAAATGTTATGGCCATACAATTTGTCTTTTTAATCATTTTAACAGCCATAACCATCACATAAACAACACAAGGACCTACATGACTATAAGGAATAAGACCCAGTCAATTTTCTTGTAAAACTCCCAATTATTTCTTCATTGAAGAAAACTTAATCTGGAGCTCTTAAAATACACAAATTTTGGGAAATTATGTAAACCACAAAGCAAAATAATGTCTTCTTGATTATTATCTCCTTTCTGACTGAGCCTGAACCCCAAGGGAAGCGCTGTATGTTCTTAGCAATGCCCACCTACGAGGGGCAGCTAGGTGGAAGGTTTCTCACTTTTGTCCCTTATTGCTGAGGACAGAGGGGTGCGTCACTTTAAGTCGAGTACTCAACAAATCTAGAACACCTGGGGTGGTACCTTTTTGACATGGATATGTCTAAGCTCTGGGGGGGGGGTTAGCAGATTTGTAAACGCAAAAAGTATAGCAGAAGTGTATAATGTGCCGTCATATGGTTACATGAACAGCTGTTTAGATGAACTGAAAACATTCCCTTTAGACATATCCATGATCTTACCTATTTCCCACAGGGAAGTAAATACAATAATCTTTGGCATGGATATGTCCAAGCTTTGGGGAGGGGAGTGCTTGCGTTGTTATATAACGTAAAATAGTTCAACGGAAGTCATTTCCATAGAAACTACCATAGCTGTTGTATTGAATTTTTAATATATAAGAATGGAAACAGCTGTTTAGATGAACTGAAAACATTCCCTTTAGACCCCCTCACGGAGAAGTAAATACAAACATTTTTAAATTCCTTCATATTCAGAGGAAATCCTCCTCCATTAGCGGAAGGTCTTCTTTAGCCCTCCCTAAAGCTAGGTCAAGATTCGTTAGGATTCGTTTTTGAATTTATGACAGAGGTGATGTTACTAAGTCAAGTAATTAATTATTTTTATAAATTTTCTAGTGATAAGCACTATAAATATTAATTTTACCTTTATTGTTGTAGCCTTTGTCCTCATGCTACATGCAATTAGCAGAGATAACATGCAATCTGAAAGATTGCATGTTTCAGTCCTCCAATAATGCATTATCGCCACCACAGTCATTTAGCCTCAGTAATAGCCAAGCTTCTTAAACAGCACCCAATCCACATAATTAAATTTCCTGAATAACTTTCTGTTCTAAACCTTTAAGATTAAAAATCAATAGCAAAAGTTTAAGAAAGCTATTTTCAAATATATATTTAATAATGAAGAACCAGATAAATTGTTTAGTTTTAAAGAAGATAACAACCATACCAGAAATAAAAAACTTAAACAATGGTGGGGAAATGCATTGGAAGAGTGAAACCAGCAACAAATAAGACAAAGGAAACCATTATTTTTTTAAAACACATACCCAAATTGTAATCCTGGAACTTGTGATTCCTGCACCGAATTCCATGGCATTAATAAGTAAGATTTGCAAAATATCATTTCATAATAGGTAAAAATAGTCAAAGACCCACCATAACTACATCTATCAATCTTTTCCTACGTTGGTACATGAATATCTCTATATATAAAATTGAATGTATGTCTGTCTGTATGTATGTATGTCCTTTATGCGTTGCCAAACTACTCATCTGATCGCCATGAAATTTTAGGAAGATGCTCTATTTGTGTCCGGGAAGGTTTTAGTGAAAAAATATTTTCGAAAACCCCATAAGTTTCCATTTTATGGCGTTTTAAATTTCTAATGTTAACCTTATGGAAAGTAAGTTTGTTTACAAATTGTCTACAATGAAAACATTTGATTTCTTAGCTACAGCTGATTGGTTTACTTTCCATTAGCAATACCGTATGCTTTACTATCCAATGCCATCTGAATTATTCATTAATGTTAAACTATGAAGTAAATGTGTACTGTAAAAAAATGAACAGCTTTAATCACCACGTTAATAGTTAACGGTTTTGGGGGATTATGTATTTATATTTTTATTTTCTGTCTGATTAAAGTCACGTGTTTATATGATAACTCCAATGTTTATATTATTACGTTAATTATAATAATCAGCTGTTGTATATCTTTCCTATAAAAGCCGTATTACAGTTAGGTTTCGTTTGGGTTTGGATTGGATTTGAAAATTGTGAATTAATCCACTCAGATTTATTTGTTTTATGGGAATGATATTAATATGTTTTATCGTTTCAGTATTGTTATTCACTATGCAGCGACCCAGAATATATAACGTTTCACAATGAAGCCGTATTGCTATTAGACTTCAGAACATGGCCAATCTTAAAGTTAACATGTGTTTACTGTGAGGCGTTACGAAGTTCGCCGGGTCAGCTAGTCCAAGATAAAAATAATCTACACCATGGATTTGCTGGGGAAACCTACAATGTTAAAAAAATATTCATCAATTACCAAATAGACTAGTAAACATCATAGCCTATTCAGGTTTTACTGATTTATTACCCTTACCTCTAAGTTAAGGTGCCTCATGAATGTGTTACGTTGTGTTAAAATAGTATATGGAAGTAGTTTTATCTGATTTTCGATGGTCAGTTTATGTTTTTAATTTTAAATCACTTCACTTACATTTAAAAATTCAGTTCAATATGAATTTAGGAAATGAAATCTCACCACACTTGTATACTCTCCTGAAACATTCATCTTCATGAAGCCTTTCTTTGTTGGTGTTTTAAATCTTCTCTAAAACGAAATATTTGAAGTTATTTCATTGACTCACACCATTGGGCGTTTTTATACCCATGAATGTAGTGAACTGGTCGGGGACTGCCTACCCACTAGGCCTAAATGCTGCTGAGATAGTTTTTTTCAATTAATTTATAAGCTTTTAAAATGTTTCATTTTGTCAGCTACTGAATTGGGTTTTCAATAAATGAATATATTGTTTACATACCTAACTGTCAAAGGAATCCTTGTAGTCTTTCTAGGCTACTGCAGTTTCAATTATTATTCAATTATTCAAAAATTATTCATAGATAGAATTACCATCAGGCCATGGGATGTCTTCATTTGGTATGAATAATTTGTGTATATTTTTTGTGTTCATAGCAAATGAAGGCATCCCATAGCCTGATGATAATTCCAACTAACAGTTGAAACTGCAGTAGCCTTCAGGATTCCTTTGACAGTTAGGTATGTAAACAATTTATTAACTTATTTTTAAAATGCAAAGATAAGAAATCATTACCATAGTTACTTAGGTTTCATTTTAAACTACTAAGGGTAATATCATGATAAATACCTAGTTTTTAATTTTAAGGTTTATATATTGTTTGAGGCCCATAAACATAAACCTCACAGTAACAATTTTAGAAAATATATTAAATGTAAAATTACTAAGAACTAACTTCAAGGTCTCATGGAATTTCTGTACTGCGCTTAGGTTTTGATCAAGTAAAAAGTAAAAATTGAAAAAGTTTTTGTAGCCCTTTGTTTATGTTTCAACTAATTATAATCTAGAACAGTTATGTGTTAAAGGTTTGAGAGGTTTTGGAATGGAAAAAAAACACTGTACGCATAATTAAAATTACTATCACGCTTACTGTATTTTGTGACCTTAAGTTTAGGCCTATTATAGTTTTAATCCAATATTGATCAATGCATTGTAATATCTATTAAATGGTTAGTAAAATCTAGTGTTCGTTCAAACGTTTATGAATATTAAATTTAAAACAACGTACTAAATTAGCTATACCACAATTAGTTAGCAGTTTTATCTTCTTTCGTACATTCTCGTCGATGAAAACATAGATACGTTTAATTCTTCTGTGGAAAAACTTCAACAAACATAAGTAACAAAATATTAAATATTGTGTCAGACTGATAATCTTCACTCCTTAAAATAATTATTTGTTTCTCAGGGATACAGTTAAAATATTTTACACTTGACAACGAGTTTGTTTTATTCAGCTAAAAAATCGAAGGAATATTTCCCAATTATTTTCATTTAAATATAATAATTTTACTTCCGTGAAGTTCGAAATATTTAATATCTTAGATTATGTTAATATAAATAAGCTTTATTTATCTCTATATGGTTTTTCCCGACTGCTTTAAGTAATAATATGTATGAACGATTCACTCAATAAAAACTGGGTATTTTTCTGTCTACATAATTGCATTAATGTATAAAAAAATACTCAAGTTAACAAAATGAATAAAAATGCAAATATATTCCCCAACATATTTAAACGTTTGTATTATTTTGTAAATATACACTAGTATTTAGGTTGAACAAAGTAAAGAAGTGTAAATTATCAATATACATTAGTGTGATTCGATTCCTTGAAAAGTAACCTATATTTAGTTTATGGTTCAGAATATTATGGTAACTACATAATACCGATCTTGCTTCATAGTTCTAAGTAGGAATTCTAACGTAGATTACAATACAATGTGACATTCACTTTAGAATTTCAAAAGTTAAGTTAGGTTATTGAGGATTAAGATGGGTCGATTTTGTAGGAATGATCACAAAATAGAGTCTATTATTTTAGTAAAGTTGTACATTTTTAATAGTACAGAATCGCCAATAGTGTAGTTCATACTAAATATATCCCCTATTGAAGTCACAAAGCCAATATAGCCTATAACAGCTGATCAATTTTGAAAAATTTCAAAACGCTGATTACCACTCAGGCTTAACAGTTTTAACTCTTGTCATCCATTTAAATACACGTAGTCCTGGAATTAAAGAATTATTTAAGTAAAACTTTTAGTTCAAAATTTCAGTCAAAGTTAATTTTAATACACTTTATCTATTCAGAATAGGTAAATGAAATATTTTTAATTTAACTGCTCGTGTCTTATATAATTTCCTTTAATTTCATATAATTTTATAAAACGCAATCCTAAGATTCTCATATACGATTATAATACGATATTATTTCATATTCAATTTCAATTTTAACAATGGAATGGAAGCTTCAAAATTTTTAGCGAAAAACTTCTATTATAATAAACTCAATTCCAAATACAGTTATCCTGACACCAGAATGAAAGAAATAAAATAATGGGATCCTATGGCACTTAATTGAAAGAAATATTTTCGTTGTTATTTCCCTATTCGTATATGATTGGCCAGAAATAAATACACCATGCATTTGAATTGGTACGAACAGGGATGTTTGAACAAATAAACAGTATTTCGAGATAATATTATTATATAATAAATACATGATCTACCTATAATAGGAAAATATTTAATACCGGTACAAAATCCTATGTTCCTTTTAATTTTAATTTTACAATATCACAAATCATATATCATAGACAGATACATTATTTTCATAATCGAGAATAAACTAAATTGGTATTGAATTTTGAGTAAATTGGATCCTTATAATTATCCTAATGAATAAGTTTTTTTAGTTCAACAAACTGTAACAATATATTTATGCTGTAACAATATATTTATGACTTAAAACTTCAATATAGTCTACGCAAAATGCAATTTTTAACATTTATTAAAGACTTTCCATTTCTTTTTTCAATTTCTGAATTTTTCTATTACACTTTTGACACTACTTTGAGTTAAATAGGCTGTGTCAAACTAGCGTCAGAAAATTCGAATTGTGAATAACTTAAGTCAAAGGCTTTATAAATTAAAATTAACTAAACAACGAAGCATAAACTTTTAAAACAATGAGCCAAATGTAATCTATAATATTATAAAGAAGAGGTGGTTTCTGTATGTTTGTGGGTTTGTTGTGGCAAGTAAATGCGAAAAATACTGAACCGACCGGTTTGAAATTTTACACAAAGGTAGATCTTAAACTCATGCAACACATAGGCATACTCATTTCCTTAAAATCCTCTGGGGCTACGCCCTGTGAACGTCCTAAGTTTCAATGTTTACATTTTTAGAGAATGAAAACATAAAATTACTTGAATGTCAACAGCTGTGAATACTAAAATTTGACAGTTCAAGAAGAAGGAGAAGAAGAAGAAATAGCTGCCGTGACCGTCCTAGGTTTCAATGTTTACATTTTCTAATGACAACATCCGTTTGCACTATATTTTGACAGTTCGGGAAGAAGAAGAAATAAAGTTGATTTTTCAGATAAACTGCTGGATCGAAATTAGTGAATTATTTGAAATAGCGGAATGGTAGATTTTAGGTTTTTTTCCGACGACTGTCTCTATTACATTAATCCTTATCATCTCCCAATATTTGACATATGTTACTTTGAAATGTTGTAGACACTCCTTTTTTTGTCATTTTGTAAACAATGAAGAATTAATTAACAATACCTTAAATGTATCAGTAGAGCCTACACCTTTCAGCCTTTTTAACCCGTGCGAAGAACGGGTACTTTGGCTAGTGTCCTGTAAATTAATATACAACAAAATTGTTATCGAGTAAAGATAGAGTACATAGTTACAAAACCACGGCTTGAGCTTCCCTTTACTATAAATATAACTCATCTATAACTGATTAAAGAAAACTATCAAAATAACTTAAGATAAGAAACAAAAGAAAAATATATTACAGAATAATATAAACTAACATGCCTACTACTATAAATAGATTTGCATACTCAGCGTTTAGGTTATTATTCGTGATTTTACAGATTTAGTTTCATTATAATATAAAACTCAAACAGTACTATATTGTACCAACGTATATTTATGAATAATGAATTTGTCATAGTAAAAACACGGAGAATTAGTG
This sequence comes from Nephotettix cincticeps, assembly GCA_023375725.1. NCBI lineage: Eukaryota > Metazoa > Arthropoda > Insecta > Hemiptera > Cicadellidae > Nephotettix > Nephotettix cincticeps. Next base: position 68,808,818 of record CM041790.1, on the reverse strand, counting down.
TGTATGTAAGTTTACAAATATCCCATTTTTTCAATAATTTTTTTTATATTATACTACAACACATAACGTTTTAAAGATTACAATTTTTACATTTGTTTATGTTATGAAACAAAACTTTATAAGTTATGATAGCAAATGTTTACAGTACCTGAAACACTCCTTCAGATATATGTATGATCTAACCTATTGCACACCTGGAAGTAAGTACAATTCATCATTACTTTCCTCCATAAGAACAGCTCCAAAAGACAACGTACTGTGTTTACCGATTTTTCCATCTCAGTGAACGATTGATGTAGATTCAAAGAGTTTAAATACTAGTTTGTTAGCGAGGTCGAGCTCCTGGTTTCTGATAATGTCAGAAACGCCATTAAAATTTCTAAATTGGCTGACGTCCACGACGAGCGAGGGCGGGTGACGTCATGGCCAGTGACGTCGGTGTCGGTGACGTCATCATCCTACCGCGTCATTGGGTCCAAGCCTACTCTATTATAGTCCACTCCACTCTATTATGATCAATGTATTGCCTTATATTATTCACTGTTGAATTATATTCCGGTTACAAACAAATTTAAATGGTTGATTGTTTGTTAATGTCACGCTATATAGAATGTAGTTAAACAGATACACAATAACTTGAGGATTAAGCTTTGCTAAGGTATTCAATACATGCATATACAGGGTGTATCTTAAATACAAACTCCTGTGAACATATGGCATATCTTGTTCAGTTTTCCGTCCATCGGTGTGTATGTATTTTTTCATAACTTCAGAACCACTTGAAGTAACAACTTCAAACTTTGTAGGTGTATGAACCCAAATAGGATCTATTTTGTGCATAGTTAAATTTCTACTTTGCACCATTTCAAGTTTTCAAAGCTCAATAACTAAAAAACTATGTGATTTACATAAAAAAAGATAAAGCTGCAAAATCTATTTTCTTTAATAAAGTGTAAAATTTTAACAGGATTATAACACAAATAAAAGAGAAAAATACGTTTTCCAAAGTTACAACTGTCAACTTGGGCTTTAATGGGAATTTCCTTAACGGAAGGAAATTAAAATTTGCAACTTTTTGTCTTTGGTTGTTTTTTTGTAAATCTCATGATTTTTGAGTTATTGTGCTTTGAAACATTTAAATGACCACCTTTTTTAAATGGTACAACGTATAAACTTGGTACTTAGTGGAACTTTTGGTTTTATAAGGTTCACACACGTACCGAATGTGAATTTGGTATCTCTGGTGGATCCAAAGTTATAGCAAGTTATGTAAAATACATACACACCGACAGACGGAAAATTGAACGAGATAGGCCTTGTTCACAGGAGATTTTTGTTTGTTTTGATCTCAGAAACAATATCCCAAAGTTTTTTAATGTATTTCAGATACACTCTGCATATTATATAAATTTACTACTTGAACATTTCTTAACAGGTGCATGTGAAAACAAACTACACCACAACGATTTGGTTTGTGTTTGATATTCCGTGAAAGTTTGACGTCACGATTTATTCCAGTACTGGTACGGGAACACTCTTTGCCGAAATATAAAATAACATGATTTTGGCATTCCTTGGGTGATTTCGGCTCCAATTATAGAAGATTTACTTCATCGCCTTACTTTAAGGCAGTGATATCCGTGAATTTTAGATTTTGAACACTTGAAATAGATTTTGAAAATGTAGCTTGGCTTCCAAAGTGACACTATAACATTAATACATCCACCGCAAATAAATTATTACAATTTTCGAACAAGAAAGTGTATAATAATTATCTTTCCAAATTTAAATTAATATTACTGAATAACAAATGAGGTCTAAATATTCTTGTATAGTTTTAAGTGTCCAATAAACATTTCTTTTTAATACTAACCAACATTTCTTTTAGCGAATTTCCCATAGGGAAGAAATTTATTTCATGGTTCAAACTTAAAGCATTATTTTTTATTTTAGGTGTAAACCAAAAAAACAATAGTCGTAAAATGTATATATATATATATTTTGTGTTTCTTTTGGTATATTATAATGTGTTTAACACGATAAACTCTCGTAAAAATGGTCATCGAGACCAAATTTTAGAATGTATTTAACAAATGCTCGGACGAGTTCGAAACCAGACATACTAATAACGAGTTATTTGTTCAATCATTTTTTGCGTTTTTATATGAATTTTAAAAATTTCCAATTTTATTATTTTTCACCATTGGAATCACTAAAAAACTACACTTTATTTTCTAAATTCTTATCTCCAAGGTACCGAGATATTATAAAATCTAAACGTACGTTGTTTGTGCTCCAATGTTAATCTTATGGATTACAGAAAAATTTACCATATTATCAATATTTTTGGAAAAAAAATATATTTAGCTTCATTTTGAGACTCCATTTATGCTTAAAAATCTAGTTTATGTGTTTATCATAAACCTAATTTTTTTTATATTAATATATAGATAAACATTTTTGGACAGATGTTGATAAAGTTTATATTTAAGATAAAATATTTATGAAAATGTTAATTTCAGTGTTTTACACAAAACCTGTACACTCTTTATGTTTTCTTATGGAGAATAGGAAAATAATTTTCATGTTTATAAAATAAAATTAAGAAAATTACAAACCAGTACAATCTGCTGCGACTATTTATATTTTTATTGCTAGCTTCTAATATATTTACGTTTTTTTTTTGGAAACTAAAAATTATTATATATAATACCGAGTATACTTCATTACACCTTCAGACACCTTAGAGTATATATTTCCAACAGGGTTGCAGCAAGGATCTAATAAACTTCTGAGTATTCAAGGATCTTTAAGAGTACTAAATTGGCTTAGCCATGACGGCAGAAGAAATAGCTCATCAGCATTCTTATAATACTAGAAATAGATACTTTAACCCATCCGTTTCCCACAATCTTAAATTATTTGAAAATAAGCCTCAATACATTGGATTCAAGCTACTTAATCAAATTCCACCTCACATAGCCCAGATAAATAATTTTAAAAAATTCAGACACGAGCTCAAAAAATTTTTAATCGAACAGTGCTATTATGAACTCCCTTTTTATCTTACCTAAACTCATTCTCAACCATACCATAAACAATCCATAGCCCGGCCAAATTAAATCCTGCTAATTTATCTTCCATTCTTTTCCCTCTACTCTGCCTACTGTCTTGAGAAACATGACAGCATCGACAAGATGTGCCCATGAAGGAAAAGGAAATTTTGACTGGTCCCATGCCTGGAAAGGTCAACCGGGACGACGCGGGATATGTATGTATGTATGTAATACAATAAATTTTCCTCAGTATTTGTATAGACCTAACACAATTATTCCTAAATAAATAGATAAGTCCAACTAATCTTTGTACCTATCCTGATGAATCTCTTTTATATGTCATCACATAAAATAATAACTTAAAAATCATCGTACTCTTCTCTCATATTAAGGTTGAAATTAAAAATATTATACACTTTTTTGTTAGCAGCCTTAGAGTAATAATTATAAATATTCAAACCTTAATTAAACTTAGTTCATGTACAACAACTTAAAAACTTTTACAATCAGTTCATAGTATGAGCAATGGGAAGAATAATTAGATATGAGTATAAAAATTAAAAACAAATTACCAAATGTCACTGTCCATTGGCAACTGAAACTAACATTAGTTTCTAGTTAGTTTGTTTAGTTTAAAAAATGTACTTATCATACATAAAGTTAATATAATTTTCTAGTGTGTAACGATACTTGATGCCGAATTTGTAATTTCTTCTTTCACTTAAGGTATTAGAGTAAACCTTAAGGTATTACACTTAACACTTAAGGTATTAGAGTTATGTATTGTATTCGACTGGGATGGTGACGACGTCCTGTAATCCAGCTACTTGGAGGTCACGAATTGTGGATAGTTGTATGAGAAGGTCGGTGGATGTAGTGTTCTCTTGTGTGGATTAACGTCCGCACTATTGAATACTACGTTAATCCGCAAAGACCATCCTCATAATTAGACCACTTTGTAATTCAGAGGCCGTGGTTCGGATTCCACGTTAAACTGTAGGTCCATTAGTTGCCATCGGCTGTTGGGCTATTAATTAACGGTCCTGTCTGAGGAACATGTCAGCCTTAGTCAGTAACAAGACTACAAGATCGCGCCACAATCATCCTATATTCATTCCTCATTCATACTTGGCTTAAAATACATACCTGGGTAGGTCGCCATTTCAGTTAAAAAGTATAAAAACGTATAAAGTATCGCTTATAACATATCAAAGTGCAAGGAGAAATTTGCTAAAAACGCATGATTAGAACTGTGAAAAATTTCAATGTTAGTGTTCAATTGATTAAAAAATGCTTTAATAAATTATAAGCTAAAGCTATATAAGTTTAAAAAAGGTAACTTAGTTCCCGTAACATTTTTCCAAGGTCTTGTGTTGTAGTTTTTAGGTCGCACTAGTCTTAGAAATTAAAGTTCATATGTGTTACGTCCGGGAATCGAAACCGGGTCTATTGGGCCGTAGGCCAGGACTCTACCCACTCAGCTATGTCTGCCACAGAAGTTTGCTGAAAACACATAATTGGAAACGGTGTGGAGTTTCTATGATTTAGTTGGATCGATTACAAATATTCCAAACCGAAGGTATTATTTAAGACCCGACCTCGATCGACCTACAATCGATAGTTCGATAATTACGGGATACATCACAGTTCTTTTAGCAAGTTGCGTGACCATCCGATAGTTTGTATAATTAATCGAACCTGAGCATATCGCATAACGGTGATTTATTCAGTAATCAATTCAAGTATCTCGAGATTGATTTTCACAAGCGAGCGATACATTATACACTACACACTAAAGACGGCGATACACGAACACGTAGCGTTTTACAACTAGATAACTAATCCCTTTGTTGTTATCAGCTGTTTTCTGTTTTATTGCTGACAAGCTTCCTAGTAGATTATGGCGCATGCGCGAGTTTTCGAAACGCAGGTTATGTTGTGAACGCAGAGGTTTTGAAGCGATATTGTTTGAGTGTGAAAATTGTACTAATTACTGAAATGTGTGTTACCGAGAGTGTTCGACAGTTGTTGTGACGTTTCTACAGTTAATGGAAACATAACCTCAACATGTTTTGATATGAATTGTAAGAGTATTTAGTGGCTTATTTCTAGCATAAATAACAAAAATATCAATGTTCTTGGTGCTCTTAGACATAGAATTGTTGACAAAGAACGATAAAGGTTAGTGGATACAAGGCAAAATAGTTTTATTCGTGATGACTAATTTTATATTTTTAGGTTAGTGATTTGAGTTGTTTTATTTTATTAATTTATATAAAAATTGTTTTACCTAAATGGGAAACATTTTTTTGAATACACCTCTCACAAAAACACTTAGACTATATTGTAGGCCTACTAAAGTTGTTATTCTATGTTTTATACAGAAGGTACAGACCTATTACATTGTAGTTAATACCTAAAGTATATTTTGTTATTGAACCTTTCAGGGAAAAATAAAAAATCATTGGGAAAAACTTTTTTGTTCATTTGGTAGTAGTAAATGACTTCTTCATTAGCATTGGACGTGTTGGTTTTACTATATGATGAATTAAAAATTCACGTCTTCCAACACTTCTTTATATGTTTACACTTATATTGTAATTATATACAAACGGTAAATATATACAAAAGTTGTTAAATTGGCGATCGATTTCGTCCAGTCACACCGGATATCATCAGGCCCAAACATAGACTGAGTCTACGTTAATATAGTTTGAACATGCTTAGCTTTTAGTTTACAATGCCAGATCAACCAGACACATGGTATATACACATTAATACTGCTTCACGACCTTATTTTATAGTTTTGTTTTAATCTCAGTGTTATCATTGTTATCTAGAAACTATCACTGTTGCCTCAACGTAATCATTGTTGCTTGTATGTTATCATTGTGTTGATACACAATGAATCACCGATTGTAATTGAATTTTGGATAGCTACAATCTATTCTATTAACACTTGTATTTTTCAGTTTAATTTTCCTGAAAGCAATATGAAACGATAGACGAAGTATACAATGGAATGAATGTTTCTTATCCTTTTATCCTGAAATTATCACAAATGTCTTTGAGGAAAATTTAGGAAATCTTTATAATGTTACCTTTATTTGTTGCAACAAAACACATTGTCACTTTAAATTTTCCCCAAAATTGGTTCATTCTTATATCTGTTGGAAACTCTATACGATTTTTCGCTTATAAATAATAAATTAGTTAGTGCCCCGTTATGTTAACTGTTTACTAACTATGCCATTTTGTGACAACTCTTCTTGAGGTTTTATTGCCAGATTGTAAACCGAACGCTTAGAGAATGTAGTGTGAAGGTGATTATAAAAAGTGGTTTTTACATATCTCTAAATGGCTTTCCATTGGGTTCAACAAATTTTGCCACAATTTTAGGAAGTCTTTGGCTATAAAAAACTATGAACGGCTACAATGAAAGGGAAACCAGAAGGTAGAAGAGCATTAGGGAGACCATGAGCGCTCTGGAGCGATGAAGTAAAGAAGAAAATGAAGAATATTTGGAGTCGATTTGCATATGGCAGATGGCCGCAGAGTGTGGAGAGGCGTTTTGGTGAGGCGAAAGACATACTAGGTTTTCAATGGCCAGAGGAGTAAGAGTGTGTTGGCTATTCAAAGTGAACAGCTTTCCTTACACCTTTGGTTCATCCTTCTCTCTTTATGGTATGCCACCCTTTGAATGTATGTGCCTAGTCTGGATTCCTAATCGGTTGGTTCCATTCCAAGATGGATTCGTGGCTGCTTCGTACTCGACCTGGCCCTCGGGTACGACAGGAGGTCGTGGGAGCTTGATATGAGTGGATTATCACCTCTTTGTGGCAGTCATAGCTGAGTGGGTAGAGTACTGGCCTACCACCCAAAAAACCCGGGTTCAATTCCCGGTCATGACACATGAAATTTAATTTCTCAGACTGCCACCGTGCTTCGGAAGGCACGTTAAGCCGTTGGTCCCGGCTACATAAGTTAGGTCACGTTAGAGGCAGTAAGTGCGACCTGAAAACTCTAACATTAGACCTTGGCCAGAAGGTTACACGGAACTTTACTTTTTTTATCACCTCTTTCTCCCTTTGATACAGCCTGTCTCTTCATTCCTTTCCGATCATCATGAATCCTTCTTTTCTTGTGGAATCATCTATAGTCGCAGTATTTGAGCAGCGTTCTGGAGCTTCCTAACCTTAGTCCGACATTTATATTGACGTATATGACTGGAAAACAATAGTTTTTGAAGGTCTCTATGGTTTTGTGGGTACATATCCAAGTGATGTAAATATGGACGATCCTTATCATAGTCGAATGTCCTCAGAAGAACTGGTTTGCACTTGGCACAGCACACCAAAATGGTGACGCTGAGATTTTCCTTACGAAATCCACTGAATACTACTGTGTAAATAAGATTAGATTACCATTTGAAACGGCGACCTACCCAGGTAGGTATTTTAAGCCAAGTATGAATGAGAAATGAGTGTCATATGATAGTGTTGTTAATGACTAAGGCTGACTGTTCCTTAAACAGAACTGTTAATTAATCGTTCAACAGTCAATGGCATATTTGAGGGACCTACAGTTTAACGTGGAGTCCGAACCCCTGTCTCTGAACTACGAACTGGTGTAATTATGGTTAGTTAATTGCCTTTGCGGATTAACGTAGTATTCAATAGTGCGGACGTTATTCCACACAGGAGAACACTACACCCACTAAACATTGCTTATACATATTCACATTCTTGACCTCCAAGTTACTGGATTACACGACACGCCACGGTCCCAGTCAATTTAACACATTGATAGTTCTTTTTCAGCCATTCCAAGCTTAATTTTCAAAATTCATTGCCTCAAAAGATTTAAGGCGTTTCCTGAAATTTTAATCTGGCTGAATATTTAACAAGAATTTATTTCATAGTTTGTTTATTTAATATAAACAATCAATTATTTATTGGTTTATATGATAGGTAATTCATATCTTGAAGAAGTTTTCAGGAAATAAGATGTAATTCGAGATTGCGTAAGACTTATTTGATCAATGTATAAACTATTTCATACGTATATTTTGCCTATTTTCGTGACAAAACTCTTAATTTATTTTCTTTGAGTTTTTTTGTAATATATATGGCAGTTTTCTCATTCCAGTAACACCTTCCCATATCCAGGGAAAGCTACTATTTATTCATTCCTCTAATTTTTAATATTTTTTCAGGGCACCTGTGGAAAAACCAAAAAGACATTATCTCTGAGACTTTAAGTGGAATAAGGTAAGATATTGAAGCTAGTGTTGAGTTGTACTGTTTGGTTCAAAAAAGCAGTTACCACTGGTTATAAAAATAACGATCGATATTTCAATAAGTATTTCTAATTTTATTAAATTAACCCATTTTATATTTAAAATGTATTTCTCTTTGACTAATTAATTGTTAAATTTCATACATGGATAACTTGATATTAAAGAATATATTGAAAGAGTGAGTTTTATAATTATAGTTATAAACAAATTAAAATATTTTCAACGTGGAAAGGACCATCGTTGTATTGGATTTTATTTATGTTGTGTCAACGCAGTGGAAAAATATATAAATCAATTATACTTTAAAAATTTCTACATAAGTTACTCTTGAACCAAATCTAATTATTTGTCTTCAAAAATAAATAAATTATAATAATATTTTATGTAAATTGTAAAGTTACCTAGCTACATGTACATCTTAAATATACGTAAATTAAAACACGTTAGATTATACCTTATGTAAAAATTTACAATATATTAGCATAGTGGACCAAATTAGACTACATAAAATTTGAGTAAGCACGTAAGAAATATGCTTTGTGTTTATTTTTTACTATGAGTGTGGCAGACAAAAATATCACTTAAGACGTTTCGAGCTACTTTTCGATCACACTTTGGCAGTTCCTAAACCCAGCTTTTCACAATTTCAGTATATCTATTCGTTTAACGGGCCTAGGTGGTTCAGCTTAACATTTTAATTATATTTCTTAAATATCTGAAAGTATATTTGATTGAGATTCGACACTAGATTTCAGTTTAGCACAGGAATCGTACATGAATGGCATCAGAATATTACATTAAAAAATTACAATAATCATTAATTTAGGTATCAGAACCAAAACAAAATCAAAACATAAATCATTACTAGAACCAAAGATTTAGTTAGTTTAAACTGGACACAAAATTTACATTAACAAAAAATCATCTAAAGAATAAATGGGTTTTGTCAAAATATATCTCTTTAGTTCTTTTTTGAATTTATTTAAATCTTTTATGCTGGCTATAGTATCAGGCAGATAGTTATAATATCTAATCCCTGCATATGACGGAGATTTTTCCATGAATTTAAGGTTGTGGACTTTAAATGCTGGTTTTTCTCTATTTCTGGTGAAGTAATTGTGGTACAAACCAAGGGTTTTGAATTTGGGTAGGTTTATTTTTACATGTAAAATTAAATCAAAAACATACTGACCAAAAACAGTAAAGATACCCAGATTAGTAAAATGTTCTTTAACTGAATCATGCCAATTTAGACCTAACATTATGCGAATAGCTTGCTTTTGTAAAACTAGTATTCTATGTAAATTTTTATGAGATGATGCTCCGTATAAAATAATACCAAAAGATATGTGAGAATGAATTAATGCAAAATAAATCGTAAGGTTGATTATGTTGAACTTATACCTAAAATGTAGTTTCTTTTATTTCATTTTAGTTCTAGTGAGTACTTTTAGCGAATTTCCCATAGGGAAGAAGCTATTACCGTAGGTCTCATGGTAAGACTTAAGCCCGAGACCATGTTATTTTTTCGTCTTTAGGTGCCCAGAGTCCAAAAACAATAGTCGTTAAAATTTATATATATATATATATATATATATATATATATGTATATATGTATATATATATATATATATATATATATATATATGTGTCTGTTAACACGATAACTCTCGTAAAAATGGTCCGATCGAGACCAAATTTGGTAGAGACGTGTATTCCTACAAATGCTCGGACGAGTTCGTAAACCAGACATATCGGTCAATGGGAACGGATAGTTTGGGGGGGTTTTGTACCCCAAAATCAGGTTTTTTGCACTTTTCACATGTAATTTTAAAAAATTTATAATTTTATATTTCACCATTGGAATCAGCTTAAAAAACTACACAATTAAGTTCCTTAAAGTTTTCCTCTATCTCCAACGGTTACCGAGATATAAAAAAATCTAAACACAGTACGTTGTATTGTGGGGCTCCAATGTTAATCTTATGGAGGATAGTTAAAAATTAATATTTCCCATATTAATCAATATTTTTGTATAAAACTTGATATTTACCTTCATGTGGTTGGGACCCATAAGTTTATGCTTAAAAATCATAGTTTATGTGTTTATCATGGCAGCAAACCTGCATACTCTTTTCCCATGTTAATCATATAGGGAATAGGCAAAGTCCTTTATTTATGGACAAATGTTGATGAAAGTTGGTATAAATATTAAGATAAAAATTATTCATGGTAGAAATGACTTATTTCAGTGTTCCTCACAGCAGCTAACCTGCACACTCTTTCCTATGTTAATCTTATGGAGAATAGGCAAATAATTCTCATGTTTATGGACATATTTTTATAAAACGTCATATATTAAATTATTGATTTGGAAATTCGCTGAGTACGCAGGTCTGCTGCGACGGGGGTATTTAGAATTACATTACTTCCAAATTTACTTTTCCAATTTATAGTAAATTGAGCTGAATAACTCATTGGTAACGCTCTGGCCCAGTTAGTTAAAGGTTGTTGGATCAAGTACATGGCGACTCCTGTCAGATCATGAGCTGCCACATCTGTCTAGTCCGTATGACTAATGCTGCTACGGTAACCTCGCTGTTTTAATTCACCGCACAGGCCCTAGGCATATGGTGATGGACAGTTGAGGTAACGAAATACCTATTTCATCACAAACATTTCACCCACAGCAAAGTAAAAGGTAAATTTTTGCCTTTTTCAATTTTTTTTGTAAGCCGAATACCATTACGGCTTCATTGTGAAAGGTTATATATTCTGGGTCTTGGCTTAGTGAATGACAATACTGAAACGATAAGACATATAAATAACATTAACAAAACAACATAAAACAAATAAATCTGAATGGATTAATTCACAATTTTCAAATCCAATCCAAACCCAAACCAAACCTAACTGTACTACGGCTTTTATAGGAAAGATATACAACAGCTGATTATTTTAATAAACGTAATATATATAAACATCGTAATTATCATATAAACACGTGACTTTTAATCAGACAGAAAATAAAAATATAAATACATAATCCCCCAAAACCGTAAACTATCAAAGTGGCGAATAAAGCCGTTAATTTTGTACAGCACATATATACTTCATAGTTTTACATTAATGAATAATTCAGATGGCACTGGATAGTAAAGCATATTGCTAATGGAAAGTAAACCAATCAGCTGTAGCTAAGAAATCAAATGTTTTCATTGTAGAAAATTTGTAAACAAACTTACTCTCCATAAGGTTAACATTAGAAATTGAAAACACCATAAAATGGAAACTTATGGGGTTTTCGAAAATATTTCACTAAAACCTTTCTGGACACATATAGAGCAACTTCCTAAAATTTCATGGCGATCGGATGAGTAGTTTGGCAACGCATAAAGGACATACAAACATACATTCAATTATATATATAGAGAAGATAAAACGACAGGTAGCCTATTGGCACATCTAATCTTTCATTTGAATTTAAATATATTTAGTGAGGTGACCCCAATAGGGCGTAGTAGCCACGGGGCATCTCAAATTATCATTTTTAACTTTTATGTCCAATCAATCTGTAGTAGTTTTTGTTTTATAAGTATAGTGAATATATTTGGTTAACCTTTGCATAATTGATTGAAAGTGAATTTCATATTATTCATACTGTACTTTACCATCGTAAACTTTTTGTATATTTATTATTATTATTAACTTACTATTAAATACGTATTGCAAAAGTTTTGTAAACTGTCTACAGTCGTAAAACGTATAAAACACGTGAAATAATATATCTACTTTAAATACACATTAAAGTTAGTGGTCTACCAGACATTATTAAATAAATTTAAAAGTTTCCTGGGCGAAAAAGTCCGTTTAGCCTTAAAAAAGCCAAGAACTAGGTTGAGCGGCGTCCGTTCAATACAATTGTTTATTGGTGGCGAGGGGCGAGCTATGACGCACGAGGCTGCTCTGACGTCACATCTGACGTCATTGATCGGCGCTGCCAACCCTTGAGCGTCAAATACTCGTAACGCTACACACTATATCTAATACATCTCTCTAAACTGTGAACTATTTCGTCATTGCTATAACGTGTACTATGCTTCACAGTGAGAATGTTGATGAAAGTAAAGTGTTTGTGGAAAATAAATGAATTCTAGAGGTTATAAAAGTAATTAGGTCATGTGGGATGTTCTAAAACTGTTTAGGAGGATGTTCGATTAGAATATTCTTGCAGTAAAATCCATTTGATATAGTAGTTTAATTAAGGAATAAATTTCATAAATAGAGCTTAATTGAGGCTTTTATATATTCCTTGTAATGACCTAAGGCTATTATATGTTATCTCTTCACTTAAGCCTAAGGAAATGCAGTTCGACATTCAGTATTCATCTCACGATATTATACTATTGTTACATAATAGATGAGAATCTAACTTCAAGTGTTCAAAAGTTAAAACATCAGGTGTTTCATCAGTCAGGAAAAACATTAAAACTATGAAAGAATTGAATTTATTCTTGGAGAGAAATATGATTTTTTCAGAAAATTATGAGTATTTACTATGAAAAGCTATGTACATTTTGAAATTCAAATAAAATTCGTTGTTTTTTTGTATAAACCAGGAAATAATTATTGCTTAGACTTAATGATAACTTAATTATCTTCTGAAATGTATAATTATGACTACATCGTTCGTTGCTATTGATCAGAGGTTTATTACTCATTTTATCCAAGTCCATATAACGAGATTAAAAATTGAAAGTTTTATGCTCTTTGATGCATCGAAAATGTTCACATATTTTATATGTTCAATTTTATATGTTTTATATGTTGTGTGTTTATATGTTTTTATGTGTGTGGTTTTGTTGTTGTTTTATATGTTTTTATGTGTTTTGTGTGTTGTTATATGTTTTATATGTTCAGTTTTATATGTTCTCAGCTAAACATTATTTTTTAATACTACAATACACGTATTGCTTATCAAAATTATGTCAATGAAGTACTCTTTACTACTATTATTAGTACTTTACTTTACTTTAAAATTATGTAAAACAAAATGTTTTCATTTTTTTAACGTTTAACAATAGCCTACATTGTTAGAAAATACACATTATAATAAATATATTATAGACATGTTGCTGTGTTGTATAATGTCAGTTGGAATGCATGCAATACAAAATAACCTCAAACACCAGACTAAAATTAACAAAATTAAATTTTAGAAGAATTTATTTGAAATAATTGATAAGTTACTTTCCATAACTAACAACAGCACAATGATCAAGTTTTCTAGAAAAGAAATTAAAACTGGACCACATCATTACAGGTATGACTTGTGTAAAAAATAATTTATACCAGTATAAAAATAAGTATTGTACTGTTTTTATTTATTTTACTTTTCAGCACCAATATGTATAATGCTATTAAAGAAAGTGATTTTTAGAAATCTTAGGTGGAGAAAGAATAAGGAATATATAGTTTGGAAATATTTTCATTTTCTATATTGAGTAAAATTAAGTTTTTTATAAACACTTTGCCAGGTTCCTCTCTATTTGTTCAGCCCTCTTAACGAAAAGAATGTGACTCACTTTTTACGTCACTCCAATTTTTATAAGTAACCCCCCTAAAACCCCAATATCAACATTTTAAGTGTTTCTTTTCAACACAAACACTAGTTTCAAAATTCCGGCACACAAAATCATTTAATCATTAAGCTTCGTTATATTTTGAATTCAAAATTAGAGATAGATTTTATGATTAATTAAATATTTACTAGAAATAAAAGTAAGCAAAAATCAAAAAATCAAAATTAATCAAAAAACATTCTCAGCTCAATTATTTATAGCTTAATATTAAATTAGATTAAATTAAAACATGTGTATGGTTAGTAAAATTTGACTAACGTTAAGATATTCGTAAAATAGGTTATAAAATCAATTATCAACGTAAACAAACTTGATTTTTATTTCGACAGCTGGTTATTTCTTTTTATTGAATCGCTTTGATAGACATGTTCTGTGAAATTTAAAATACCCCCGTTGCAGCAGACCTGCGTACTCAGCGAATTTCCAAATCAATAATATAATAATAATATATGACAAGTTTTATAAAAATCTGTCCATAAACATGAGAACTATTTGCCTATTCTCCATAAAATTAACATGGGAAAGAGTGTGCAGGTTAGCTGCTGTGAGGAACACTGAAAGTAGTCAATTCTACCATAAATAAATTTTATCTTAACATTTATACCAAATTTCATCAACATCTGTCCATAAATAAAGGAGTTTTCCTATTCCCTATATGATTCATATGGGAAAAGAGTATGCAGGTTTGCTGCCATGATAAACACATAAACTATGATTTTTAAGCATAAACGGGTGGATATCAACAACATGAAGGTAAATACCAAGTTTAATCTAAAAATATTAATTGATATGGGAAATTTTAATTTTTCCTTATCCTCCATAATATTTATATTGGAGCCCCAAAATACAACGTACTGTGTTTAAATGTTTTAATATCTCGGTAACCGTTGGAGATAGAGAAAAACTTGGTGAAATATAAAATTAAAATTTTTTTTAAATTACATGTGAAAAACGCAAAAAATTCCATTTTGGGGTACAAAACCCCCCTAAAACTACCCGTTCCCATTGACCGATATGTCTGATTTACGAACTCATCCGAGAATTTGTAGGAATACACGTCTCTACCAAATTTGGTCTTGATCGGACCATTTTACGAGAGTTATCGTGTTCACAGACACACACACATATATATAAAAATTTTAACAACTATTGTTTTTGGACTCTGGACACCTAAAGACGAAAAATAACATGGTCCCGGGCATAAGTCTTACCATGAGACCTACGATAATAGCTTCTTCCCTATGGGAAATTCGCTAAAAAGTAAAATAACAAAAATATTATATTTCCGTACAGATGTATTTCTAATTATATTTCGGCTTTAATATATGGTTTATTGATAAATAAGTTATTTCTAATAGAAAAACAATATTTTAGCACAGTTTCCATTAACATTTTGGGGTGCAAACTTGGCCAATGTTATGGTTTAAATAGAGAATGTATAGTATGTGAATGTAATGTTAGTACAGGATAAAATATCTGGAGGATATTTATCATCTGAACTATTAAAAAGTACGTTAGTTCGTTTGAAAAAAGTTATGCTTGTACTTTTTAGCATATTGATTCTGTTGTCGTTTTCATATAATCAATAATCGTTTATACATTTCAATTAATTTAATTTGTATAGTTAAACATAGTATATAATTGTTTTTTAATTTTTTACTGCTTTGAAAATCCATGAACCAGGCTTCACCTGGGATTAACTTCGTAACAATATTAAAACCTTTAAGGATTTAACACAAATTTATGACTACCCTCAGATAAAAATTTAGACACTCGAGTTTAATTTGTGACCCTAACGAAACCAGAAGTATAATTTTAAAAAAATTGAGTCATATTCAGTTAATTTCTTCGTGATTTTGTTAAGTTAGTTTTATTTTTCATGCTGGATCATTTTAAATTTTATATAAGAAAAATTACCTCCTGGATATCCTTGAACAATTTATACTGTTTCTAAAAAAATCGTAAATTTTCATAATTTCTATACTTTTAAAAATTGTTTACGCATAATATGTATTTAATTTTGGTTATTTATAACTGCGATATAAACATATTTATTCATTAAAATTTTAAATGACTTAGAAGTTTTAAACTCTATAAATTACTTTATGTTAGATATGGGTTTATTCACAAAACTAACAAATTCAGCAAAAATAATAGTTCGTAATAATTTTTTTTTTAAATAAACAATGGATAAACAATCATTTGAGATATGGATGGAACAGTTTGGTACCAGAAATTTTAGGATATCTTTATTTCTGGCTGAGTTATGAGGAGGGTTATTATTCCTATGTTTGTAGATCTATACAATAATTTACCGCTAATTTCCTGAAACTAGTATTTTTATTTATTATTTACATAAAATATCCTAGACCAGATGAAATAGTATCACCAAATTTTCACAGGATGTTCATTCTGATAGTACCGGTCATAGATAGTTCATATCATAGATAGTTATAGATAATGATAGTTCAGGTCATAGAACTAGAATTATAGCAGTAGGTTTTGTATAAGTAAATATAAAGTAATTGGAAAAAAGTGATTTGAAAAAAAATACACAGTATTATTTAATATCTTTAATTATTTTAAAAAACGAATCAAGTAAACCAATCTTAATTCTATGACTATAATCCTAGTTCAGACCAAAGTTCTAAGCATAAGGAAAACAATGTTACCAAATTTATAAAAAAAAATAAATATGACTAGGAACAATGAGTGAAATTGTTACCACGTTTTTAATGATTTTTTCTTTGTTTAACCTATTAGTGCATGAACATATTTCAATATTTTTTTATGATTTTAAACCTAGACATATGCTTGAGATTTTTCCTGAAACCTGGAAATTTCAATACCAAAGGTTAGCAGTTTTACACACAGCAATATAAATTTGTAAAAGCTTGCGTTTTGAGCCCCTTTAAAGTTTGAATTGATGTTATGCCTAAAATTCGCGTACGATAATTTTTCGTGACGTCACCGCGCGGTTGGCAACCGTGACTAGGAAGCACGTCGTCGTCGCGCGCATGACCGATAACATGATGGAGAGTGACGGAAATAACTGGAACCGAAGTGACTGTCTATAAATAGAACCGTGGACCGTTGCACATCTCCCCACGCTCTCGTCGACCTGGCCTTTTAATAGATCTCACTTGTATTTATACAATCTCCTTACTTCACAAACCCACCTGAGGCTCAACTGTATTTTTAGCCACCGGCCACATTGTCTTCCGGGACGAACCGCGGATTTTTGAATCTACGGGGAAACCACTGCAACAATGCGAGAAAAGTTCGAATAGTCGATTGTTTGGATTCCGAGTAAAATATCGAATAGACTACTAATTTCGATTAATAAACTTCAGCCCATCTGAATGTTATTTTTATTTTTCATATGTAATTTTGAGTATTTAGTATTGTAGTATTTCAGTATTCAATTTAGTATGCCTAATTTTAAGTTTTGCTCTATCACCAGTGGTTACCGAAATATTAAAAAGTCTAAACACAGTAGACTTATATTGTATTTTGGGACTCCAATGTTAAATCTTACAGAGAGAAAACAATTTTATTTAACTTATTTTACAGTATTTTTTGAAACTTGGTGTTTAGCTTCATGCATTTTTCAATGTTTCTCACAGCAGCATACCTATATACTATTTCCCATGTGAATCTTATGAAAAATAGGCAAACACTCTGATTTATCGAGATATATTGATTGATCAAACTTATCATTGACATGTTATTGGTTTGGAAATTCGCTGAGTACGCAAGTCTGATGCGGTTTTGGTATTTCACCGTGATGCAAAGAGATACATAATTCCATTGCTACAAACCATTACAAATACATTAAACGCCTCTGCTCTGTAGTCCAAAAGACCTAAGCAACTCAGCTAGCTATGCTATTTCAAAAATAAACGGGGGTCAGAATGGCACACATCTTCACAAATAAAGTAATTTTGTGAATCAAATTGATACAATTAGGGTCTACCTCATGTTATTAAAGATGTTGTGGTCTTATGATGAGGCAGCCCTAATTTTAATTACGGCTTTACAAGTGTTAATTTCAATAATAAAATTATTTTGTAAGGTTGGGTAAAATATGTGGTTACAATTTAATAGGTTAGGTCAACAACCGCCTAAGAGGCATTCTTCAACTAATTTATAGATATTATAAACCACAACTTTGTTATATTATTGTCACTTGCTATATTTGATCTAAAGAAAACCATACTAAAGTACATCTTAGCATGTCAAAATATAACTTATATATAACTGAAGTATAATTTAGCTCAATATAACTTATAAAATAGTAGAGTCAATAATCCTAGATAGACACAGGAATAGAAATACGACAGGGCAGGCTATTTTTAATGCAACCATAGAGCCGACTGGGGCTAATTTGAAGTTTATTTTATAATTGAAAATAAAAATGCTAAATCGAAGGAAATCCTCTAAGTACTCAAGTCTGCTAAAGGGTAGGTATGTTTGAGAAAAGGTAGAGCAGCAGTTTTCAATTATTTATATTTATTATTTAATTTAATGTGATTGTTCCACAATGATTGTGTAATCTTAAACGAATGCAGTGTATTAAAAACTACCTAAGACTTGGAAATATAGGTTTGTAAAACATATGCGTCTTTAAATTTCAGAAAATTTGTTTTTAAAATTAAAATAACTTTTTTGCCGTAATAAACTTTGGACCATATTCCCATAATGTCATTCACAAATGGTTGTATTTACTTCCCTGTGGGAAACAGGTTAGATAATAGATATATATAAAGGGATTTTTTCAGCTCATCTAAATAGATGTTCTTATAACCAAACATTCAATACAATAGCTCTGGTAGTTTCCATGGAGATGGGATCTGAACACTTCCGCTGCACTTTCTGCGTTAAAAACATTTTGCGTTACACAAATATTCTTACACCCTCACTCCCAGAGCTTAGACACATCCATGTCAAAATATTATTACTTAATTTCCCTACAAATTCTTAGAATCTATGAAGTAAGAACATTTCGTGAGAACAATTTGCCAGGAGAAACTGTTTAACTCTTTTTAATTCAATAATATATTTTTCATATTTTATGATGGATGGAAGGTAATTGCAAATTTTAATGCAATAGTATAAAGTGTGATTTTTTGAAATAAAAAAGTTGATTAGTGAGGTAGAATAAAATTAATTTATACCAGCAGAAGTAAAGACATAACAGCCCCTTCAACGTCACAAATACAATACGCGTACACCACTCATTTTGCATAAGGCGCGGAATGAAGGCGTTTTAGGCTTCTTTTGCCTGTACATATGTTTTGTTTCTCTAGAGTATTTTCTTGCATAAACATTCTTATCAATATTTATTCGTATAAACTTGCAACCGTGTAAATTTATAGTTAAAATTGTTTCCTTTTATATATAGTTTGACATTGAAAAGTAAAAAATATATTTATTGGTTCTTCCTAAGAAATATCGAATAGGATGTAATAAGTTGAAATTATTTAAAATGGGAGTCACAAGATACGGTTTAAGTCTTTATGATCGTTACGTTGGGTTTACAGATTAGATTTTATAAATTTATGTTTATAATAATACTTTGTTCTTTAATATATCAATGTCTTGTTACTTCGTCAAATATCGATACAGAGAGGAAGATAACCATATTCACTATGTAACACATATTTGAACTTATGTTGCAATGTTACAGACTTTTAATATTCTAACAACAGTTTAATTTCAAATGTCCTACTATACCTATTATGAATGACCCTTGCGTGTATTTCATAAATTATTGTTCACTTAATCTCTACATGTTTGCAATAAATCCAACTTGAACGATTCTTATCCCAACAAATTTGCATATCCATTTCCTGTCATACATTGTTAAGAGTAGTATAATCTGTAAGATAAGGTAGAGTTTTGTTCACAAAGTGTTTGGAATAATAATATTTTTGGTTATTTTCACGTTTCATTTCCACAATAAGCCAAATTGGATCTTATTTCCATTTCTGTCTGTCTGTCGTTCTGTATTACTGAACATAGTCTTTTCGTAAAGCTTACCCGGGAAAATGTTTGTATTAAATTTCCTATGGGAAATAGGTTAGATCATGGATATGTCTAAAGAGAATGTTTTCAGTTATTCTAAACAGCTGTGCTTATTTTTATCTTAATATATAAAATTCAAAGCCCTGACTCACTCACTCATCACTCCTTCCCGATTACCTAAGGCTGAAATTATTTACTGGTTCTTTAGGCCTAAAATAGGAAAGTCTAATAGTTTTTGTGACGATTTCCAATAAATCTTACCTATACCCCTTCCAAGTTTTTAATCTTATGGAGTTTTAACAATTTTGTTTTGAAAACATTTTTAGCTACTGATGGTTTAAACATTAGCAATATTTCTATTCCAAAATCTAAAATATGAATTATCTTGTAAAACTATGAAGTATCTACAAAATATAAACATTTATAAACTTTTATTATGTTTAGGTTATTTTATTATATTTTTATTTTCTGCCTGAAAATGTAGTTTTGTTGCATAATAAATAAAAAATTTATATATAAAAATTTATTATATAATATTGTTTTATTTTACTTAATTAGTTTAGGTTTGGTTTTTTAATTTGGATTAAAAAAATTGAATTAATTTTTTTTTGTTTATGGGATGTTATTTATCGTTTACAGTATTGTTATTCATATGCCCCCAAATAATTCCAAAATTCCAAAATGAAGCCGTAATGCTATTCGACTTCAGAACATGTATTTACTGACAGGCGTTACAAGTCTTTCAATTTAAAATCTCAAACAACTAAAATTTTCAAATTTTTCAATTAAAACTACAAAAAACAAATTATATAAAAAAAATGTATTTACTTCCTGGTGGGAAATATGTTAAATTATGGATATGTCTAAGAGGAGTGTTTTGAGTTTATCTAAACAACTGATCTTATAACAAAAAATTCAATAGCTATATTTTTTTCATTATTGAATACCTTATCCGGAAGTTTTGTTATTTTTAACCTAACCCACAATCTGTTAAAATAAAGTTAAGAACTCTCAAAATATCCGTTGTTGAACAATATTAGCAACATTTTTCAAAAGCTTTACTAAACATATGTTATGTTGAATTGGTTTAACAAAAAAAGTAATCAGGTCTCAAATTAAAATCAATATTAGTATGTTATTTAGATAATTAAATTAAAACCCACTTCGAAATCATTCATGTTATCTTGATGCAAACCAAATTTCACTAATCATTCACTTTTTCTCTTTCATGTAATTTAAAATTACCAATAATTAATAACTGAGATGAAAATTTATTTTAGCTTTTTATTTTTTAATTTATTTTGAATTCAGGTAAATATTTAGTTATAATAAGAGGTAAGAGGTAATTTTAAGACTGAGTCATGAATACCTTTAGCATACCTGGGGTCGGAAATACCTTTATCATTATTTAATAACTATAAGTATCAGTTCCTGAGATAATATGGATCTTGCTCTGCAAGATCAAATAGCATGTATATATTTACTACACAAGACAAGTTTTAATAAATAGTCACACTTTTATTTAAATAAACTATTTTTTATGCTGCTTGTTTCAGCTAAATAAATTTAATAGTACAAACAAAACAATATAATTCTCATAACATATATCCGGAAAACAGTTCTTTTAATTTAATATAATGATCAAATAAAATGTCATATCCTTATATAAATAATTATACAATTATTATGATAAATATTAATGTTAGGTTTAAGAGAAATACGAAAAATTTCAGTTAATGCAAGAAAATACGCTAAAGCAGCAAAACATACAAACAGTTAAAAGCAAGCCGAAGACGCCTTCATTCCGAGCATTATGCAAAAGAAGTGTTGTACGCGTATTGTATTGGCGACGTTGAAGGCGCTAATGTGTGTTGACTTGTACAATTAGAAAAATCTAAATGTTGTGAGATGTTCTTCAAATATAAGTGATATAAACACCGTTTAATAATTTTCATTTTTCAATGTTTACATTTTCTAATGACAACATCCGTTTGCACTATATTTTGACAGTTCGGGAAGAAGAAGAAATAAAGTTGATTTTTCAGATAAACTGCTGGATCGAAATTAGTGAATTATTTGAAATACCGGAATGGTAGATTTTAAGTTTTTTTCCGACGACTGTCTCTATTACATTAATCCTTATCCTCTCCCAATATTTGACATATGTTACTTTGAAATGTTGTAGACACTCGTGTTTTGTCATTTTGTAAACAATGAAGAATTAATTAACAATACCTTAAATGTATCAGTAGAGCCTACACCTTTCAGCCTTTTTAACCCGTGCGAAGAACGGGTACTTTGGCTAGTTTACTATAAAGATTAAATAAAATGTCATATCCTTATATAAAAAGAAGGAATCATAATTATACAATTATAATGATAAATATTATTGGTAGGTTTAAGAGAAATACGAAATATTTCAGTTAATGCAAGAAAATACGCTAAAGCAGCAAAACATACAAACAGGTAAAAGCAAGCCGAAGACGCCTTCATTCCGAGCATTATGCAAAAGAAGTGTTGTACGCGTATTGTATTGGCGACGTTGAAGGCGCTAATGTGTGTTGACTTGTACAATTAGAAAAATCTAAATGTTGTGAGGTGTTCTTCAAATATAAGTAATATAAACACCGTTTAATAATTTTCATTTTTTCTATGACTTATTAAATTTTCATAAATTAGTGATTTAGTAATTCAGTGCCTTTTAGCAGTCACGAAAAATGAATCAAATATTTTTAATTTATTAGGTACAACAACATTCCAAAGTAAAATAAAAAATTAGCTTGTTAATGCACACTTTATTTTGCGTTATTTATCTTTAATAAACATTTTACTCAAGTTTCACTTGCTAATATAAAAATGTATTTATTTTCAGTTTTTTCTATTGTAACTCTCAAACTTCTTTTATTTGTATTTAAAATGTATTATATTAATTAATTGTTAATAATTCTGTTAAGATTAATAAATTTGTTACACTTAAAATACACAAACTATTATATGTATGAACTCGTATTTCTTTGTTACCTTTAATGCAGACCTTAGATTGGGTTTAAATAGATGAGATTGATTTAAAGTGAAGCTCAAATTTTTTTGTGTGATTTTTGTTTTTTTTTACAATTTAGATGCTCTAGATTAGCGTCATGTCTAAGTAGTTTGTATAAAATAAGATACTTTTTCGAGGGTACTTTTTCAAAATACCATTTTTTTAAATTGTATCATGTAAGTTATTTTTCTCAAACACACCATCAACATAATATATTAATATAAACGTTCGGGATGGTTCCAGTTCTACTCGCAGGGATAAGCCTTTTTTTAAAACTATTTCGAAAATTGAAGTAATAGGAAAAAATTAGAATCCACGGTTTTTATACCTTAAGGTGGTGTGAGCGGCTTTAGGGACAACTAACTGAAATCAACTAGGTATCGCTTATTCATTACATATATGTGATTGCTTCATGTAAGCTTACATGTAAATTATGTATATATGTTATTTTTCTGTGTTCGTTTGATTAATTAATTGTTTTTAGTGGGGTTAAGTAGGCGATGTGGCTTAAATTAGATGTTTAAGTTTTAAGGTCACAAGATATTTAGATTTTTCTGGCTTACATTTTCCATCATGGTTACTAAAACAAAGTTTCACGACATTTCGGAATCTGGAATCTCATTCCTTTCTCAGGTGAAATGGTACCTCGAACATGATAAGATTAGCAAAAAATACAGCATAAGCCGGTGAAAAGCTGAAAGACAAAAGTTTATAGCAGTTGAAAAACTTTCAAAAATACCAAGAAAAGAAATTGCACAGATCACAAGGTACATACACAAGTTGTACAAGCACGTCCGCACTATTAAATACTACGTTAATCCACAAAGACCATCCTCATAATTAGATCAGTTCGTAATTCAGAGACAGTGGTTCGGACTCCACTTAAACAATAGGTCCCTTAGTTGCCATCTGCTGTTGGGCTATTAATTAACAGTCCTGTCTAAAGAAAATGGCAGCCTTAGTCAGTAACAATACTACAAGATTACGCCACAATCATCTTACACTCAATCCTCATTCATACTTGGCTTGAAATGCCTACATTTTAGTATGGTTGCCATTTCAATGATCTAATATAATCTAATCTAAGTACAGAATCAGGTTATAGATTTGGAAACATCGTGAACTGATCGATTACTGATCTTTTTATTAAATATCCGCAACAAAAACCCTAATCAAATAAAACCACAATAACTAACAATAAATTTTAAACTAAGTACAGATATGATGGGTCGGTACGTCAGTTGGTAGAATGACGTCCTTAGAACCTTGTTCGAAAACCAGTAAAGTCAATTAATTTTCTGTTGTATCTACTACACTAGACTTGGTAATGTTTCATCTCTACCTTTACTTGAAACGATCAACACACCACTGTGTAGGTAGAGTAGATGTTAATGAGAGTTCCGCCCTTTCAAATATTTGTTATCCATCTGGTAGGAAACTTTTTATTATTTAGTAGCAGTAAGCCCATCTTTGCAAGGGTTATACCATTCAAAGTTTTGGGCCAAAACACTTATTACGTTATGTATATAATATTGTATAATATAATTTTGAATTAACTTTAAAATCAATGATTGATGTAAACAAATTTATTTTAATTTTAATTTGACTTCTGGCCATGTCTTTCTGTAAAATTGCTTTAGTTGACCACACGGTTTAGTACATTTTTATTTAGTATTTTTGACTTAATAGGTTGTGGGTCAGTTAGAAGTAAACAACATGCTTCTCAAAAAGGTATAAAATAGCGGAAATAGGTTTCATAATGGCGTCACCCTGTAATCCAGCTACTTGGTGGTCACGATTTGTGGATAATTGTGAGCGATTGTCGGTGGGTATAGTGTTCTCTTGTGTGGATTAACGTCCACACTATTGAATACTACGTTAATCCGCAAAGACCATCCTCATAATTAGACCAGTTCGTAATTCAGAAGCAGTGGTTCGGATTCCACGTTAAACTGTAGGTCCCTTAGTTGTCATTGACTGTTGGACTATTAATTAACAGTCCTGTCTAAGGAACATTTCAACCTTAGTCAGTGACAAGACTACAAGATCGCGCCACAATCATCTTACACTCGTTTCTCATTCATACATGACTTAAAATACCTACCTTGTGGTACGGTCGCCATTTCATTAATCTAATCTAATCTAATCTAAACATAGTGGGTGTTCACGTTGTAACGGAGAAACGTTACAAAACGAACTTATCAAGCGATACAGAAGGACAAAATTTGAGATAAGACCAATGCTGAGCTATAAAACGTAAAAAATATCATAGTTCCAAGCTATTTGCGTACAAAACTCTAATTTAATTCACATAGATATGTTTATTTCTTAACAGAAAATATGTTCAGTTTTGCTGAGAAATATCGTCATAACGAAGTAAAAGTCACTGATTTCACAGAACAACATACATGTAGGGTTCCGGAACATGAAAGCTGATTTATATAAATTGAAAGTGAACGTTTATTTATCTGTGAGTCCTTATCTACGTTATAGTTTTATTTATTACTAGCATAAGTACCCGTTCTTCGCACGGGCTAAAAAGGCTGAGAGGTGTAGGCTATACAGATACATTTAAGTTATTGATAATTAATTCTTCATTGTTTACAAAATGACAAAACACGAGTGTCTACAACATTTCAAAGTAACATATGTCAAATATTGGGAGAGGATAAGGATTAATGTAATAGAGACAGTCGTCGGAAAAACTTAAAATCTACCATTCCGCTATTTCAAAAAATTCACTAATTTCGATCCAGCAGTTTATCTGAAAAATCAACTTTATTTCTTCTTCTTCCCGAACTGTCAAAATATAGTGCAAACGGATGTTGTCATTAGAAAATGTAAACATTGAAACCTAGGCCGGTCACTGCAGCTCTTTCTTCTTCTTCTCCTTCTTCTCGAACTGTCAAATTTTAGTATTCACAGCTGTTGACATTCAAGTAATTTTATGTTTTCATTCTCTAAAAATGTAAACATTGAAACTTAGGACGTTCACAGGGCGTATCCCGAGAGGATTTTAAGGAAATGATTATGCCTATGTGTTGCATGAGTTTAAGATCTACCTTTGTGTAAAATTTCAAACCGGTCGGTTCAGTATTTTTCGCATTTACTTGCCACAACAAACCCACAAACCCACAAACATACAGAAACCACCTCTTCTTTATAATATTATAGATACAATTTCCTCTCTAGAATATTTTTATAAGGAAAACTCCTCCATTCTATCTACCCAACCGTTGCTAACATAAAGATGCTACATTGATAAAATGTCAATGAATTTCCCGGAATTGGTTGCTTGTACAAGGTGAACGCAATGTTAACGGGTGGTAAGAGTGGGGGTAGCTCATGACGTCACTGGCTGCCCTCCACGTGGCTATGACGTCAGCAAGCTTCAATGAGGCCTACATCATTCAACTATTGGGATAAACTTAATAATTGGCTACATTCTGGATATTGGTTGAAATGTTAAATGATAAAGCAAAAGTGGAGGAAAAGTTTGGTTTTATAAGATTATACTTTTATACCTAAATAAAACTTTGTTAATTAAAAAAAGTGTAGCTTTTTTCGCTTATTTTTAGCGAATTTCCCATAGGGAAGAAGCTATTACCGTAGGTCTCATGGTGAGACTTAAGCCCGGGACCGTGTTATTTTTTCTTCTTTAGGTGCCCAGAGTCCAAAAACAATAGTCGTTAAAATTTTTATATATATATATATATATGTATATATATATGTATATATATATGTATGTGTCTGTTAGCACGATAACTCTCGTAAAAATGGTCCGATCGTGACCAAATTTAATAGAGACGTGTATTCCTACAAATGCTTGGACGAGTTCGTAAACCAGACATATCGGTCAATGGGAACGGGTAGTTTGGGGGGGTTTTGTACCCCAAAATGGGGTTTTTTTGCGTTTTTCACATGTAATTTAAAAAAATTTCTAATTTTATATTTCACCATTGGAATCAGCTTAAAAAACTACACAATTAAGTTCCTTAAAGTTTTTCTCTATCTCTAACGGTTACCGAGATATTAAAAAATCTAAACACAGTACGTTGTATTGTGGGGCTCCAATGTTAATCTTATGGAGGATAGGGAAAAATTAATATTTCCCATATTAATGAATATTTTTGGATAAAACTTGATATTTAGCTTCACATAGTTGAGATCTATCCATTTATGCTTAAAAATCATAGTTTATGTGTTTATCATGGCAGCAAACCTGCATACTCTTTTCCCATGTTAATCATATGGAGAATAGGCAAACTCCTTTATTGATGGACAGATGTTGATGAAAGTTAGTATAAATGCTAAAAATAAATGTTTTTGAAGGTATGAATGCCTACTCTCAGTGTTCCTCACAGCAACAAACCTGCACACTCTTTCACATGTTAATCTTATGGAGAATAGGCAAATAATTCTCATGTTTATGGACAGATTTTTTAAAAACTTGTCATATATTATTTTTATATTATTGATTTGGAAATTCGCTGAGTACGCAGGTCTGCTGCGACGGGGGTATTTTAATCTTACCGCTCACTTTTCATTTATTCAAAATATTGTGGCACTGAGAAGTTATATGCTAAAAGGCTATACGCACCTAACTTTTTCATAGAATATAAAACTGTACCCCAAACATAATCTTGTTCATTTCTGAACCACCATATCGTCTTTTCTTCTTAAATTAATTGTTTTTAATACAATTGAAAGAACAAAATCCTTCAAGAAGAATAATTCTATCAGGCTACATAAAGCTTTAGGAGGAGCACATTCATATTAAAAAATTTATGAAAAACCTCAACTACCCATTACAATGAACCTGTAGGCCTGTGCGGTGAATGAGATGGGAAGGTGGGTACCTTACGGTTTTAAGGGGCGTGAGTCTATAGGCTAGCTTAGAATCAGTGATAAAAAAAGGAACTGATTACAATCTGGTTTGGCTCATAGTTCGCTGTAGCTATCCTACGTCTAACCTCCAGTTGCGTCCGGCCAAGGGACACTCCGGGAAGCCCTCAACCTTCCGTGTCAGAGATCTGTAATCTACCGAGCTTTTGGTTTGTCCTGTAATCCAGCTACTTGGAGGTCACGAAGTGTGGATAGTTATGAGTGATGGTCGGTGGATGTGATATTCTCTGGAGTGAATATCCGCACTATTGAAAGCTTAATTCATTCACAAAGACCATCCTCATAATGAGACCAGTTCATAACTCAGAGGCAGTGGTTCGTATTCCACGTTAAACTGTAGGTGTCTTAGTTGCCATCACCTGTTAGGCTATTAATTAACAGTCCTGTCTAAGGAACATGTCAGCCTTAGTCAGTAACAAGTCTACAAGATCGTTCCACAATCATCTAACACTCAATCCTCATTCATACTTGGCTTAAAATACCTACCTTATCGTAGGGTTTCTATTCAATAATCTTATCTAACCTAATATAATCTAACATTTGTAGATCTTCAGATTACGCGGAACCTTCACAACTATAGTAACTATAGCTTTAATTTAGACTTTTATTAGATGTCAAAGAAAACCCTGAAAATCATCTTAGCAACAGACACAATACTAAAACAATGGTTCCTAGGAAGTACAATTTACCATAGTAGAAGTATGATTTTAAGTTATAGGCTTGAAAATTTCTTCAATTTATTACCAAATACTATTTTTTACCTTTGACTATGTTTATGGTTCAACTTTTTTTATAATTGAGCTAATTATTATTTTCCTATCCAAAAATAAGCTGATGTTTTAAAGTAAAAAGACAAAGGTTTAGACTATAAAACGTAATGAATTATTCTTTCTTTTACAAATATACTTAAAATACTCATCTAAAGTTTAAACTATAAAATATTATAGAGCTATTTCTACCTTGTTTTTGTAGCTATACATTTATAGTTCAAAACTATATGAGAACTTTTGAATAGTTTTGTAAATACAGGATCAAACATGTACAGCCATTGATGGAGCATGAAATAGCCAAATCTGTAACACACCCCACAGCCACATTAAAAAATCATAAAACCGATATAAAACCCACATGTCATCTTCCATCATGTTATTTCATTAAATAAACTTCTGAATCGCATTGTTGAAAAGGAAAGCGAGACCCATTCACCGTTGGCTTCCAAAAATAGAAACGCCAAACGCCACCCCCTCCAGGCCGGGGGTAACTGGGTCACGGGTTCACCCTCGGCACGGCACGTGGTCGACCTAGGGATGCTCCATTCACGGAACCCGACCGCCCGATCATTCAAAATGCTTCAAAATGAATGGAACCTCAGACTTCAGACTACACCGTGGTGCAACTTCAATAAGGAAATCCGACATTCCTTTGTTAGGAAACACAATAAAACTATTTTTTGACATGGATATGTCTTAGCTCTGGAAGGGTGTTGGTGATTTTAAAGATGGAAAACATGTAACAGGTTTCCATAGAAACTACTAGAGCTGTTGTATTAAATTTTTAATATAAAATAATAAGAACAGCTGAGATGAACTTGAGACACATCCATGATCTATTATAATTAGATATTGTAAAATATTTTTGTGTACTTGGTTGGGTTTTAGTTTAACTTCATTCAGGAAGTTTGGGGATTTTTTTTACAGGAGTGAAAAAACATATTTGGGTTTAGTTATATTTAACATTTTAAGGGAACTAACTGTAAACAATTGGGTAAAGAGTTAGGATACTGCGGCTAGTAATGGAAGTAGGTCACGCAAGAAGTAGGTCACGCAAGAAGTAGGTCACGCAAGAAGTAGGTCACAACTAACCTCTTCCCTGTTGCACTTTTACCACGTGATTTCAGTTTCCCCGGATTTCCTCTATTTTTAGCAGGTTGACCTCTGTAAGCCTGACCCTGTTGTTTCCCCAGGTTTCCCTATTCGGGGATTTCTCCTTCCGCACGTGCCGTGATGACGTCAAACCCCATACCCCCTTTCAACCCTCCCCACCCACTGCGCTTGTGACGTCACCTCTGGCCGTGTTCAAACTTGGTCACGGCCCGGACGAGACAACATGTTCCGCTTGTGTCCGTCGTGTTCTATGTGTGATTTTTATTTTTATTTTTTGTCTAGATATTGTTATATTTGTATTATTTTATGTGGGACGTTGTCAGATTGTGTTTTTCTGGCGCGTTGAGTGCCGAGAATTTCAACGTTTCACGAGTCCCTTTGAAGGTGAGTGAAAGTGTTTTTTAAGTGTTCTTTTAAGGTACGTTGAAGTATATTTTCTGAGTAATTTGTCCCAATCTTACTTTTATGATTTTTAGAATACACTATAAATATCCCTGACTTGTCGCAGGATTATCAGCAGGGGCCAAAATAAATACTTAATTTAGCAAAAATATAATTATGTAAAAAGGGAAAGTATACGGTATTGGAGTGGGCGGAACTGTATCCTAAATTTGATACAAGTTTAACAACTTATCGTGCATATGGTTGTCCAATGATAAACGAAGAGTAAATAATATAATCTATATATATATATATATATATATATAAAACGTAAATCGTAAATTTATAAAGTCGTGTTGTTACACTATTTATAACTTAAGACTGACTGGACCGATTTTAATTTTCTTTGGGTTTTTTTGGATTCGTCTCTGCGCAAAGTAGGCTATAGGCATATTCAGTTTTGTATTTAACCCTAATTCTAAGCCCCTCTGATCTGTAAAGTTTGTAAAAAAGTGAGCTTTATGTCCCTGGCACACTTGGATAAAATTGAAACGGCCCGAAATATTTGAGACCTTGGCCCTAACTTATATATCACATTTATTACTCTTCAAGGTTGTTAAAATGTTCCCCCATTTGCAAAGGGGGTGGGGTAAAGGGGGCAACTAAATATTTTCATATGTAAACCCTTATCCCTCATTTTCAGGGGGGGAAATCTAATGGTGCAAACTAGATGTCTCTACGTTGACCCTAACAAAAGTTACAGCCATTTCAATAGAATTACTATTTAAAAATTCTCATATATTCAAATGTCGTGGAAATAATGGTGGATATAGGGTTCATTTGGCAGAACATAGATTACGATAGACGATAATAAACTTATTCTAAAATTTTTTTCCTGTTTTAATGTAGCATGTGCACAAAACTGTTTACCTTTGGCAGTTTGACAGTATGCTAACCGAGTGTAAAAAGCTGAGACAGGGTTCAAGAAGGATTCCCTAGGAATGGTGTGAGACATGTGCAAAATACTCTCAGTTAAGTTATCGACGTCAGCTGGCTTTGTTTGGTTCACCAGATATTTTAAGTAGCCCCAAAGATGTAATCAAAGATGTAGCCAAAAATATGTAATCGATCAAGTAATCAGAAAAGTAACCTCGAAGTTCTAATGGCTACCTAAGCTCTGAACTGGTAAATTACAAATATGAGTGGAGGTCACAGGAGAAAGTCCAAAGTAAATTGTTGAAACTGATAATTAGAACCCAGGAAATCCCAAAGCACGTTGACTCAAGTTACTAACAACAGGACAATTAAATAAACAGGTTTATTATTGTTATATTTCTTCTGTCAAATGAGCCTTTTCATTATTTTCACCAAGTATGAAAATATGAGAAATAAAAAAAACTTTTATAGAAATGGCTGTAATTTCTGTTAGCGAACAAAAGTTTCTCTGATTTGAGATGTAATAAAAGGCTTATTTGAATTATTTGATCTTAAGTTTAAATTCATTTTATGAAAACGTACGTCATGTAATTACTATTGGAAATTTTACTGTGTAAAATAATGATACACGAGAAAAATAAAAGGTTCTGTGTAATCAATAATCAAATGTGTAATCATAAATGAATTAGAAATAAATTTAACATAGGCCCTGAATGAAACGTATAACATACAAACTAGGCTATAGTATAGAATTAATACAAAAATATAAATGTATATAATTTATTTTGGTTTTATTTAAATGATTTAAGCTCCGTTTAAATTTAAGTTCCTGTAACTCCATCATCTCAGACTTTAGTCCCATAAGAATAAGTACCTGTTGACCGAGCTTTGCTCGGATAGAATAAGACATGTTTTTAAAAGTAATTAGCAAAATTAAAACAAATTTACTGCTCAATGAAAACATTTATGTGGTTTAAATAAAACCGTTTTCATACCCCTTAATTAATATGGCATAAATACTGAACAAAAATATAGCCCTCGGGTGGGGATCGATCACGCGACCTTGCGTACGCGAGACCTGAGCGCTAAGAGTTTTTGACCAACCTCAATTGTTTTAGCTAATCTTATACTGAGTTTAAATGTCCATACAGTTTGTTATTATTATCCTGTGATCAACTGATTTTGCTAGAAAAGGAATGAGGATTGAAAAGCAAAAGATAAATTTAATTTACACCAGTTAATTGGTTTGTTACAGTGGCTTCAAGCAATGGAATTAATACGTTTTCTTTCAAAACACAAAAGATTTTGGAAATAATTTTCTCTGCTTTTATTTCGCACAGTTATTTTACCCTTTAGTTTTTACAAATTGTTTAGTAATTTGATAATTTTTCATTTATTACATACATAAAATAAATATTAATGCAAAACCTCTATTCACATATTGTTCCCCGCCGTCTTCAATCAAGAACTGTCAAACGGTTATAAACAGCTGTTTTGGTTTGTATTGTTTACATTTTATTCTCCATAAGCGTAATGTTAAATTTTTAGATTTTAAACTTAATATTACAAGAAAACAAGAATTTTCCTGGACATTAGACCTATCTAGAACTTATTTTCTACTCA
This sequence comes from Nephotettix cincticeps, assembly GCA_023375725.1. NCBI lineage: Eukaryota > Metazoa > Arthropoda > Insecta > Hemiptera > Cicadellidae > Nephotettix > Nephotettix cincticeps. The sequence goes on along the minus strand of CM041790.1, from coordinate 68,776,026 downwards.
GAAATTAGTTATTTCCAAAATTTAAAGAAAATCCTTAGTGCCGTTTTCGAGATCCGTGTGCAAATATATATATTCAAACCTTGCTCGTATTATAGTATTGGATATTAATTTTATGAAAGAATTACTGACAACTCAATAGTCGTAAAAAGATGATATGAGAAATGTAATGCAAGTCTTGTAAAATGAAAGGTAAAGTGGTTATTAAAGATTTTTTCCAGTTTTTCATAAAATGTAGGCTATAATTACTTTTTAGTTACCGGATTTAATCTTGAGGTGATTACATTTTTCCGGAAAATAAAATAAAAACCTTAGTAAAGTAATTGCATACATAACCACTTTTCCTTCCATTTGAAACCTCGACCATCTTTTAGCGAATTTCCCATAGGGAAGAAGCTATTTCCGTAGGTCTCATGGTAAGACTTAAGCCCGGGACCATGTTATTTTTTCGTCTTTAGGTGCCCAGAGTCCAAAAACAATAGTCGTTAAAATGTATATATATATTTATATATGTGTGTCTGTGAACACGATAACTCTCGTAAAAATGGTCCGATCGAGACCAAATTTGGTAGAGACGTGTATTCCTACAAATGCTCGGACGAGTTCGTAAACCAGACATATCGGTCAATGGGAACGGGTAGTTTGGGGGGTTTTGTACCCCAAAATGGGTTTTTTGCGTTTTTCACATGTAATTTTTAAAAATTTCTAATTTTATTTTTCACCATTGGAATCAGCTTAGAAAACTACACAATTAAGTTCCTTAAAGTTTTTCTATATCTCCAACGGTTACCGAGATATTAAAAAATCTAAACACAGTACGTTGTATTGTGGGGCTCCAATGTTAATCTTATGGAGGATAGGGTAAAATTAATATTTCCCATATTATTCAATATTTTTGGATAAAACTTGATATTTAGCTTCATGTGGTTAAGATCTATCCATTTATGCTTAAAAATCATAGTTTATGTGTTTATCATGGCAGCAAACCTGCATACTCTTTTCCCATATTAATCATATAGGGAATAGGCAAACCCCTTTATTTATGGACGGATGTTGATGAAAGTTGGTATAAATGTTAAGATAAAAATTATTTACGGTAGAAATGACTAGTTTCAGTGTTCCTCACAGCAGCTAACCCGCACACTCTTTCCCATGTTAATCTTATGGAGAATAGGCAAATAATGCTCATGTTTATGGAAAAGATTTTTATTAAACTTGTCATATATTATTATTATTATATTAATAATTTGGGAATTCGCTGAGTACGCAGGTCTGCTGCGACGGGGGCATTTATGACTATTGTGTCATCATTGATGTCAAATATTAACATAGGTCTTATCGGACTAAAAAATGTATCGTCAGTAAGGCAGACTGTTATAAAAAAACAAAGTATTTACAAGGTATTCCAAGCGGCACCAGTACTTCCCCCTGTTGTAGTCTCTTGCAATCAATGATTAACACTGATACTCTGATACAGTATTAGAATTTTATTAATATATACTAATGTATGAACTATAAACACTACACTATTCATTTTTTACTCCGAAACTAATAAATTTTTACAAATTAATAATAATAATAAATACGCATTAATATTTTTTTTTATTTTCACAATTTTTAATTTTTTTATAATCATTTCTATAAATATACGTGTCAATTTTTTTTTCATTACAGTTTACTAACTATTATCAATATTAATAAATTAATACAATATCAAAAATAAAAAAAATTTGAAAAAATACAATTCTAAAAATAAAAATATACAATTTATAAATATTCTAATGGTTTGTATAATAAAATAAATTAACAAATTGGTTATTTTTTTTAAAAATATAAAAAGAGAAGCTAACAAATTAAAAATCTATAAAAAAATAAATAAAAAAATATATAAAACCAATATTACGGTAAAAAATACCATGAAAATTACTGATGATTAATCAATATAAAATAAAAACAATACGATAGTTTTTTATTTTAATCAAAATATTATTAAAACATATAAAAATAAAAAACAATATTATTTTATAAATAAAAAATAAATTAAAAAATTATAAATTAATAATAAAAAATTAATACGATATTTTTTTTTGTAAATGGCGCTTATACTGTTTATATTTTTTATAATTACAGATCTTAAAAAGTGAAATATAAAAAATATACGCTTTTAATTTATAACTTACAGTTAACTAACCTTATCAAATTTAAATGATCGATTCAAAAAGATATATTTAAGAATAACACAGATTTAAAGACATTCCAAATAAAATTACATAATAGTACAAAAGCAATCCACAAGTAGTTTATCCACAAGTTTAGAAAATAAAAATAAAGTTACTTATAATACAACATTGATTTTAGTTTATTTATTCTAATGTTACACATACTATCATAAAAACAATCATAATTGTAAGTACAAAATGCGAGAGATACACTACACTACAGGGGTAACGTGTCTTTATAATTTATAATCATAAAATTAAATATTCACTCTAGTTGGCAATACTGTAATAACAAAAAGTGTAATACAGTACGTGCACTTGCAATTGTTGATTGTATTTAAATTAAAATAATTTGGTTGTATTATAAACTGTACTTTTATACTTAACATTACTTGCTCCAACATTTTATGGACCGCAAAAAACATAATAATATCGAAATGCATAATCATGTAGTCGTTGTGTCGGTTACACGCTGTACACTGCTGCCACCTGGTGTCACAAACACAAACTTCAACCGACACAGCACTAGCGTCTCTACCGCTTGTTTCAGGAACTACTTCGTCATTATTATCGTTTGCCATTATGCAGTATACTTATTATTCATTTTACTGATTTAAACACTATTTTGTAAGACATTTTAAATAGGGTTTATGCATTACAGGATGAAGTAAAAGCTCACATCTTCCAACACTACTTAATATATTCACTCTTATATTGTAACACTGATTGTAATTAATTATATACAAACGGTAAATATCTGCAAAAGTTGTTAAATTGGCTATCGATTTCGTCCAGTCACAACGGACATCATCTTAGAAGACTAAGTAGTGTTGGAAGACGTAAGTTTTTACTTCATCCTATAGAAAATCCAAAACCATCACGTATAGTGCTAATCAAGAAGTTATTCTGTAATTTTACAACTAGCTTAATTGTTAAAATATTTCTGCTCCATAAGAGAACATACTATTATTTGAAAATCCATCAGTAGCTACTTAAGAAATTTAGAAGGATTTGGAGGCCCCATCAAATTCGGCGAGGTATGTCTAAGGAATATCGTACAACCGCTGGAAAGAAGGGCTTAAGGATGGGGGAAATAGGTCATAGAGAGTCTACGTAATTCTAAGTGAAGTAAAACAACCTTAAAACATCTCTAAAGTCCATGTGAAAAGGAAAGGGTATAACTGGGAGGCCTTAACTTTTAATTAGAGCATAAACGCCTTAGATTAGGTTTGGAATTTCCACCTACCAAGGTAGTTATTTTAAATGAATGTAAGATTTTGTGGCGCGATCTTGTAGACTTGTTACTGACTAAGGTTGGCATGTTTCTTAGATAGAACTGTTAATAGCTTAACAGTTAATGGCATATATAAGGGACCTACATTTTAACGTGGAGTCTGAAACCATTTCCTTTGAATTAAAAACAAGTCTAATTATGAGGATGGTTTTTGCGGATTAATGTAGTAATAAATAGTGCGGACATTAATCCACACAGGAGAACACTACACCCATCGATCATCGCTTACAACAATCCACAGTTTGTGACCTCCAAGTGGATTACAAGATACGCCACGGTCCCAGTCTTAGGACAGTACACCCACTGAGCTCACCGAGTAAAGTTCCTTCCAGTTGGACCTAAGCAGATACACCACTCACTAGGAATTTAGGTCAGACTAAATTCAGGATTCCAGATTCAAGATCAACCTGGAGTCAGACAAAACTCTAGGAGAGACATAACTAAGGAAATAGGAAATCTCGTCACTCTGGTAATAGGTAAAAGACTAACCAGTAAGATTGCTTACTGCCTCCCCGAGTCCACGGGAAAGGAAAGGACCCAAAGGAGACCTCAATGTTTCAAGTATTCTTTTCAGACTGAATCCTGAACACAGGCTTAATCGGGAGTTTAAAGTCCAGGAAAAACAAAAAGGACCAAATGTGTTAGGGAAATCTGTCACACTTCCCTGTAGGAAATAGGTTATATCATGTATGTGTTTAAAGGGAATGTTTTCAGTTCATCTAAACAGTTTTTGTTTATAACCAAAAACCCAATACAATAGCTATGGTAGTTTCTATGGAAATTGGATCTACACGCTTCCGCTGCACCTTTTTCGTTTTAAAAAATCACCTAACACCCCCCCACCCAGAGCTTAGATATATCCAAGTCAAAATTTGTTTGAAAACTGGTTATGTCTAGGCAAGTGACGAAATAATTAAGAATTTAATCGATTCTCTGGGATTGCGAGACATGCACCTTCGACAACCACGACTCGTCACCCGTCAAATAGATCACGTGACCACCCCTGACCACGTGACACCTGAGACGCCCAGGGGCAGGTGCCCGGGGGAAGTGAGAAGCCGCACAACCCGGACACCGGAAGGACGCGCCAGTTCCGGTCCCCCGTCACCAGCTGATTGCCTCCTCATGGAGGTGGCTTATGGGCTCATTGTTTATTGATCTGGTTTACGGTGATTTTTCATACGGTAGACCTTGCTTTCCTCAGGATATTTAATTTAATTAATCTGACAGTAAATACATAAAAATTAATAAAATAATATCTAATTCTGTTGTTAGTAGTATATTTAACTAAAATTAGTAATTTACAGTTCTATCAACCTGGGCTTTTCCTCACGCGTATTTAAAAATACACATAACGTTTTTGGAGGGAATGAAGCTTCTTACAAAGACCATCCTCAAAATTAGACCGATTCGTAATTCAGAGAACGTGGTTCGGATTCCGCGTTAAACTTTAGATCCCTTAGTTGCCATCGGCTGTTGTGCTATTAGATAACAGTTCTGTCTAAGGAACATGTCAGCCTTAGTCAGTAACAAGACTACAAGATCGCGCCACAATCATCATACACTCATTTCATTCTCATTCATACTTGGCTTAAAATACCTACCTGGCTAGGTTGCCATTTCAATAATCTAATCTAATCTTCCATTTTTACAGACAAATAATATTCATGTTTTTATTTCGTAACGAAATGCAAAAGGATTGATTTTATCTACTACCAAGGAGGATTTGTCCTTGGGTTAGGCATAAGCGTCCGCTCTACATTGAGTTTTTGACATAAGTTTCCCTAAATTGCACAAATAATTACTTAAAATTCTCGTATAATTTGATCCGAGTATCATCTCAGGGTGTAATTTTAGTAAATTATTACGGCTGAAGATCAAACATTGCGCAACAACCCCCGATCTTTGAAACTCTGAATGCTCTAGAATTCATTTGATGAATGTTGTATCGATTTTTAGTATTTTATTCTTTTTTGCTGATGACAGGTAGCCTACATACAAAAAGATCTTTTCGTCATTCTGCTTCAAACAAAGCTGTTTTAGATACATGTGTTGAAGAGCAAAAGTTATTCTCTTTTCATCCTAGGACTAAAATTATTATTATAATGATTTTTTTGAGTCCTAGGCCATGAAAATCATTGTTGATTATACTTTTGATTTGGAACTGCTTTGCATGCAGTAACTTAAACAACCAATCAGGAATCAAGAAAGAACTGCTACAACGTAAGTAACATAACAGCTGATTAGCCGATGTGAAAATAATGGTTGACAACTAGTCATATTCTAAATCTGGTAATAATTTATGTTTAACGAGTTATTTTTAATTTCATTTGCAGTACGACGAAAAATATCGTTCATCACACGGCCCAAAATTGGCTGTTTGATATATACCCGCACATTTAACAGCCTCGGCTGTTAAACTTGTGCTTCTATCAAAATGCCCGTTTTTGGTCCTAGAGATGAAATATACTCTTTTATCAATTTTCACCATCTTGATGGTAAAATATAACACTGAAAATGAAAAAAAAATTTATTTTGATAATCTGCAAAAATATTTCACGTTGGTAAGTTCTCATTTAATAGTCGGCTATACTCTTTACTATTAAATCGTTCTCTATGCTGTAATTTAAACTAGCTAATAAGTTAAACTATATTATAACTATACCCGGGATGTCCAAAACATTTAGATAAGATTATTTATTAAAATAGTGCACTTCGATGCTTCATAGCTTAAGCTGAGCCTGCCATTTGCAAAACAGGTAAAAAATGAATCAGCTTATCTTTGGTAATATTAAAGGTAAATGTCTTCAGACCTTTGTAATGTTGTTACAATAGGAGTTACGGAGATATTTCTATCTGAGATTAAAATTTTTTTGCGCCTTCGCGCCATCTCCGATCTGGAACTCCAAGAAAAAGGACGGTTGGCAAGTGCAGGAGTATCAAGTTCGAGTTTTTAGGCTCGATGTCAAGCTGAAGAACCCAGACAGTCCTCTACGTCAAAGGCCTGACAGGGCGAGGACCTGCATCTCGAATGGCATACATATTATGGTCAGCCGACTAGCCCTCTCACATACTTAAGTAATTCTTCCTACTTCACTCCAATTATATTGAAGGTTCCCTGAAAGTATGGCGCAAATTATGGATACCTACGGATACATCTTCTCATAGTCGATGGATGTGACATTCTCTGGTGTGGATTAACGTTGAATACTATGTTCATCCACAAAGACCATACTAAAAATTAGACCAGTTCGCAGTTCAGAAGCAAAAATGGTTTAGATCCGAAGTTAAACTATAGGTCCCAGTTGGCATTGACTGTTGGGCTATTAATTAACAGTTATGTTTAAGGAACATGTCAGCCTTAGTAACAAGACGAAAAGATTGTGCCACAATCATCTTAAACTCATTTCTGATTCATACTTCCTTTTCTTCCTATTTGACAATCAGAACACAGCAGACTAGGGTAAACCATGAGGTATCTGAGTTGTTGCCTAAAGTTAGAGGAGTTCCACAAGGTAGTTGTTTGGGCCCTATTCTTTTTTTAATATATACTGCTGATCTAGGGTGCCAAATTAAACTCTGTTCTATTTTATTCTTATGCAGACGATACTCATTTAATCACCTCATTTCCATCTTCGTGCATTTCCCTATTGAACTTGTCTTAAAGTACTTACATGAGTAGGTCAATATTTTAAAAAAAAGGTAAGGTACTGGGAGTGTTCACTTTCTTACCTCGAAACAGGAAGTATGCAGGAATAGTTTTTCACAGGTCATTATAAGATTCCAACCTTCAAATCATCCTAATCAAGATAACCCCCTCCTAAAGGGATTCCTCTCTGGAGTCGGCCGGCACATGCTCCTGGGGCTTAGCCAAAGTGGATTGTTACACAACCATCGACCCTGCAGACTGCCAAGTGCAACACCGCCCGGCTTCTCCCTCCTCGACCATTACTAGATTATTCGCATTGTATTGAATTAGCGTCCTACTTGTGTTGGACGAAACACAGACTTACCTTTGGCGAATTTCCTATAGGAAATATTTTTAGTTATACTATAATACCATTTGAATAGCTGTTTAATGATTTTCTGGTGTAAACAGGAACATGGCGTGTCTTGTAATCCAGCTATTGTTAAGAATTGTGGCTAGTTGTGAGCGATAGCCAGTCAATGTAATATTCTCTTGTGTGGATTAAGGCCACTGTACACTGGGGACAACAGTGGCGTCCACGAGCAGCGGCCACTGATGACCGCTAGTGAATTTCCATCTATTGTGCTCGTATATCGGTGTACCATACGCTTAAACGGACAATAGCTAGTGGCCGCCAGTAAAGTCAAACATGTTTTACTGGCGGCCACTAGTGGCCGCCATTACTAGACGCCACTATTGTCCCCGTGTACAGCGGCCTTTAACGTCCGCAAAATAGAATTCTACGTCCATTCTCATAGTTAGACTATTCGTAATTCAGAGGCTAAAGTAGTTTGGATCCCACGTTAAACTGTAAGTCCTTTACATGCCATTAGCAGAATGCTGTTGAGCTATTAATAATTAACGGTCCTGTCTAACGAACATGTCGGTTTTAGTTAGTAACAAGACTACAAGATCGCGCCACAATCATCTTACACTCAGTCATAATTCCTATTTGGCTTAAAATACCTACATGGATGAGTCACCATTTCAGGAAGGTTAGGTAATAATAATTGGATGTTTCAAATTTTTAGTCTTACAAATTGCTAACACGCCCCCCCACAGCTAAGACATACCTTGTCAAAATAGCACAGCTATGGAAACATAAGCAATTTTATAAAAACATAAGTTTTGTAACGTTGGATAAAGCAACGATACAGGAGTAACAGAACTAGTAGTTTAGTGGTTTTCTGTTGATAGTTCACACTATAAAAATATTATCTCTGCATATAAAAATGAATGTATGTACGTCCTTTATGCGTTGCCAAACTACTCATCCGATCACCATGGAATTTCAGGAAGTTCCTCTTTATGAGTCCGGGAAAGTTTTAGTGAAATACAAATTTCGAAAACTCCATAAGTTTCCATTTTATGGCGTTTTAAATTGCTATGGTTTACCTTATGGGGAATAGGTTTGTTTACAAATTATCTACAATCAAAATTTTTTTCTTAAGCTACAGCTGTTGGTATACCTTCCATTAGCAATATTCTTTACTATCCAATACCATCTGAATCATACATTAATGTTAAACTATGAAGTAAATATGTGCTGTACAAAATTAACAGCTTTATTCGCCACGTTAACAGTGTACGGTTTTTGGGGATTATATATTAACATTTTTTATTTTCTGTCCGATTAAAAGTCACGTGTTTATATGTTGGCCGAAGCCGTAAAGCTATTCGACTTCAGAACATGGCCAATCTCAAAGTTAACATGTATTTACTGTTAGGAGTTACGAAGTTCGCCGGGTCGGCTAGTTAATGATATAAAAATATCGATTACTAACTAAGATAACTCCGCAGAGAGCTATAAGTCGGCATGGCACATGTTTTATGATGATACGTAACGTCTATTGGTCACCGAAAAACAGCCATCTGCGGAGTTAGGGTTGTCATTGTTTTTTCTTCATATCGTTAAAAATATTTTGACATGGATAAGTCTTAGCTCTTAGGGGGGGGGTGTTGGCAATCTGTACTGGCTATCCAGAGTATACAAATGTTTGTATTTACTTCTCTGTGGGAGATAGGTTAGATCATGGATATATCTAAAGTAAATGCTCTCAGTTCTTCTAAACAGCTGTTCTTATTCTTAGTCTATACATTAAAAAATCAATTAGCTCTAATAGTTTCTATTGGTAACCTGTTTCAAATTTTCATCATAAAACCACTAACCACGGTTTCTGTTACATTAGAAAATAATGAAACGGTTATTTAAACAGTGGCATGGTTACAGGAATATTAAGAGTATATTAAAACCCACGAAACCCCAATATTAAAATCCCTTATCCAAGAACACAATAATGCAGTTATTTTTACTACTTGGATCAAAAATACACCAAAATATCATAATCATAATTTTTTTTCAAAATTTTATACTGCTATTAATGAACTTTAAAAAACCTTTAAGGAGTCCTAATTTTGGAGTTATACAACTTACTTAAAGTAACAGTTATACAAAATTAAAATGAATACCGGGCGTGGAAGTTAATGTGGTCGATATTTTGTACGTCTCTTAAGAAGCCGTATTATGCTCCCGTGTAAAAATCGCGCCCCGATGGCTTCCAGCGTAACCCTCAATACGTAATACACCAACATCAAAGTTATTACTTCGCGGACACAGCAAAACTAGCTTTACTCTGCAGCCGTAGTCTTCAAGGCATAGCCTGGACCTGGACAAATTTACATTTTATTAAGAACATTTGTAGCTCATTGATATTTATTTATGTTTATTGGTAAAAAGTGCAAAACTATTGAAATTTAGACCTTTGTAACTTCCAAGATCATGTTTGAATTGGTAGCATTCTTGCCCTCATATCTGAAGAAGTTATCCACCCAGCTGATGGCATTGGGCGGTGTTAGGGGACAATACATAGAGGAATGGGGAACATTTGTTGTTGATATGTGGTTGAGTGTAGTATAAGTGGTTGTTTGTTGTTTATTTCGTTAGATGTGGTGTCGTTGAGATTTATATTTTTTGTAATTAATTTATAAATATTTATATGCACTATTTATATTAATTTAATTTTTTATATACAATATTGGATATAGTGTTCTACATTGTTAATGATTACAACGTTTTGTATGCATCACGTTTTTATTATTATTTATTTTGTTGTTGTTGTTTTGCAGAAACTAAATTAATTGAAACATTTAATGAAAATATATTGATTGCTTTAAGGTTATGTTAGCCAGTTTGGAAAATTATAGTGATTGAGGATAGTTAATAGTGGGAAAGTTGTAAATTATTGTGTTACTTGTATGTGTAGGTGGAGGAAAGATTTTGTGTGCATCATGGGATTAAATGAAACTGGGATTTGCCTGCATGGTGTGATATATAGTTAGCTTGTTTGCCTGCATGGTGTGATATATAGTTAGCTTGTTTGCCTGCATGGTGTGATATATAGTTAGCTTGTTTGACTGCATGGTGTGATATATAGTTAGCTTGTTTGCCTGCATGGTGTGATATATAGTTAGCTTGTTTGACTGCATGGTGTGATATATAGTTAGCTTGTTTGACTGCATGGTGTGATATATAGTTAGCTTGTTTGCCTGCATAGTTAGCTTGTTTGCCTGCATGGTGTGAAATATATTTAGCTTGTTTGGCTTCATGGTGTGATATATTGTAAGCTTGTTTGACTGCATGGTGTGATATTATAGTTTGCTTGTTTGCCTGCCCACATGGTGTGATATTTGTTAGCTTATTGATATATAGTTAGCTTGTTTGCCTGCATGGTGTGATATATAGTTAGCTTGTTTGCCTGCATGGTGTGATATATAGTTAGCTTGTTTGCCTGCATGGTGTGATATATAGTTAGCTTGTTTGCCTGCATGGTGTGATATATAGTTAGCTTGTTTGCCTGCATGGTGTGATATATAGTTAGCTTGTTTGCCTGCATGGTGTGATATATAGTTAGCTTGTTTGCCTGCATGGTGTGATATATAGTTAGCTTGTTTGCCTGCATGGTGTGATATATAGTTAGCTTGTTTGACTGCATGGTGTGATATATAGTTAGCTTGTTTGCCTGCATGGTGTGATATATAGTTAGCTTGTTTGCCTGCATGGTGTGATATATAGTTAGCTTGTTTGCCTGCATGGTGTGATATATAGTTAGCTTGTTTAACTGCATGGTGTGATATATAGTTAGCTTGTTTGCCTGCATGGTGTGATATATAGTTAGCTTGTTTGACTGCATGGTGTGATATATAGTTAGCTTGTTTGCCTGCATGGTGTGATATATAGTTAGCTTGTTTGCCTGCATGGTGTGATATATAGTTAGCTTGTTTGCCTGCATGGTGTGATATATAGTTAGCTTGTTTGCCTGCATGGTGTGATATAGTTAGCTTGTTTGCCTGCATGGTGTGATATATAGTTAGCTTGTTTGCCTGCATGGTGTGATATATAGTTAGCTTGTTTGACTGCATGGTGTGATATATAGTTAGCTTGTTTGCCTGCATGGTGTGATATATAGTTAGCTTGTTTAACTGCATGGTGTGATATATAGTTAGCTTGTTTGCCTGCATGGTGTGATATATAGTTAGCTTGTTTGCCTGCATGGTGTGATATATAGTTAGCTTGTTTGCCTGCATGGTGTGATATATAGTTAGCTTGCTTGCCTGCATGGTGTGATAAATAGTTAGCTTTTTTGAAGTAGATAGTTGCATTATCAAATGTACATATACCACTTTGCTGTTATATTTTTTTATGTTGACAGTTTTTATTTATAGTTTATTTATCGTGAATTGTAAAATGGAATGTTAATGAAAATCTACAGTATCACTTTTTACAAAAATTTTTTTTTAGATAGTGGCAATTTTCGACGTATTTAGTGGTATGAGTGATGCAGATTGTTGCATAGTTCGTCAGTAATTGTCTGTTTCAAATTAGTCTAGACATAGTGGACGTGGAAAATTGTACCAATTCTAACAACTATTTAAAGCCTGAATTATTTAAACGTTTAAAGTTGATACGTCGGTAGTGTTTCCGATTTTGGAAATTCCAAAATAGTTTTGTCACCTAAGAACATTAAAGCTGCAAATAATGCGTTAGCACCGGAATAGGGACTGGTGGCTTATCCTCGCAGCGACGGGGCGGTAGAGTTTCAAATTATGCAACGAAGAGCACGCGACCCCCATCGATCCTGGCGTCTGGTAAGCTGTTTAGGCGAAGCCCTAGAGGTGGTGGCGGTGGTGGAGGTGGGAACGAGGAGGTCTCTACCCTAGCCACTATCTCCAGCACCACCGTGGAGGAAGGTTCTCGCTGGTAACTATTGTTGTACTCTCTACTTTCCTTCCCCCTGTTATAGAATGTGGGAAATAATAGAAGTACCTCGTGGTTTCTTTAAGGTATGAATTTAATCTAGTTTATTTTTATTTCAGGACTTTTCTTATCAAGTAGGAATTTGGGGCCAAAACTGTGTGTATGAATTACGTCCAGTATGTAACTGTCTTCCCTTTTTTACATTCTTCGTTAAGGGGATGGTTTTTTAAGTCAGTAAAAACTTATGTTACTGGTGAAAATATTTTGTTTGTATAATATTTCACTCAACTCAGTTCAAAGTATTGCCGTGTTAAACTATAATATTGTACAAATTTTACTGATTATTTCTTTACAACTGGAATTATTTTTGGTACCTTGTCTAGTCCCAAATATAAATTAAAAATAGTGAAGTAATTTTTTTCCTGAAACTTAGCTATCTTTTATGGGAAATTCTATAAACCGGTTCATGAAGTTTTAAGTTGTTATAGTTTTCTTGCGGTGTGTGTTATGGAGTTATTATTTAATGAATATGATAATGATAAAAATGTGCCCAATAATTTTAAGTTTTCCGAACTGTTGTTTGGGGTTTTATCTGATCGTGATGTCTGTTTATAAACACAATTAGTCCACTGTCAGTATACTAGAGTGTTTTTATATTGAGCTTTTTTATAAAAAAGCATTCTGCTTTTGTTGTTTTTATTCAATTATTGCAAATAATTAATCCTTTAGTATAAACTATTCGGCGTTATGGTTGTCCGTTCCACAAAACGTTGAGTCGTATATTTAGTTTTGAGAATTTTTTTAACAAATGTGAATGCTCATTGATTTAAGTTGTAAATATTTCCTTTCTCCCACTATTTAAACATATTTACTATTTTTAGGTAGATTTAATTGTCATTATATAATTTTTTCATGTTCTGTGATGTTTATTACATGTCATTGTAACTCTACTACGTCAATAACAACATGTGGTAATAATAGAAGTGGATTACGCACGCTAGAATACAAGTTTTACCGAAAGTGGTTCCCGAAAATGGTTAATTTACCAGTACTTTAAAGCACAAAAATACAGTATCATTAATAATACAGAGAAGGGCCAAGTTAGAGAGGCTATTTTTTAACGTGTAGACCTATGTTTTTGTTCTATTCACGAGTTTCTATTAAAATATTAGCTATGTGAATGCTGGTGTTTAGTAAGAAAATTAATCCTCATTTATCGTTAATGTACATTATTATATATCACAGGTAACTGTTAAGACATAGACCATCTACAAGAAGAAATTAGTATTTCCTGGAATAACCAAAACTGAACATAGAGTAATAACTCTTTCGAAAACTAAAAATGATACTATAATGAACAGTGAACATAATAGATCTTAACATAAATTTAATGGAGGGAAATAAGTTGCGTGGGATAAGCCCGATGTGTGTCAAAGAGATCGATGTCGGACGAAGAAATGTTAAATATTGTACAAGAAACAGTTTGCATCGTGCCGGGATCCACCCAGATGCGTGTCTGGCAGTTCGCGTCCGCTGCGCTACCTGTCGGCAGTGTCCTGGTACTCGTATATGGCCGGAGTTGAGCTGTGACTCAGGTAGGTGTCGTATCGCCTCTTTCTACAACACTCTTTCTCTAAATTAATAATATTATACTGTAAACAGTAAGCCAGTCCTTTGTACGGGTTGTAGGATTCAGTTTATAGAAAAAAGCTTATCATACCAAAATGTAAACCTGAAATCCTAAACAAATCAGTTTAGTTGCAAAACTAAAATAACAAATAAAATAAATCAATACCAAGCTTTATTATTTCGCATTACTTGACAATTAAACCATTATCATAATTAGTTATACGTTAAAAAACTTTAATATAGTATGGTTTTGAGATGGGTTTAAAATCAATGACCAATATAAAATGACTAATAATAATTTGACAGCTGTTTGTTTTTCTTTCTATTAAATCTTTAAACTACAAAGTCATACTTTAATATAGTATGATTTCGAAATGGGTTTAAAATCAATGACCAATATAAAATGACTAATAATAATTTGACAGCTGTTTGTTTTTCTTTCTATTAAATCTTTAAACTACAAATACAGCTGACCAGTAGGTGGTTCATTGATAATTGAAAGCGAAATGCGACTAATATCGTGTAAAAGGTGGGTTTTTAAATGTACGTGATTTACTTTTCAAGGGACGGCAAACAATTTAAAGCATTGGAAAACCTTCTCTGGAATGTAGAGAACACATGAAATAAGTTTCATTGTTATCAGTTTTCCAGTTTTTTTGGAGAATACGGCGTAAAATGCCTCCTGGAGCGTCACAGACACAAATTGAGATAAGAATTGTTTCGGCTTCTCTAACGCACGAAACGTAAAAATAACTAAAAAATTAATAACTATAAGCAATGTAGAGACAAAACTCTAATTTTATTTATATAGATATACTTTTTATACCTTCACTAGTTTAATGTATACTTATCCTATTATAGTCATACTATGGGCTTGTTTACTCTTATTTGACCTACGCTGTGCCTGTCTGAGGAAGCGAGAGCGAAATAACTCGGTTCTTATTCGAACTTAAGAAAAATGCACTCCGAATTGTATTTCCTGTTCCTAGAACACAAATCCTCTGGAGACTTTTTCAAAGATTTCCCCATCTATTTACATCTTAGAAATTTCCGTGGTAAAATATCTCCCTATTTCTCATCCGCAACAAACTCCATGTATCCTTTTCCTAACATACTAAATCTACCCATTCCACTTCTTTTCTCCGAAGACATTTCCATTGCAATTCGATTAAAATTTTCAATGCCTTTCCACCTTGATTGAAGACCGTACATGATTTGGCTGAATTTAAGAGAGGGTCAAAGTCTAATTTCATAAATGGAACATTTCACAGCGTCAGTGACGACTACATTGGTAAGTCTCAATAACTCGAATTCTGGAGTGTTGTGGTTAAGGGTATGTAATATAGACTGCTTTGAAATTTAAGTCTTATTGTTTTAAATTTTGTTTATTTACATGACTCGGCTAATGCAAATTTTGTTAATCTAGCTCAATAATGACTTATTTAAGGGCTATATGACTGAAGCTCACTATATCGTAGATTATAAATAATTAACTATATATTAATAACTAACCATATAATTGAATATTGTTTGAACCATACACTACTGTATACACTAAATATAGTAGACCGTCTGTCATATCGCAGAGAGTAAAAATATACATAGGCAACTTTCAGTGTTGCGCTTTTTTTGTCGAACGATGTTGACAGGTGAGCTCGTGAAGTATAACGGGTCCAGTCAAATTATATAGTCATATCGCAAAGGCTAATATTTTTATTCATGTTCATATTGTTCAACAATGCTCAGATAATGATTAATAAATCTGTTCAATACATTAGAGGAACGAAATGTGTGTGGAGTGTTTTAGGCGTACAGTACGCCATTGTCATAAGCAAGTCTATGTTGTGATAGGCCTAACTGGGACGGTAGCGATGTCCTGTAATCCAGCTACTTGGAGGTCACGAATTGTGGATAGTTGTGATAGATGGTCGGTGGATGTAGTGTTCTCTTGTGTGGATTAACGTCCGCACTATTGAATACTACGTTAATCCACAAAGACCATCCTCATAATTAGACCAATTCGTAATTCAGAGGTCGTGGTTCGGATTCCACGTTAAACTGTAGGTCCCTTAGTTGCCATCGGCTGTTGGGCTATTAATTAACAGTCCTGTCTAAGGAACATGTCAGCCTTAGTCAGTAACAAGACTACAAGATCGCGCCACAATCATCCTACACTCATTTCTCATTCATACTGGGCTTAAAATACCTTCCTGGGTAGGTTGCCATTTCAATAAGATAATCTTATCTCATATTATCTCCCCAGCCACTGGTTCTGGAAGGTAAATAATTCACAGTCACATTCATGAACACATTGGGGGAAAAGCCGATAATGTTATTCTTATGCTGCCTCATAACCATTACCTTCAGATAAAATATAACGGTTTCCTAAATAAAGTATGCTCGATTTGTGTCGTAGTTATTATGGCCCGTCAATATTGATTCATGGCTCTTTCTTTCTTCTTCTTTTCCGTGTTTCACTCTAGATCAGCTGTTTTATGTTAATTTTTAGAAGTTGGAACCTAAAAAAACCTTAGCGTTTCTATGGCGACCGTTTGCACACAACTCGACTCTTAACAACGATGTTATGCAAAAACAAACTACCGCTTTAGACCGATACCACTTAAAGATCCCTCATTCAATGCGATTCTCCTCAAAATTACAACTTTGTATACCCAATGTTTATCGCAATATCATAGATTTTAATTTTTAATCAATCTGAGTCCCAACTATTGAAGAACTAGATTCTCCTGCACCTCGGTTATCCTGAAAATGTATCAGCAGTCCTTGTCAGTAATAAAAAGAATTTAAAAACATATGAAAAAGCGAAAATCAGTAAAGTTATTCATATTTTGTAAAACATTATGATGATAAAAGTATGAAAAGGTGTTTGTAATTCCCTCGGGCAAAGTGTCTCTTTTGATATGTTTATTGTTATATGCATTTACGAGGTGTGTCAGAAAATTTCTGTGAATGGTATGATAAAACATAAAACCAAAAGATATTGTAAATACCTCTATTGACTTTGTAAAACTATCCACTACGCCTAACTTTGATGCACATTATTGCACTCTTAAATTACACTATTATAAGTTGTATAGTACTAAACAAAGCAAAATAAATCACAATTATTGTAGACTCTTAATAAGTTCAGGACTTAATAAGCTAAAGGGGTCAATTTTAACCCAAGTCTCCTAGATTAGGTAAACTTTATCCACCAAATTAAAAAGAAATTTATACAACACACTTTTAAAATGATTTATCAATATAGTAAAATATTAATAAATTTAGATAAAAGAATAATTCTAAATAAAATAGTATATTGTCATTATTAAATTGGAAAAGATTATGTCTTTAACTGGTTCTTTATGTTATTGTAGTAATATGAACAAATAGTTGTTTATAACAATTTTTAAAAATTAAACAAAAATTCAACTCACAATGTAACAAAAATTAACTTTCTTTTATAATGCTCAACTCAAAACACAAATGCAACATAACTTGAAAGAACTCTAACAGTTGCTCAATTAAAAAATCAACTGTTTTCTCAAAAATCATTAAAATAACTCAATCTGCTTTAAAAAAAAAAAAAAATAACTTAAAAAAAAAAATAATCAAAAAATGTTAACTCTAATTTTCAACAAAGAGTCAACTTTTGAAAAATATAGATTATTATAATATTTATAACCATTAATAAAAAAAAAATGTATTATTTAAATTTCTTAAAAAATAGATAACTTTAAAAAAAAATTTGAAGCTTTATATTTTACTTTAATATAGTAAAATTATAGCTATAAAAATATAAATTATTGTTGCTTAAATAAAAAAACATCTTATTTTATTGACTTATGTACTATTTAGAATCATATTACTTAAATTTTAACTTGTAACTTAATTAACCAACAAAAAAAACAAAACATACTCAATTAAATCAACGACTTTTACGTAAAATAACTAAAATTAGATATAGATTTATTACTTAATAAAAAAATAACATTGCTTAAATTAAAACTCTAATAAAGTTAGATTGTTCTAAATTCAAAAGTTAAGCTATAATTAATTTTATTAACAGTTTAAAAATTAAATAAGATAAACAATTTAAACATAAAAAAGATATATATAACTCAACTTTATAAGTTTTAAAAATTCTTTAACATAGATTACATTTTACACATATAGTTTAACTCACCATTCTTTTTGTTTTATCTAATACATTAAGTCAAATAAATAAAATGTTTAACAGTTTATTTTAACTGACATGCTATCAATAACTCAGTTATACTAACTCAAAAATCAAAATTAAAAATATTATATATCTAAAAAAGTCCTAAAATTATAAGATTATATTCAAACTACAATATGCTATTAAATATCAGATGTCACTTTATTCTTTGATTTTTTATCTTATTTTTAATCTATTTCAACTAATAATTAACAAATTTCAACTTCAACAGATTTTTATAAACAGATTTGTTTACATCAACAAAAAATAAAATAAATCATTAACTCAATTGTTCAAAATGTAAAAAAAACATAATTTTAGTTTATTTTTTTGTAACTCAAAAAACTTTCATGTTTTTACTTATATTAACCTTTCAATTCACATAATCAAACAACATTTATAAATCATTAAAAAGTTAAATAAGATAAAAAATATAACTCAACCATTAAAACTTGCTCAAGTCTTTTCAACTCAACTTTGTTTTTCATTTGTTCTTTTATAAAGATTCAATATAGTTTCTAAATTCTGATTATACAATTATAGGCATTTTACAAGTATAACTTAAATTTATGCAAAAATCTGATTTATACGATAGTAAAATAGTTAAAAATTTGATGTATAGGATTGACATGGAGATTACATTTTTTTACTCTAGTGCAGTTATAAGGTGTGAGACATTGCTGGAAGGACGCTGGAGCAATTATTGACGTAGAGGCCCAGACTAGCTGCTGGACACTGCACAAGATTAGCCATTGACTCTTGTGCGTGTGACAGCGGCTATCGTGGAACCTCATGATCTTCTGGTTGCTCAACTCAACAGATGACCAACTCAACTTAACAGTTAACAGATGACCAACACAACTGGTTGCTCAACTCAACTCAACAGTTGCTCAAATCAACTCAACAGTTTCAACTCAACAGTTGCTCAACTCAACTCAACAGTTGCTCAACTCAACTCAACAGTTTCAACTCAACAGTTGCTCAAATCAACTCAACAGTTTCAACTCAACAGTTGCTCAATTCAACTGGCTGCTCAACTCAACTCAACAGTTGCTCAACTCAACTGGCTGCTCAACTCAACTCAACAGTTGCTCAACTCAACTGGCTGCTCAACTCAACTCAACAGTTGCTCAACTCAACTCAACAGTTGCTCAACTCAACTGGCTGCTCAACTCAACTCACCAGTTACTCCACTCAACAGTTAATCAACTTAACAAATGTTCAACTCAACTCAGTTTAACTGAGTTTCAACTGAACAGTTGCTCAATTCAACAGATGATCAACTCAACCGTTGCTCAATTCAACAGATGTTTATCTCATCTGCATGTTAACCATTGCTCAACCAAACAAATGTTCAACTCAACCATTGTTCAATTCAACAGATTGTCAACTCAACCGTCGCTCAAAGCAATAGGCGTTGTCTAAGTCAAAAAATGTTCAACTCATACTGGTAGTGGTTTTCTTAATTTATAGATTGATTAAGCTCTAGTTTATCAATATACTTTTTCTACTTATAACATCTATTATTATTATTATTTTAGTTAGTAAATACTTAATATTTAAGATGCAAAAAGCCATTAGACTACTTTCTGGTATATGTCTTAGAGGTACATATAGGAATATGTCAGACCATGTTTTCCACTTCCATCTTTATATATTAAGACTGGGATGGTGGCGTCGTCCTGTATTCCATCTGCTTGGAGGTTACGAATTGTGGATAACTGTGAGCGATGGTCGGTAGATATAGTGTTTTCTTGTGTGGATTAACGCCCGCACTATTGAATACTACGTAAATCCGCAAAGACCATCCTCATTTAGACCAATTCGTAATTCAAAGGCCGTGGTTCTGATTCCAAATTAACCTGTAGGTCCCTTAGTTGTTGCCATCGGCTGTAGGGCTATTAATTAACAGTCCTGTCTAAGGAATATGTTAGCCTTAGTCAGGAATAAGACTACAAGATCGCGCCACAATCATCTTACATTCAATCCTCATTCATCCGTGGCTTAAAATACCTACCTTGTAGTGTGGTCGCAATTTCAATAATCTAATCAAATATATCCTTCAATGCCTTCTTTTTGTTTAATCTAATTCCTGCTTTTACAGTATTTGAACAACTTGAGACGATATTACACAGCACAATTGACAAATTAATGAATATGTATTATTAATTTTTTCTGTAGTTTATTGTTATATTATCGATGTTATTTGTTATTATTTAACAGATGTTTATTGAAAAAATAGTTATAAGTATAAAATTTATATAGTTATAAGTATACAAGCCATAGTTATAAGTATACAAGTTATATAGTTATAAGTATACAAGTTAAATACTCATAAGTTTCATGCTGTGACGAGTCTACTGCCCATTCAGACACTGCAATGTACGGGCATTTTATAGATAATGGTCATATATAAAAATAAAATTAAGAGTTTTGTCTGCACATTACTCATAGTTATTCATGTTTAATTATTTTTACGTTTCGTGCATTAGAGAAGCCGAGACAAGTCTTATCTCAATTTGTGTCTACCTGTCTGTGACGCTCCAGGAGACATTTTACGCCGTCTTCTCCGAAAAAAGGGAAAACTGATAACAATGAAACTTATTTCATGCATTCACTTCATTCCAGGGAAAGTTTTTCAATGCTTGAAATTGTCCCCAGCCCCTTGAAAAGTAAATAACGAGCATTTAAAAAAACACTGTTTACGCGATATTAGTAGAATTTTGCTTACAGTTTCCGAATCACCTAATGGTAATAATCAGCTTTCTTTGTAGTTTAATGGTTTAATAGAAAGATAAACAAACAGCTGTCAAATTAAAATCAATATTAGTTAGTTCATATTGGTAATTTATTTTAAACCCATTTCGAAATCATACTATATTAAAAAGTTATTTTAACCTATAACTCATTTTAATAATGGTATAAATATGTTCTGTGGTGGTTAGCCACTTTTTATAGTATATGATCGACTCGATGGACGCGGGATATAGTCGGCTGTGTCGCTGGCATAACTTCGGACAACCTGTTGAATTTTCTTCTCCACCTTCCGACGACGAGGCAACCATCAAAATTCTCACCGGCAGCTTACCCCGGGTTATGTGGAATATATTCAGGGTGTTCATTAAAGTTGGGGAAAACTTCGCGGGATGATAGTATTCACAAAATAAACAAAAAATGTCATATAAACATATGTCGAAAAATCCTTCGTTTAGCCGCTAGACGCCATGTTGTATTTTAAACAAAAATCTTAATATCTCAAGAACTATTTAATCTACAGAAATCAAACTTTGAACACATATTTATTGGCTAAAGAGAAAAATGTTCTTAAAGTATCATTTAGTTTGCTTTTATACTTACAAAATGGCGGTGCTTAAAAATTATTTAATTTAAATAACAATAAAACCATTAACTTTATACAATTTTTACAAGATATAAAAAATGTTGTAATTTTAATGATACTTTCATGAACGAAATCCGTCCATGAATAAGGGAGAAAATGCACTTTTAATGGTAGCTTACAGAGCCTATGCGCCACCTCTGGCCACGCGACGGTGGTACATATTGGGCTCTGTATGCTAACATTAAAAGTGCATTTTCTCGCTTATCCGTGTACCTTAGATTTGAAATTAAAATTACAATCTTTTTTTATATCTTGTAAAAATTTTATAAAGTTAATGGTTTTATTGTTATTTAAACTAAAAAGATTTTAATTGCCGCCATTTTGGAAATATTAAAGCATACTATATGAAACTTTAAGAATATTTTTCTCTTCAGCCAATAAAGATGTGAGCAAAGATTAGTTTCTGTAGCCTAAATAGTTCTTGAGATATGAGGATTTTTGTAAAAAATACAAAATGGAGGCTAGCGGCTGAACGAAGGATTTTTCGACATATGTTTATGGGACATTTTTTTGTTTATTTTGATGGGTACTATCATTCCTCGAAGTTTGTTCCCAGCTTTAATGAACACGCTGTATATATTAACCGTAAATACTAGATCATAATGAAATAGTTAAGGAAAACCTTGGGGGATGTTAGGGATCAGCAGGGAAAAGGGAATTCCACCAATCACTTAAGAAATTAATAATTATTGGGGTAAGCAGAGGCTACTTCCAAGCCATGTATGGACCAATTCACATCCATGTCAAATAATTAGTTTATATACGAAATTACCCAGATAGGTTAGCCAAGATATGTATTCAATTTAGCACGCTACCAATGGTTTAGGGCTGTTTGGCTAGGTAATATTCCCAGTATCTTCCACTTATTTTCATCATAGAGTTGGTATTATTTCAGTTTTACCATGTCTCTGCGTACGCAACATTCAGCACTTGCACTAACATCAATCTCAGAATTAATTATTTACCTGAACTAATATCAATCTATACATACATTATTACAGTTATTGTTTCAGCATACAAGTTTACTCTACTTCAGTAATATACATAATAGGTAGCAGTCAATATTCCGATGTTAATTAGCACTCATAACCTCCACATTACCATTTCTCCACCTCAAGTCCATGCATTAAATACAACCTCTTCACTGCAATTACTAGTTAAACATATATTTTTTCACTGCAGTTCTAATCTATTTAATTGATGCTAAATAATAAACCAGGGCATATATTTATTTTCGTTGTGCTTTCAGATTTGCATTTTGATCTGATAATCTTTCTTCTTTAAACTGAATCCTACAACCCGTACAGAGGACGGGCTTACTGCTAGTAAATAAAATAAATTCATTCAAAGATTCAACATCCTTTTTGGGAGTTTTTTTTGGGCTTTGGTAATTTTTTTTCATACAGTCTACAAATTATAAGCATACAATTTGATCCAAACACTATCATTTACATTTAAATTTTATGAAATTATAGGTTCACAAAGGCACAAAGGAAACTTTGAACTGAAGATTTTGAACTACAGAAACTCCACTGTAATAGCCCAAAAAATTGGCTACTTAGTCTGGGATTAAGCTTAGTTTACAAGGTAAGCACTTAAGATATAGTTATTTGTGTAACAAGAGTGTAAACGATGCCATATGGCTGAGTGCTGCCATATGAACGGGCGGCCATGACAGTTTACACTCGTATTACACACAAGGTTTTTCCTACAATAAAAAGTCATTTAGGTTATGTTTGATTTTCCCTCTGGTGTAGATGTAAACATAACTTTTAGGTTTCCGGTAACCTCAATTTAAATGCGCAAAGCCGGAAGTTAGTGTTGTAGGAGTAACTTATTGATTTGCATTATACGTGTTGGTTTTACTATAGGATGAATTAAAAACTCACGTCTTCCAACATTACTTAATATATTTACACTTATATTGTAATTATATACAAACGGTAAATATATACAAAAGTTGTTAAATTGGCGATCGATTTCGTCCAGTCACACCAAATGGAGACTGAACCAAGATGGCGTCCATGCTTAAATACTATTGGCTACCGGAAGTTCCTATAATGGCGTCCTGGTTGGTTGAATTTATCGGTGTTTTCAATCTTTGTGTGTATATTATTATATCCATTGTGTTCTGTGTCCTAAATGCTGTTAAAACTCCATACTTCTTAAATTTATTTGCAATTCTTTGAGTTTTTCCCCCTGTATAATTGAAAACTGCAAATTTATTGGCTGCTTCGCCTTCGTTTTGTAGTATTGTCTGGCTTCTAATCCGGTCTTTATTTTTTATTTTTCTTAATATTTTTTTACCTAATTCATCTATTAGGGGTGATATCCGTTGGCTTGTGCTATCTTCTTGATCGCCATTGTCTCCTTATTATGGTTGATCTCGTTCAATTTTAAATGCTCTATATAACATTGCCCGGAAAGTTGCATTCTTGTGGCTTGATGGATGGATTGATTTTCTGTTGATGGTTGTGTCCGTCTGTGTAGGTTTCCTGTATATATCGAATTGTAGATGATCGAATTTTCTGTTTATTGTTAAATCCAGAAGTTTATTTTGCCTTGTTCTTCAATTTAGCTCGTGAACGTCAGTTATTTCCTGAGGTGGTCGTTAAATATTTTTAACATTTCTTCTGATTCTTTTTTTTATTCTCGTTGTAAATAATAATAAAAGATAAAGCGAAATGAATTAATGAACAAATACATTTTGATTCTGCAAGAACGTATAAAAATCTGTTTCCGGAACTCAGTCAGCCAATAATTGCTACCTACGACGCCATGACAGGAACTTCCGGTAGCCAATATTATTTAAGCAGGAACGCCATCTTAGTTCTTTCAGTCTCCGTTTGGGCCCGATGATGTCCAGTGAGAGTGGACGAAATCGATCGCCAATTTAACAACTTTTTATTTATTTATTGTTTGTACATAATACATATAAGTGTAAATATTTAAGTAGTGTTTACGTGATTTTTCACCCTGTAATAGGAACACTCTCTATCAACTGACTAGCGTTCCGGCATTTAATTGGCCGGATTAGTGTTAAGTAATACTTATCAATTTTGAATATAGATGATTTAAAAATATAGGATAAAATTAATTAATATATTTACACTTTGAATATACAAAAAAATATAAATAAATAAAAAATTTGTGTCACACGGAGACTGAAAAGGCGCCATTTTCTTTAAAGTTACTAAATTCTATAATACCTTCTTGTGTCATGTCCAGGAAAATTCGTGTTTTCTCTGTAATATTAAGTTTAAAATCTAATTTAACATTGCTTATGGAGAATATGTAAATTTGCACACGGATCTCGAAAACGGCGCCGAGGATTTTCTTTAAATTTTGGAAATAACTAATTTCCGAGTAGAAAATAAGTTCTAGATAGGTCTAATGTCCAGGAAAATTCGTGTTTTCTTGTAATATTAAGTTGTCTCCTTATTATGGTTGATCTCGTTCAATTTTAAATGCTCTATATAACATTGCCCGGAAAGTTGCATTCTTGTGGCTTGATGGATGGATTGATTTTCTGTTGATGGTTGTGTCCGTCTGTGTAGGTTTCCTGTATATATCGAATTGTAGATGATCGAATTTTCTGTTTATTGTTAAATCCAGAAGTTTATTTTGCCTTGTTCTTCAATTTAGCTCGTGAACGTCAGTTATTTCCTGAGGTGGTCGTTAAATATTTTTAACATTTCTTCTGATTCTTTTTTTTATTCTCGTTGTAAATAATAATAAAAGATAAAGCGAAATGAATTAATGAACAAATACATTTTGATTCTGCAAGAACGTATAAAAATCTGTTTCCGGAACTCAGTCAGCCAATAATTGCTACCTACGACGCCATGACAGGAACTTCCGGTAGCCAATATTATTTAAGCAGGAACGCCATCTTAGTTCTTTCAGTCTCCGTTTGGGCCCGATGATGTCCAGTGAGAGTGGACGAAATCGATCGCCAATTTAACAACTTTTTATTTATTTATTGTTTGTACATAATTACAATATAAGTGTAAATATATTAAGTAGTGTTGGAAGACGTGAGTTTTTAATTCACCCTGTAATGACGAGTCACGACTATCTTATACTGACTCAGTGAAATGTGCGTTATCGCATGTAGGAAAAAGTCATTTCATATTTCCTATGTCAAGTGATTTAAGTTATTTCGAGCTATATAAATCATGTTCTTCAAAGTTTATCTAGATATCATTTAATGATTTATTGTTTCAAAAAAATAATCATCCCATTTCTGTAAATTTATGGTAATAAATTGTATGGGGGAAACCCCCTCCCCGGTAATACCAAGCTTTTTTGAGATGGTTTTGTTGGGTGATTTGACCTTACGCTTCATACCAGGTTTAATGGAAAACGGTTGGAAAGTAAAGAAGAGACTGATTTTTTAATATTCTCCATAAGAATAACATTGGACGCTTTCAGACAACGTACTGCGTTTATCATGGACAGTAAATTTAACTTTTCTCTGGAACCATTAGTCGTAGACAAATAATTCAAAACACTAATTTGTTTAGTTTTTTAAGCTGGTTTCAATGGTGCCAGTCAAGTTATACTTTAATTTATTGTTTTTGCTGTAAATTAAAAAATTTTATTTTTTTGACATTTTAAAGCCAATAACTTTTGAACCGTCATTTTTACAGACATGCGGGTGGTGTCAAATCATTTAACCCTCTGTGCACTATAAACTATCAAATTCTAATCAAAATTGTTAGAGTCGTTAGAGTAATTAATTTAGATTTTCTCGTTTTTAAGGGTTTTTAGGGGTGAACTACCCTTAAAAATGAAAAATTAAAATAACGCCTGGAGGTACCATGAATATATACATACATGCAAAATTTCATCTAAATTGGAACAACAGGGTAGGCTGTGGCTCTGTACACATCCAGACACACGGACGGACAGACATCACATCGAAACCCACTTTTTTGGATTCAGGTGACCCAAAAATGGCTATATCCACTCTCAACTCAAATTCAAAATTTTTGACAAAAACAATACTTTCTCCATATACTATGTAAAAGGGAAGAAAGTAAAAACAACATGTTAAGACTGGGATGGAGGTGTCATCCTGTAATCCAGTTACTTGCAGATCACAAATTGTGGATAGTTGTGAGCGATGGTCGGTGGGTGTAGTGTTCTCTTGGGTGAATTAACGTCTGCACTATTGAATACTACATTAATCCGCAAAGGCTATCCTCATAATTAGACCAGCTCATAAATCAGAGCAGTGGTTCGGACTCCACATTAAACTGTAGGTCCATTTGTTGCCATCGTCTGTTGGGCTATTAATTAATTAATTATTAACAGTCCTGATTACGAAACCTGTCAGCCTTAGTCAGTAACAAGACTACAAGATCGTGCCACGATCATCTTACACTCAATCCTCATTCATACTTGGCTTAAAATACCTACCTTGTGGTAGGGTCGCAATTTCAATAACCTAATCTAATCTAACAATCTAAACAAAGTTTCACAATATCATTTGCAACAATGAAACAGCTTGGTAAGGACCGTAAATAAATACTCACAGACCTACAAAATAGGTGTGAAATGGCAAACATTTATTATAAATATAAGTCTAGAAGTTCTTAATCAAGATGGTATATATTTTAAATCTGTTTAATCGATGGTAAAGATTTAAATAAATGGTGAAGTAGAGCTTGCGGAGTGGCCGGAATTTGGGTGATTGACACTTGGTGGGATAAGAAAGTGAACATCAATTTCAAGAAAAATAAAACACAACATTACTTAAAATATTTTAATAAAAAATTGATGAACATTTAACAAATGGATAGTTACAAGAAATAAATAGTAAAAAAGTATACATAAACTAGTAAAATAAAGAGAAATATCATAAATATAATAAGACTTTCCTTAGCTGTATTAAACTCACTAAAAATGACATTTTAATCTGAGCGAATTCAAACCAAAGAATTAAATCAATGCCTTAATATTGATTTCTTTACAAAAGTATTAATTAATATCTATCTTCATGTAAAAAAGAGAAGCAAAAATTATGTTTGCAATCCAAAAATCATGATTTTTTTAATTCTTCAAATCATAGACAAACTGTTTCAGCTTTTTTAAAATAAAAGTACATTTTGTTATTAAAATAATATATCCAACTTAAAAATTATTATGAAATTCTCTGCCATATAACATAAAACTAGTATATTTTATTACAAGTATGGTAAGTGGTTGATTCCGGGCAGAGCGTGGAATTTGATCAAGGTGCGGAATAACATTTTAAATCCGAGTTATGAATGATATTTTTCATTACACTGTAATCATTTTAAGAGAACTAATTAAGTAATATATTTTTTACAAACTAA
The DNA here is from genome assembly GCA_023375725.1 of Nephotettix cincticeps. Taxonomy (NCBI): domain Eukaryota; kingdom Metazoa; phylum Arthropoda; class Insecta; order Hemiptera; family Cicadellidae; genus Nephotettix; species Nephotettix cincticeps. The sequence goes on along the minus strand of CM041790.1, from coordinate 68,747,982 downwards.
CCTTTAGTTGCCCATTCGATTCCCTCAGTATTGATATAATGGCAACAGTAATATTGTTTTTACAGCTGACTTCACTTAGATGATTATTACATTAGAGCTACTAGCGCTGAACACTATTAGTGTAAGAAATCGTAACTAAATACTAGTGTGGGTATTATCTCCAGATAATTTATCCAGGCTAGGCCGGGAAAACATTACTTTCTGCAATCGCAACTACCGTTGAAAGCAGCTGGTTTCGGTACAGTGTAATGAAAAATAAAATACTATAATCTGATCTCTACTACTAAGATTCAGAACTTGATATAGGTAAAATAAAAAATAAATAAAATCTCTAATAGTGAGTTTAATACAGCACATAACTGAGATTATTTTCCTAACTAAAAAACATAAGTAAGTACTAAGAAGATACGAGGGACACTCAATAAGAAACCAGACAAATTACTGTTGCTGAAAAATGGCTCAACATATCCAAATAAAACATTTAGAGCATAAAGTTGGCATCCTTGTGATGACTTCTGATCAACTATATATTATACATCGACAATGGTTTAACTCTTTTGAACGTTTCCGAATAGGTAGAACAATCTCAAAGTGGCTATACAAAAGTTTTTGATGAGCATCGCGTCAAAACATCAACATTAACCAGTTGACGACTAGTTGATGTGCGACTTACTCTCTCGAATCTTGGATCGATGTGTTGATTAATTCAGGACAGTGACTGTAATGACAGAAATGTTGAACTGATACAGTAAAACCTCACTAACTCCTTGTAACTCGACAGTCACCATCTGACACATCACCTATTACAGTAATGGTGCCTTCGATTTTTCAAGGTCACGGGATGAGCCGAGTTTGGGCAGTCAATCTATTTCGCACCTTTAGACTGTTTCAAGGTTAAATACCCAGGTATAGTTGGGGTGGGGTAGTTTGTTATAGTTTTATTTATTTGCGGAAGAATGTAGTATCATTGGAAGAAAAACAATTATCAGTTAAGCATTTTTTCAAAACACGTATTCCTAATTCTTGAGCATTTGACATTTCTTCAAAGGCTGTTTACTCAGTATATAACAGTACTCATGTAAGTATTGTCCCGTAATAATTTATATGTGAAACTCGAGTCTGTTACGTTATAACTATTTAAAATTTATAGAACATTGCAATGTACTGGATTACTCAACAACCCCTTAACTCGACAACATCTGCATCCACAAAATGTTGAGTTAGTGAGTTTTCCACTGTAGGTAGAAAATTAATCATGACTGTTGGAATCTGATCAGCCATTTGAACGAATAATCACAGTCTCTTGGCTGAAGGTGCGATTTTGCTTCATGACAACACCCGGCCTCATACGGCTCAGCTGACGAGAGAAACTCCTTGGACTTGAATGGAAAGTCCTTCAACATCTCCCCTACAACCCTGATTTCATCTCTTCATACTTCCATCTCTTAGACACTTTAAAGAGGGCTCTGCTAGTTACCAATTAAGATAACAAAAATTATGTTGCAAAAATGGCTTTGACGTCCATCCAGGGAATTTTATGCTGAACATTTACACATCAGGAGAAAGACAGGACAAGTGTATAACTATCATAGGGTACTATGTAACCAGACTTCAGTACTGTCTCGAAGATAAAATAATTTGACTTGTTACTTATTGAATGACCCTTGTAATATAAAGGAATGTAAACTAAACAAAAAGTGTCTGCAAAGATCACTAAAACATATTTTTTAGAAAAATATAAATTTTTAGAAAAAAGTTTGTGACTTAAAAGAAAATGAATTATGAGTATAAATAACCAAAAATATAACAAATTGGTTTCTACTTCTACACAGTCAAAAGTTTTGATTTCTACAGACTTTGCAGACATAAGTACAGATGCACAGTTAATCACTGTATAAGGCAATTATTAGTATTGTCAAGAATTGTTTCAGTGACATAAGTCTTCAGTGGCACATTTTTAGAAATAAGTTCAAGAAGTGATTTTTAGACGGCGTAGTTTAGTTTGTCAAACCATGTCGACTTTTATTATGAGTTGATGTGATTCTCAAAAATCATTAATTTGTCCTATTGGCAAGTTTTCTGTTTTGAAGGGATGATGGATTGTCTTTAACCTTCTGCCAATCATTACTCAATCATTACTAGATTGAGTGAAAAGTTACTTTTCAAGACAATTGTGACAAAAAATACCCCCATCGCAGCAGACCTGCATACTCATCGAAAAATCAATAATACCCAAAGTCAATAATATGATAATAATGTATGACAAATTTGATCAATATCTGTCAATAAATAATTAAGGTTGACTATTCTCCGTAAGTTTATGTATGGAAGAGTATGAGTCAATTATATATATATATATAATTTTTGAAGACTATTTTTATCTACAGGAACCTCAAAACAAAAAAGTAACATGGTCTCGAACTTAGGTCTTACTAGAGATTATCACCAACGGTAATAGCTTCTTCCCTAAGGGAAATTCTCTAAAAGTAAATTTTGGAGGTAAGGCATTGATTGAAACCTTTCCAGAATTTAGATTTCCTTGATGACACTTTAATCTCGGTGTTACATACACTTAAATTGATGTTGAACGTCAATGTTGATTTTAAATGTTAAACTTGACGTTGTACAAATTAACACATGCTAAAAAAAATTGGAATAATCATAATAATCTTGAAAAGTAGCTTTTTTTCTCAATTATAGCTTTACAAATTCTCGTTCCAATTAGTATAGAAAGTAATTTCTTTAACAGATTTTTATCATCCTGTAAATATCATAATGATATTATCACAATAATAATTTAATAAATTAATATTTAATTGGATGATTAAAATAATTTAATAATTAAAACCAACACTATCACAAATTTTTAAAGCTTTGAATAATTTAATTCTTTGTTTTTAATTTATTATGTTATTGTGGGTTTATATTCTTTAGATGTTTAATACAAACATTTTCTATCACAAAAGCTACACAATTTTTAGTTATGAAAGTTAAACTAAGTTTTCAAACGTTTTACTTTCGTGAAAATGTCTGTAGTAAAAATCTAGATAAAATAATCGAATGGTTCATCACACATATAAAACAATTAATTATTAAGAGACGCACTAGCGTTTCAACTCGAATAATGTCAACCTTTGAGATTACCATCACTTCCACATTACAAGTTAAAATACAGTTATCCCCAATATTACTTTTTATGCACCATAAAGATAATATTTAAGTTTGAACTTTTTTAGGAATATAGATTTTCCTATTCGCCTTGAAATATAAAGGGACGAATGTTTTACACCCTAATGTTACGGCATGGAAGATACTTATATCACTGAGGGTGGAAGGTCAGGGTAGGAGGGTGAGCAGGGAAGGGGTAGGTTATGTCACGGTGCTGGCGTGCCTTGAGACTGCTCGTACAACGTGAGCGTAGCCTTCCCGTACTTCATGGCGTTCTCCATTTCCCCCTTCAAACACAAAATGTCATGTAAGCGCTTTATACTAAAGTAAAAAAATGTTCAAACAAAATAACACATAGTTGTGAACATTTTGGGTTAAAATTTTAGATACAAATACAAATAATTTATTTTAATAATAATTCATAGTCATGGCCCCACCAAGTTTTCAAAACTTCTCCGCGGGGCCCCTTTGTACATTATAAACCTTTGAAACATTGGATAGATAATAATATTCTAAGGCGGTTTAGGGCAGGCACCTAACATTCATACAATTTGCCAGCTAGCAAAAATTTCACTAAAAACCAATATATTTAAATTTGTTTTTACTTTATCAATGCATTGCTTTGCATTTTTTACAATCCCAAATTATCTACTATTATACAAACAAATAATACACCTAAAAACTATAACGTGTTGATGAGAAAAAATGCCTTCTGAACAAATTGCCTTCTGAACGCACCCTGATTGTAATTGAAATGAAAACGAATGCAAAACATTGACATGAACACACTGCATAACCTCATCTCTACAAAACGGCGATACAAGTCATGTTGAGTCTAGCAATTAGCGAAGACTAAATAAATAATTTTCATTGAAATAAATAGTTAAGTTTTACTGAAAACTTCCCTATGCTTGAGGTGTTATGGAATTTATGTGGTATATAACCTTTTACCTTTATGTGTTGAAAATAAAAGTTCTGTGTTGTTAACCAGTGTGAAATGAGGTAAAAGTGTTCTTTCATAAAAATTTGTATTTGTTCTTAAAATATGTTTTGTTTAGACTAACCTTATACTAACATTTATGTAACTTGTTATCTGTGTGTAGGTAATGTGTGGTATAGTTCGTTTCATTGCTGTTAAGCCATTTGTATTTGTATATGGCCGTTTTGAAGGTTCTAGTGCCAAAGATTATCTCTATTTCTCTACGCAGCAGGTCGTAAGCTCAGAATCAGGTCATTTTTAAATTCTTTTTATTCTTTCTTTATTTAAAAATTTAAATAATAGATGTTGTACCAACCAAAGCAAAGTAGGTATGGAACAAAACAATATGAGCGTTGATGGATCGCGGTGAAACCTTGAGGGCTAGCGTTGCCAACAGCAGGGCTTCATGACGGTGACCAAGCCTGCCAACATGACGAAGAACAAATATCAGTATCAAATGTGGTAACGCTATGCATAGATAGCAAATTTAAATTCTTTTTCTATGGGAATTTAATTGAGCAAAATACTACTTTACTTACTAGAAGGATGCATTTAAATGTTAAAAGCTTAAGAGACATTATGATCCAAAATCTGCTATGAAATATCTTTCATTGTTTGGAGTTTGTAATTGAACTTGATTTTTATTTTGAATTTGTGAATTTATTTTAAACAACCATACAAAATCTTTTTTTTTGTTAGGAGTTTGTAATTGAATTTTTTTAAATTTTGAATTTGTGAATTTATTTAAAAGAACTAACTATAAGTCTAACTCATCTAATAAAAAATACATTTATTCATGCCTCCTGGATTGATTGATTGAATAAAATAGATTGAATAAAACAGAGATAAACGAGATAACTCGTGCAATGCTCTTGTTATGGTAACCGTGACGCTCGAGTTAACTCGAATTTGACGTTCTCAGCTGATTCACTCATGAATCACAAGTCATCTGCTCATTTGGTGCAGCATTCTAGTGGATTTTTATGAAACTATCTCGATGCCACATGCTCTGCAGTATCAAATGTACGAGGCTGTGAAAAAACCCAGTGCTTCTGAACTGCAGCGTGTCAACTAACGCTGCTGTTAAAGGATTAACCAAGGTTCCAGAGACTATCCACAATGGTTGTGCCCAACTATGTTCTCTAATCTGTGACTGTCAACTCGATACTTACGCAAGCAACATGTGCGCCACATGGTCCAGCGGAATGTCACGTTGGTGCGAAGGAGCTTTGTGCACAGCGGCCTGCAGACAAGACACCATGTGGCGACAGTTGCCTACACCGCGCCAGTAGAGCGCAGCAGTTGTCTCCAACAGCCATGCAGTTGACGGGTCTTGCCTACTACTGTCCTGCAACATACAGGAAGCTTATTTATTTACGATAGTAGTATACAATTTGAATATTGTGCTATTGTGTTGCAAGCATTAAACATAATAAGAATAAGAAACATAAAACACATAAAATAAAAACTGTACTCTTAGGCTCCTATTATGCGCGGCCACTCTAGTGGCTCGCGACCGCGACTGGCAGTCGCTAGCGGAAGCCACCGGAGTGGCGACAAGGTGTGGCGAGGTCGTGCGACTTGACAAACTGGCTTGGTTGTCAGTGTGAATCATGTTGTCGTCAAGTGAAGAAGACGAACTATTTTTACTATTTTTACTTAATTAATTAATTAATGTTAAATGTTAACACAGCAGTTACATTTTAACTACATAGTAATGTGTTTTGCTAAACAGTTTTACCTATTTTTGAGTATTGCATTGTGCTGAATTCCAGAAAGGATAACTTTCACTATCATTTGACGGTGGTAATAATTGGGTAAAATCGCTATCATGAGAGTGAATGGAGTCTGATGGGCTAATTACACTGGTCGGCCTTGTTAGAAGGGAAGGTGACATCATTAAGATTGAGAGTTTGTTTGAGATGCGGGTTAAACAGCTGTGTTAAGATTCTGGTTTTGGAGATGTTGTTGTTGGCGAGGGATTTTGTTTTGTTGGAAAGGGTACGTTTGTTGATGTGCTGTTGCTGATTTGGAGGCACCAAAAAGGTGTTTCCACTGTTATGTGGTATGTTTGGTTGAGTAGGAAATGGTGCTGAATGAGGTTGGTTGTGAAAATTAACTTGTGGCGGGTACGTAGGTAAATTGGGAAACTGTTGATATGATGTACCAGGCATTGAAGCTAAATTATAATTTGTTTGTGCGTTTAAAATAACGTTCATAATTTGTGTTTTCACGTACAACTACACGTACTTGAGGGAGTGGGGGAAGCGCTGTGGCTCGCGACAGTGGCTGCGCATAATAGTCTCCATATGTCAAAATGGCCCGCTAGCGGCGCGACAGTCGCCCGCGCTCGCCACCAGTAGCGGGGGTGAGCGACTCGAGTGGCCAGTCGCGGCGCCTGTCGCGTCCCTCGCCACAGCAGTCGCGTTGCTTAATAAGCTCCATATGATAACATGGCCCGCTACTAGTGGCGAGTGGCCAGTCGCGGCCACTCGCCACCAGAGTCGCCGCGCATAATAGGGCTCTTAGTACTCAACATTAGATCATATCCGACATTTCAAGCTAAGCCAGCAGACCTTTCGTGATACACTTGATACAGTGATACACTTGCCTACGCTATAAAAAGCGCTTTCAATCAGATATGATTTTAAATGGTGCTTAAACCAAATGTAGCGAGCTGTCAGATGCCATGCCGCTTTCAGCTTTTTGGTCAAGGCCTGACAATGGACAATAAGCTTAGTATATAAGCTTAAAATACTTCCTTGCTACAATTTTATTTAAAAAACAAAATATATCGAAATTCTTAAAATAAAATTTATTTTAACCTTTGTACAGGCAATTGTCGCAAAATCGACTTTGTGCAACATTCAAAAAAATTGTTTATTATACCATAAAAAAAAAAATATTGGTGATGATATTTATACACCACTGAAACAACACACTATTGTTCCATTGACATGTGAATTTATTTTTTTTCTATAATAATATGACAGCTGTTAGTGACGTACTATTTTTAAAGTTTTCCTTATGTTTACACATGTCGTCTGCCAATTCGTTGCCCTTTACTTGTATGGTTATTAGTGCTTTTAGCTCTGAAATTATTTATCGGCAGTTTTTTGTTGAAAACATTTGTAGCGGGCAAGAATAACCAAGAGGGAATTCTGTTTTTATTGACTGGAACATTTGGGAAACATCAATATTTCATATAAATAATTTCATTTTTTGTTAATTGTTTTTTACATAATAAACATGGATTTTGCAAGGTTATTAGTATTTTCATGGAATTTATTTTGATTTCCTCCCATTTCCATTGGTCACTTGAGACTACCTGGGCCTTAATGAGATTAACTTTATGAGTCTAACTTTATATTAATGAGATGATCCCAAACGTATTTACTATAGGTAATTTATAGGTAAAAACAAACATAAGTACTGAAGACGTGACCTGTACTAATTAGTTCTGACAAACAGCTGATTGGTGGCGGCTTAGTGACACTAAAATAATAGCTGTAAACAAAAGTGATTCCTGTTGTGCAATGAATATATTAATTAACTAAATTATAAAAGTAATTTAGTGTTCCCTTCAGCCCTGGAATAACTTACACACCTTCTAAAATAGTTTTAAATGCCAAATAGAGGACATTAAAAAAGTTAAGTCACCATTACAATTTATTTCGTTATAGGGCTTTTGGACTAATTCAGCCATAGGGCATCAATATCAATGGGTTAAGAGAAAAATGTTCAGTGATGTATAAAAATTTCCTTGTTTTCTACATGCTTCAACAGTAGGCTTACCCTCATTGAGTATGAGAGATGTGATGCGACATTTGCCATTCTGACATTGTCGTCTAGCAGGAGTGACTGCAACACCGGGTGCAGCCTAGGCTCCGGGCCGCAGTGGCGGAAACCATCGATCGTCAACTCCGGCAGCGGACTCGGGACACTGTCGCAAGTGGGCTCCTCCCTGGAGACACACCCACGGTCAATCTCTACAGATTTCAATATTCGTACTGAAGCCCTCGTACTAAAAATTCATATTGTGACTGTTCCCCTTTACGCAGCTAAACACCCCTTAATTATTTTTGGACAAAAAGTAACCTTTCTATTCCACTGTCAGGGGTGGGCGAGATGTCTTAAAAGTGTTGTATTAACTACTCAAATTTCGAGTCAAGTTGTGTACTTGCACGTTAAATGGAAATAATAATAATGCTTCTTACTAAATAAAAATCATAGAATAAATAAATTCCATCAATATAATTTATCTATTATTATTATTAGGTAAAAATCTCTATATTGAAATACACTCTCTTTAAAATATTAAAGGGTTAATTGAATTGAATAAATTATGGATTAGTTAAACTATTGGATGACTGATATTTATAAAACTTAATATATATTATTTTATAATTGATTTAAAAATTCAATGAGTACTCAGGTTTGCTGGAATAGGGGAATATATAGCAAAATTCTTATGAGTTTGTGTGGTAAATAAAAGCCTAATTTCTCTGAAAATAAAAGAAATCCCCCAAATAAAAAAAAACTTTAACAAGCCCTGACTGTCTTATTGTTAAGAGAAAACCATCAAGATCGTATGGTTTTAATAATAGAATTAATTTACTGATGAAACATAACCTTTAACTCACTCTGTTAGTGGTATTTCTGTGGCTTCCCATTGGCTTAGTTGTATACAGGTGATTACTAAGCTTGCTGGAAAAAAACAGAATTTTTAGTTAATACTTTGCTAAAATCTTCGGATAGTTATAAATATAAAATTAATGCACATTTTAACCCTTTAACCCATTCCCGTCTAATGACGTACATTGTACGTCAGCTTATTTCGCTAGACAGATGTCTAATGACGTGCACCGTGCGTACCATATGAGCTAACAATGTACGTTGCCTGCTTATATTTCGACGTAGTTCTTTTTTCCGCCGTTAGAGGTTCTAGTTCATTTCTCATCCGATAGATGGTGTTGGCGTCCTCTTTTATCATCTTATTTAGTGTCAAATGTTCCGTATTGACAGTAAATTATTTTCTCGTTCGCACAATTCGTTTAGTGATTGTATTTATTGATGATAATACAGTTATAATGATTATTATTTAAAGATTTATCATTAACTATTTATTACTGCAGGTAACTAGAAGTAGATCTGCCAAGTAAAATAAAGGAATCTTTTGAAAATAAAGTAAAATTTGACGAAACAAAAATACCTACTTGTTTCTAAGTCTACAGCTTGGAACTGGTGAAAAAGTACAGTAATAATTTTTTTTCTTGCTAAAAGTGATTGTATATGCAGTTAAAGAGTATAGGGAACAGAGCAAAGAAATCAAAACATATCATTCATGAAGTTACTATTCATTCTTTCACGCTAATAGTGACGCCCGTAGTGAACGAGGCTCGATTTTCGTTCAGCCCGGGTGGCCACAGGCGTCGACCGTTCTGCCAGACAGGAATGGGTTAAGGAGTAATGGCGTTTTAAAACGAAATTATTTGAGAGCTGTTAAGGAGTAAGGGTACAAACTCAAAACACACCTCAGTAAAAAAATTTTTTATTTTCACTAATATACATTCCAACATGGAGTAAATATAGTTAGAAACTTGTTTTAGGTTCAAAATGCCCTAAAATAAAACATTTTAGAACTTTTTCAATCAATCTTTCAATTTTCAATTTTTCAATAAAGTAGCTAAGGAAAGCACCGCGTGATGTTTAGCAAACGAATAACTCTCAGCTACAGAGATACAGACGTTAATAATAGGGGAGTGTTGAACTCACTTTATTTCACTTTTATTCAGTGATAATAAACAACAGGTCTAATAAAACTTCATGCCGCACCGCCACTTTTTCCGCCGAAACTTCCCGCCGCGATCACCCCGCCTAAGAAACCCTCCGCAGATTACCCACAACATACCGAAAACACATAAGTACATGTTCCACGTCTCTACGTGTCTTTAATTATTGATTTATAGCTTATGAATCAATCTATGTTAGGTTATACGTATATATATATGTTTTTGAACAAATTTCGTCAAATGACGTTTTAAAACGTCGCTACTCCTTTTTGCGGAACCATAAAAAAGACGTTTTAAAACGTCAATCCTATTTTGACACAAAATACGATACTCTTTAATGGGTTAAGTGCTGTCTGTATGTCCATTGAATAACGCATTTATGATAGTAAAAAATAATAATTAGCCTAATGATAAGCATACAGATTGACTTATTAATTACCGATGACATGTGTGGAGGTGTTTTTCAGCCAGCTACCCTCTTCAACAATGCCTAACGTTTGCGCCATCGGTAACATTCTCGGCTGTAAAATACAACTGTAATTAAAAACATATTCAAACTTTATTAAAGTTGAATATTCAAATTATATGTTAATTTAACATTACTTAACATAACTAAACTTCCTTATTTTTTAGTCTAAATATAGATATTTGCTTACAAACCTCTTTTTTAGGCCTAAATTTAAATAACTAATGTAATTTAATTTCAAGAAGAAAATTTGTTTCTTTTAGTAAAAAAACAAACCTCATTCCTTACAGAAATTGATTCCCTTTAAGGCAGGGATCCACACTAGTATTTCACAGAGAGCCAATTGGTTTGTATCAAATTTTCTTCAGGGCCGCAAGTAGTGGCGGCCCATGATCACTTTTGGGGGAATACACTTCCAGGGGGTCTGAGATAAGTCTGAAGATAAGTAAAGGAGAGGATATATAGGGCCCCGGAAAACTCCCAGAAAACTTTTGGAAATAATAACCTGTTTTTAAGCTACCTGAAGCACATTTTTATTGAGAACCCCAAAAGAATAAATAGTGTTAAATAACTTACAAAAAATGTTTACAAATAAGTGTATTACTTAATTAAGGTTTATAGCTTATATATTTATAAAGTATTTTGTAATTTTTTATAAAATATTTTTCACATACCTAAATTTTGTTTATATTCTAAACAGTCCAAGGGCCGCAAGGCATGTAGTGAGAATCCCTGCTTTGAGGAAACTCTAAACCATTATTTTTTTTAACATTTAATTTTTTCTTGAATTCTATAGATTAGAATCTCCCCTTTAAAATAATATCTCACATTGTTAACCCTAGAAGTGGTAAGCTTTTTACTTATGAACACTTATACATACAAACTATACTTAAGTATGAACAAAAAAAAAAGCATATACCATGCCCCCCTTTGTAACCACTAACCGCAAAAGCAAAACAGTTGTCCACTGCAATCCCAATTAATCCTACAAATGCCATCAACATCCACCCAAGCCGGCCACCTTTTTTTAAGGTGGGTCCCCCTCTCCGCTCTACCACACATTTGCTAGCCAAATTGGGATTGCTCATGGTCAGGATTCGAACCCTAGCACTTCCGAATGGCTAGAATATTACACTTGTCAGTGTAGCCCTCTAACCGATCCAGCCACCAGTGCATAGGAGTAGAAAGCGCTTACTTGGTTAGTCAGTAACAAGACTATAAGATCTCGCCACAATCATCTTACACTCAATCCTCATTCATACTTGGCTTAAAATACCTACATTGTAGGATGGTTACCATTTCAATGATCTAATCTAATCTAATTTATAAGACAGTGGCAGTTTAGTGAACTGCGTGAACGGGTTCTTTTGCTTGCCCCCAGAGGGCAACACGGTCACAAAGGTGATAAGTTCACTAAATAGATGACAGATGCCTCCACCTGCCACTCATTATTGTAAATGTGTAAATGGTTACAAAACATGAAGTAAAAATGGTAAGCCTGTGTTATACATACAAATTTACATTTGTTGGGACTGAATTTAGAGCAACATTTTTATCAACCACCATCACCTTTTCGTTTTTTACTGTTTGAAGATCCTGGGTTTTTATCCATAATTTTTACTATTACGAACAAACGCAAAACTACGAACGATTACCACCAAAACATAACCAAACTCATTAACAACAACACACTGTAGCAGGAAAAGGTATGAAATTCACGATCGGTTGATATTTTAGTGCCAAATGTATTATTGCGCGAGGCGCTAATCGGCGTCCACCACACGCGTGACCGACCGTACAGGCTCGGACGCCGCTGTTCGGCCGTTCGGCGCCCATCACACTGGATGTGGTAAGTCGTTTAAAAGTGACATCATACAGGTATTGCAAGTATTGTAATCCGATCCTGGACGTGTTAAGTCGTTAACAGTGAAGTCATACAGGTAACGCAAGTATTGTAATTCAATCCTAAAGTAGATCTTTAAAAAATCAATGAGAATAAAACAACACAATTTGAGACTTCCAAACTTACCTCTTCCATCTTGTTCCCATCTTCCTCTGCGCTGGACTTGAGCCAATGACTATTACTTTTACTGCAACCATCATTGTTGAAATTAGCCGATGAGCAGTGTTTCTCTTGCATTAACATTTCCTGATCGATGATCTTTCTTCTCTTCGACAAGTCCTCAATGAACTCGACCGCTGTGTCTTTCAGTCTAATACCAACATAACTCAACAACTGCAGTTTTGGATGTTTGAATAACAATATACTGCCAGAATCTTCCAGATCCAGGTCCGTGTTTGAATTATTAGTCTCTAGATCTTTCTCGGTTTCTTTTGGTGACCGTGGTTGTTCAACAATTTCAGATGATTGTTCGACTTCTGGGGGCTGTTCGACATGTGATGATTGTTTGACTTGTAGTGATTGTTCGCTATGTTCTGGTAATTGTTCAACATGTTGTGTTGATTGTTGAACTTGTGATTGGTCCTCTTCACCTGTTTCAACAAATATTTCCAGAGCCCCATCGTCCTCGTCTAATTCGCTCTCTAGTTCCATCTTCGTCTGAGCATCTTCTCTTCGGACATGAAGCTCAGTCCCCCCTGATCCCACCAGTCTTTTTGACATTTGTTCGCTGATTTTCTGAGCCTATAAGAGAAACATAACAGAAATTCAAAATCAAGAATACCAAAATTTTAGGCATTTTTTGAAATTTACCATTATTGTTTTAAAGCAAATTAATAATATTTTATTGTTATACAAGGGGGTACCCAAAAGTTACCGGAATTACACTGCCTAAGGCGTGGCCTGTGTAGTACGCATAGCTGCTGCTACATGTGTCAGCTCATCTGGAGTTCAGTGCCGCTATTGCCGTCGACGTAGGTGGTCACGTTCATCTGCAGTGAGTTTTTTAGTGAACACTGTTTCACCATTTCATGGTTTTTTTCGTTTCGGCGCACATAACAGCACGCTGCTCTTAATTTTTGTTTCTAATTAGGGAACAGTGCTCCAGATGTTATGTTGAAATTGCTTACAAGATGAAGCTTTGGGTAAAACTCAAGTACGAGTTGTTTTCACATTTTAAAAATGGCGAAATGACAATTGTTAAAAACCCCGCGAAGGACGTCCGTCGACTGCTGAAACTGACGAAAATGTTGATAAGATTTGTGAGCTTGTGCATGAAGACGGACGACGGATCATTAACGAGCTATCAGAGATATCTGGAATTAGTTGGAGCTTTGTCCAGCAAATTTTGAGTAAGGATTTAAAAATGACAAGAGTGGCTGCCAAGTTTGTGCTGTCGAGTTTTGACTAACCATCAAAAGGAACATTGAGTGGAATCTTGTCGAGCAAGCAATGTAAGAACACCTGCAAATTGATCCAGATTTTTTTCTAAGACCATTATTGATCACGAATTATGGTATTATGATTATAATCTTGGAACCAAGCAACAGTCCAGTCAATGGAAAACGTCATCCAAAAGAAATTTTCAGCCAAAAAAGTTTTTGTCAGTTTTGGCAGTTGAAGGACGTCCTTCACGGGGTTTGACAACAATTGACATGTCGCCATTTTTAAAACTTGAAAACCACTCGAATACTTGAGCTTTACCTAAAGCTTCATCTTTGTAAGTAGTTTTTAACATAACAATGGTATCTGGAGATACTCTTTCCTAACAAGAAACAAAACTTCAGAGCTGCACGCTGTTACGTCCGCCACAACGAAAAAAAACGATTAGCAAAACAGTGTTCACTAAAAAACTCACTGCAGACGAACACGTACACCTACGGCGACGGCAATAGCGGCACTGAACTCTGGATGAGATGAGCTACACACATGTACTACACAGGCCACGCCTTCGGCAGCGTAATTCCAGTTACTTTTGGGTACCCCCTTATACTACAGACCTAAAATTTTTAAGTATGAGAACTGCTAAGTTACTAATTAAATAATTAACAACTGAACTGAAGTTTGAATATAAATATATTCAAACTTCAGTGGGCTTAGTTACTGTATCGAAAAAGTTAAGGTAACAATGGGAATTGTGAACAAGGGCTTAATTAATAACAACTGAAACTTAAAGCTAATTTTAATTTAAAACCAAAGCTTAGGAAGAGATATTTTTAAAAAAGGTTCAACAAAATATCACAGACAAATTTTGCAAATGACAGAAGGAACCGTAATCACCTGAAATTCAACATTTTTCAACAGCATCTGCAGAGAGAGTGAGATGTCGATCTGTAGATGATGGGCCAGCAGTTTACCACAGCTAAGCAGAGTGCTGCCATCTTTCTGCAGGTGAGGTAAACAATTGTCACCTACAAGAGAAAATATATAGTTTCAAATTTGGCTTAAGTCAATAACCCCACCTTAGAAACTCAATTTCCTTGGTTAACATTGAAAGTGATTTCACTATATATTTTATGGTGGTTTTAACTACATATTTTTGAACAGATACCAAATCAGGTGATTCTATTTTTACAAAAACATAGTTTCTGTTAATCCATGTAGCTTTGTAAACTTGCACCATAAGCATGTATCCTAAAACTTCCAGTATTCAAAAATAATGAACATCCTACTAGAATAAAATACGATGTGCCAGAGTATCTCATTTTGAACTTAAAAATTATTGAAAATTGTACTGTATTCTTAAACCAAGAATCGGAAAGTGTTGTTGCTCAAAAAGTGCAGTGATAATATTTTAAATGCTAAAACCTGTAGAAATTTTTAGGTTCTTATAGTGGGTATATTTAAAATAAATGCCTCTGCTCCAGTATCTTCCTCCCTTCTGTATTAACTATTTGGGTCCTTAAAACCCTCTCAAACTTTATGAGAAGGGAATAAACATCACTGATAAGGTAATGGGCAAAGCTCAAAATGATAACGGCGGTGTTATCATTCCTGCTAATGATGGCTACCTCTGCGAGTGATTTTTCCCTGCCCAGACCCCCGATCCCCAAGCTAGACAGGATTACGATGAAACAAAACGTGTATTGGTTGGAAATTTAGCTTACTGACAATAGCTGATGTATTTGCAATATCATTAATTAACCTGTTAAAGTCTTCTTTTTTTATTAAAGAGTATTTCTTAAAAAGGGTACAACCCCAGGTTTTTTTATATATATTTGTATTTCGCTTCACAATCTTTTTTGTAGCTCATCACTGAACTCATTAAAAGTCAAATATTCATTTATTTTGCTGACACAAAGACGTTTCACCTGCGAATCCATTGCTATATCAACATATCAAACAACAAAACAAAGCTACAGGTGAGTTTAATCGGTCTGCTCAATTTACTGATATTTTGCATTGTTGCCACATGGGATGAAAACAAAACAAAATATACCACCCAAAGCTTATTTCTTGCTGAAAAAATCGGTATAACCTAGTATATGATTTATTAGTCTATGACATCTGAGACCACAAAAACAAAATTAAAATTATTACATAAATCACGACCACGGCCCGGTGCCGTTGTCTGCAGCATGTCACACATACGTGACTGGTACTTTAACAGGTTAATAGCCCAGTGAACAAAGATAACTGTGTACAGTATCGAACCATCAGAAAATGTTATCAAGATTTTGCTGAGAGTCGAACTGGTGACCTTCACATTACGAAGTCAAACTTGAGAATAAAAAAGAACCAATAGACAAGTTTGTTTCTGGCAACTTTCAAACTAGTTAATGTTAATAGGTGAAAGAAAGTTGACATCGGCAACAGCACATATGATTGGCAACATTGATGAAGTTGTCTAATGTACAACGTGATAAATTGTCTACTTTAAAAAGCTTAGCTTCCTTATCCTTTATCATCAAAAATAGCTCAACATCTCCAAGCTCTCAAGTCTTTATTTAATCATTGCATATTATTCATACTTGAGATAGCTTAGTTAATTAATTAATAACAACAGTATTTTACACAATGTGTTTTAACACCAACACCATCAAGGAATTTTTGAAATAAAATAAAATGTTTGAAGTTCATAATGGCTTTGGTTATTAATTACTAACATTATCTTATTGGACTTGATCAAAGTATCAGTGTTTTTAACTACACAATGTTTCTGGAGGTGGAGATGCTCCTCCCATTTCAAGTAATTACTGAAGAATTTACTTTTAATTTAAATTTTGGTTAGAAAAGTCCAATAAGATAATATTAGTACAATAGAGCATAAAAATCCGAACCACTCCACAGGTTTTCAAACCATAAAACATTTTAAAATTTTGCGGGAGAAGCTGCAAATATTTTTGACTGCATTTTAATCCCAGTTAAGGAAGCTGATTCTCCTCCTTCAGATTATATTTCAACCCTTCATAAATATAATAGGAGAGACATAAAGACTCCATAATAACAAATAAACATAAAACACAATTTTTTGAAAAAAAAACTTCCTACATTGGCCAGAGTTTTAAATATAATCCCTAAAGAAATTAAAAAAGAAAGTAATAAAAACAGATTTAACCCTAGAAATGGCAAAGTCGTAATTTACGACGCATTTACATATTCAATAAGAATAGGCAAGTGGAGGCATCTGTCGTCAGTTTAGTGTATTTGTTAGACACTATCGCCTACGCGACCGTGTTTCCCTCTGGGGGCAAACAACTGAAACTGCTCTCGTAGTACACGAGCCTGCCACCGGGCAGGTCTATAACCAAGTAAGCGCTTTCTACTCCTAGGCACTGAGTGGCTAACACGCTACGCTGACGAGCATAACGTTCTAGCCATTCGGAAGTGCTAGGGTTCCCGACCATGAGCAATCCCAATTTGGCTTGCAAATGTGTGGTGTAGCGGAGTGGAGGGCCCATCTTAAATAAACGGTGACCGGCTTGGGTGGAAGTTGACGGCATTTGTAGGCTTAGTTGGGATTGCAGTGGACACCTGTTTTGCTTTTGTGGTTAGTGGTTATAAGGGGGGGCATGTTTTAAGCTTTTTTTGTTTAAACTTTGATATTTCATGAAGATATTAGTAATTATATTTTTGTTACAGTTAAGAGTAAAAAGCTTGCCACTTCTAGGGTTAAAAAAGGATTAAAAGAACATCTGATTAAAATAGCTCCATATTCTTTTGACGATTTTTTCCACCCATCACAGTCATTATGATTATATTAACCACTCTGTATCATATTAAAATCTGCTGTATGGAGTGGATGAGATTGTCACTTAGGCTAGTTTTTTGTTGTTATGCAACCTGACACTATTCAATGTATATATATTGTACAAAATAATGAATAAAGAAGTTTGAATTGAATTGAATTAAATTAATTAAAATTTCAAAACTTTTGTAAATTGAATTCTTTTTTTTTCAACACAGTCAATTTAGGCATTCCTCAGCATATATCGGTATAGCAACAATAGCTTTAATATCCATGGAGACTTCACCATGTTTAAGAAAAGCAAAAGTGGTTTGAGTGTATAAACTAACTCCCTTTTTATTTCAAATATGTGTATAGAAATAAAAAAATAAAAGGGTCAGTTTATCACTTTCATCCTAAGGAAGATGGAAAGGCTTTGAGTATTTAGTAACTGATTGAAAATTTTGATAAAAATGGTGAGAACGAATGATTTTTTTAGCCTATCCTTCAATACCAGAGAAGAAGAATTTGTGTTATTATATGAATTTGGATGAATTGAACTCTTTCAGTTCAAAGTATCCTTGCTGGAAGACCTGTACTGTACAGTCCTGTACTGAAAGTAGTACTCATTTAGTATAAAATATGTAGCATGAAAGTAGTATGTGTAATGTCACCTCCACAGAGATTTTTGGCCAGATTGACTGATAGGAAACACTTCAGCTTGGGTCTGAAGACCCATCGTCAAAACTGACAATATGTTGGGGTGCCCTAGAGTGAACTGAACATTTTTTGCACATCGTTTTATGCAGTGTGAGAGCGTTTTTACGAGTGTTTTACTTCAAATTTCAGACAAAATATAGGTTAAAAATGTCAAAGATGGTTTAGGGATATGACATTTGAGTTTATTGATAAATACCTGAGTTATAAATGCACATGGAAGATAAAGTAAAGACTACCACAACGGGAGAATGCTGAGGCAATGTACACTCAGTTTTGACTTTTGTAAAATCAATTGATCCACTAGTCAAAAGTCAATGTGCTAATCAAAAATAAAACCTGCTGACAAAAACTATACTTTATGGGGAGGCACTTTCACCAGCGAAAACTGCGTACTCACTCCCTCAAGGCTCCAATCTCCAGGAAAAACTGAACTGAATGTACGTAGTGTATAGGCCTAACAGTTGTGTGATTCTCACCGTGGTGGTGAGAGCTGAGCGGTTGGCCCTGGAAACTCTGCAGCTTGACCTCCAGGGGTGCCTGTTGGTACATGAGCTGTTCCTGGTGCTTCAACCACTGCTCCTGAAGGCTGTGGTACTCGTGCAGCTGTCCCAGGATGTCCTGTAGTGACCTGGACACCAAAAAGGGACACAGTGTGTAAACGGTTCCATGGTGTATTTATTTCAACTGTACAGTAGCATTAATGCTACAGCCAGCAAATGGCAGATACGCCAAAATCGATCAAAATTTTTATGATCAAAAATTTATTCTTCAAGCTATAAAATGTATATAGGCTATTTCCCTTTGAGAAGTAGCTTAGATCAGGAGCTCTCAAACTTCATCTAATCAAGGACTACTGTAATTAATTATGTATATAATTGGGGACCTCTGCAATTACCTCCACCCCCGATGATTCAGTCATTTGTATTCGTCATTTGACTAGATTAATTTGATTGATTAATAATGAAGTAAAACTGAGAAAAATTATTTTTAAAGAAATTAGATGCCATTGAGTACTATTTAATGGTTGCTTCTTTGGCTTGCTCAATGGTTCAAATAAAAACAGCTACTGTTTATACCTTACGACAACATGTGTTGGAATCCAAAACAAAAATTATTTCCCCATAAGATTAACATGAAAACTTTAAAGACGTGTAGGGTATAAAGTTATGGAAATATCGACTAAAGAACTATCAGACTTTCCTATTTTTGGTTTAAAGAATATATCCAAGGTTTCAGCTCTCAAGCTAGTCGGGATGTGGGAGAATTAGTGATGAGTGAGGGCTTTGACGTATATATATACAGACTTCTTTAGAAAAATATTGAAAATATTAAAAATTGATAATATTGACCATTGTAGCCTCCGGATCACTGATTTTACTAAAATTAAAGGTTAAAATACCTGTAGTGCTGTCGGTGATCCTAAGTTAAGGTGCTGACGACCAAGGTTTCGGACTTAAAAGTCCATTATCAAGTCAGAAAGAATACCATATTAAAATTTATCCTCAAAACTGATGTAGTGATGAGTCGTCTTGAAAACACTTACACGCACACGGAAACATAGATACACAAAATACATTAAATTTGGCCAAATTATAAAATTTAGGGCGAGAGCCGGCGAACGATGAGTCATGACTGGTCAAGCAAGTCGAACGCGTCGCCATGACGTAACAACCCATTCCTAATCATGATAATCCTTTCACTTTCTTTACCTCGAACTGCCTCTGCCTTCTGTTAATCTTATAACTGTGTTATAAATTAAGTTAGATTCAAAGGATAATTTTTCATTGAGTAAACCAAAAGGATTGTTTTTGGATGAACGATATATTTCAAATTCTTCGATTGTGTTCATATGTTTACCTTTCCTGCAATAATGTAATATTTCTAGATTCGTGTTAATGTCGGTGTAATTATGGTTATTATTTATTAAAGTCTTTTAAGTCCGAAACCTTGGTCGTCAGCACCTTAACTTAGGATCACCGACAGCACTACAGGTATTTTAACCTTTAATTTTTGATAATATTGCTTTTATCCATCATTGAATGATGAATGATAACCATCAGTAGAATAAGTCAAGAGCCCTGCTCTATTTCAGTCCATACGGACACAAATTTGACTTTCAATCGCTTACAATATTTACGACTAATGACTGTCTTGACACTGAGGTAACATTATAACAATTTTGTACTTTGGGTACTGATTAATATTAGTGTTCGATATTAAAAATAGCAAAACTAAGATTAGAAGAAATTTCAATATTTTTAAAACAATTTTAATTTATAAAGATAAAAATTAATTAACACTTAGAAATATTCAGGGATATAAATGATAAAAGTATAAGAGCTTCTGAGAAGGCAAACAGCTGACTAGGTCGCAAAAGAACGGATCAAAATATTTGTTTGAAGTGTTATACATATTGCTATCAATCCAATTGTAAACTTCCACATCAGCAAGATTCTTTGCTCAAGGTCAATTTGATAAGAATGTAACTGATAAACCGTACAGAGTCTAATACCAAGTAGTGGATTTGGTGATAACACACCTTATTAGAGTGAAACCTCGAAAAACAAACCACTAAAAATCACCTGATTGCATTGATTTTGAGTGCAATAATTCATCATGGTTAACGACAAATTCTTTCATATTTATCTAGCTTTGCAACAGCTGTTATAATATAGATAAATATAAATTTTACAATTCAACAACCAACGTTGGTTATGTACGATTCATCATTGTTTGCTAGTTACTTGACAACTTATCATCTTCAGTGTACTGTACGAACGAGATAATATTGTTGCCTAATGCTGAAATATTTCCTGTCCACACTTTTGCAAGAATTTCCTTGAAGTTGTGTTTAAAATGCAAAAACTATTGTTTTTAAACTACTTTATCTCCCCATATATATTATATGGGGAAGTATTGATTTTGTCCAAATTTTTTATTTTGAGTTGAGTGGAAATATCCATTTTGAGCCTAAGAATTTAAAAAAGTTGTTTTCCGACTGATCGGTCTGTGTAACGACCACGAAACCACACCGATGATCCAATTTTTACTAAAGAAGTAATGTGGGTTGGGTGAATAAAACTTAATTCAAATATTACCTTTAATAAATGATAGTCATTATACATCCATCCTTTAATCATGGAATACAACAACACAATCAAGAAGTAGTCCATAGAAAACTATTTAATTAAAAGTATTGTACTTGAAATATTTTTGCACTTCATATTACATACATCCCAAATTACACTCTCTGTTTTAAATAATGAGTGTTTTAAATATTATAATAAAAAATATAAATCAATACTTTACCTATGAAGTTGGTGGAGGGAATTTTCAAGCTTGTGATGACAAAGGACAGCAAATCTGTTTTTCTCAGCAACCGTCCAATGAGGTTGTAGCTTTAAAGCATTGTCGTAACAGGCGATAGATCTGTATTAAACAATTGATTTAACCAGTATTAGGCTAATTCCCCTACAGTAATTTTGAAGATCCCGGTATTTAGCATACCTACACATATATATATATATATACAACTAATGTTAAGTTTTTTTTCCTTTAAACAAAATCTAGGATCGTTAAGGAACACATTTAATTTCTTTTCAGAAATTATAAAATTGTTGCTAACGAAATCTCTTTTAAAATTTGAAAAAAGTCAATCATCTTCAATGCACAATTAATTTCTATGGAGGCAGTAATTGATACTGTTTCAATTTCTAGTGTTCTGTAAACATTAGAACACTAGATTTGGCTGCACACAATCTATTTGTATCAGGCATTAATCAAATGAATGTACTATTCTCTAAAATCAGTCCCTTAGCCCTATCAGTAACTGTAATTAATCACGCTCAAAATAGAATTCGAATTAAATTGTGCCTTTAACCCTAGAAGTGGTAAGCATTTTACTTTTAACTGTAACATAAAAATAATTACTAATATCTTCTTGAAAAATGCCGTCAACTTACATCCAAACTGGTCAACGATTATTTAAGGTAGGCCCACCCACCATTGTACTACACATTAGTCATAAATTGGTACTGCTCATGATCTCATGCAGAGAAAGCGCTTAATAAGCGTAATCTAGTGGCAATTGAACACACTCCTGAAATAGTTTAATTATCCACTCCCAGGTGGCAGCACGTCTCACAAAGACGTTGCGGACTAAGTTCTCTAGATTGTTGACAGGTGCCACAACCATATCATATTTAATATGTAAATGCGTCGCAATTGCGGCTTTGCCACCTCTAGGGTTAAAACATTTCAATTTCAACCATTAAAACACAACGGGACTGACCGGTTGTAGTCACCCAGCATGGCGTAGACATTGGCCAGAGCCAGATGGGACGGGGCGATATGAGGAGCGTGGTCGACGGCAGCGTGTAGCAGTATGGCTGCCTCTGCGGGATACCTCGCCTGGTGCACTAGACACCCCAGATTCAGCAGCGAGATATCCTTGAACTGCCTGTACAGATAAGTCGCGTAAGACACATTTTTAGTGAGTTAGACTACATACATGCACTACATACACTCTGGTGTATGTAACAAACTGTATATTTTGAAGACTGTGGCAAAATGTAAATAAAGTACCAATCTACAACCTCAATCAAGATCTTGATTCTGGAAATTAGATACACCAGAGTCCCGGTAATCTGAACCAGGTAATCCGAACTTCCTGCTAATCCGAACATCGACTAATCCGAACATCCAGCTAATCCAAAAAAACCTGATGAAAAAGGTTACGAGTTTCAATTAAAACAAAGCAATGTAACCTGAATTATAACACTTTATTTTACAGCACATTATCATTAATTATACAGGAACACAATATCTTTTGACGTAACAAATAAATCCTGTTAGCCAATGCAACGTTGTGCCATCGTCTCATAAACATCACGTATGCGGATGTAGCAGTACATTGTTGCTCGAGATAACATGGGGCGATGTCTAGCTACGCTCACAGTGTATCACAATAGACTCGTTTCTTGTTCTGACTCTTTATCTTCGCTTCTCGGCAAACTACTTTTCGAACATTTGAGTTCATCTCCAGCGATGAACGTGAAAAGTAGACCAACAGACGGCACTGTTTTACCATTGTTTGTTTTTATGTGTCAATGTGTGTATTTATACAACAAGTATTTAATAGCCTGAAAATATATGATTTTTAGTTGTATGTGACTCTATTCAGATACTGTATATATCATGTATAATATGAATAAAGTATAACAACACATAAAGTACAAAGTATAAAACACATAAAAGTATAAAAACATCATAAAGTATAAAGTATAACATGAATAAACTTGACTTTGAATGACGAGACCATATCGGATAGAATGTCCCTGCAGGAACACTTGATGGAATTCAGGCAAAACATGTAGTGGTAAGTTCATTGGTCTAAACACAAAGTTTGGGTCTAAAATAATCAATTTTATTAGTACTGTATCTACTTTTAATTAGGGGTCTGCGGTGCACCGAAAAAAATCGGTACGGTACGGTTCCAGCCTTGTACCGTACCTCGGTACGGTACAAGAATTTTTTCGGTACGGTACAAATAAGGAAAAATTAAGTCACTATCCAGTCTAGGTTGCCATCAAATATAACTATAAAACATCTCCTGCCGAAAACATTGAATAAAACCCGACCGTTAAAGGCTTTATACTCTACAAGTAATATAGAATTACAACACTGCCCAGATGTACGACAAATACTGAACGTAAGACTGACTCATAGCGTGTTGGTGAATGATCATTTAAAATAAAACAATTTCACCAGGACTTCAGGAAAATCGGGCAACCAGCCATCTCCCTGCCGGCTCTAAATTATTGTGCATTCCCGGCTTATTATCGTATCCACGTGTAGCAGCTTACGCGATCAGGGAACCGTTCCTCCTTTTGACGCAACAAAATAGTCGTACCAGTATGAAGCTCGTATTAGTCGTGTTTCAAATAGCGATGGGAAGTAAATGCGTCGCAATTGCGGCTTTGCCACCTCTAGGGTTAAAACATTTCAATTTCCACCATTAAAACACAACGGGACTGACCGGTTGTAGTCACCCAGCATGGCGTAGACATTGGCCAGAGCCAGATGGGACGGGGCGATATGAGGGGCGTGGTCGACGGCAGCGTGTAGCAGTATGGCTGCCTCTGCGGGATACCTCGCCTGGTGCACTAGACACCCCAGATTCAGCAGCGAGATATCCTTGAACTGCCTGTACATATAAGTCGCGTAAGACACATTTTTAGTGAGTTAGACTACATACATGCACTACATACACTCTGGTGTATGTAACAAACTGTATATTTTGAAGACTGTGGCAAAATGTAAATAGAGTACCAATCTACAACCTCAATCAAGATCTTGATGCTGGAAATTAGATACACCAGAGTCCCGGTAATCTGAACCAGGTAATCCGAACTTCCGGCTAATCCGAACATCGACTAATCTGAACTTCCGGCTAATCTGAACATCCAGCTAATCCAAAAAAACCTGATGAAAAAGGTTACGAGTTTCAATTAAAACAAAGCAATGTAACCTGAATTATAACACTTTATTTTACAGCACATTATCATTAATTATACAGGAACACAATATCTTTTGACGTAACAAATAAATCCTGTTAGCCAATGCAACGTTGTGCCATCGTCTCATAAACATCACGTATGCGGATGTAGCAGTACATTGTTGCTCGAGATAACATGGGGCGATGTCTAGCTACGCTCACAGTGTATCACAATAGACTCGTTTCTTGTTCCGACTCTTTATCTTCGCTTCTCGGCAAACTACTTTTCGAACATTTGAGTTCATCTCCAGCGATGACCGTGAAAAGTAGACCAACAGACGGCACTGTTTTACCATTGTTTGTTTTTATGTGTCAATGTGTGTATTTATACGACATGTATTTAATAGCCTGAAAGCCAGATGCTGTATATATCATGTATAATATGAATAAAGTACAGTGGAACGTGGATAATTCGAACTTCTGTAATTCGAAAACTTCTTTATTTCGAAGTTTTGACTTGGTCCCTAGAATTTTATATAAAAACAATGTTAAAATATCCTGGATAATTCGAATGTTTTTTTGGATGATTCAAATTTTTTGCAGCGTAAATCTATAAAGAGAACAAGTCATTATGAGCGATTTTCCCAGAAACGACATTCAGGCTTCCTGTCTGTAGACTATTTTTAGCTAGATCAACACGCCCATCCCCCGCCAACCCTTCTCACAGCACGTACACCTGCTGTTGACTGGTCACATGATACCCCTCCCCCTCACCAGTCCACTACTGCTCATAAATCACAACATTGACATCTCTACTGTAATATGTCACTACACGGCGCCAGCGCAGTTCAGTAACGTGCGTATCATTGGTGGTGGTTTGTTCCGATATTCGTCGTCTTTGTTTCGTGTTGGCATTTGTGACTTCGTCTGCATTCATGTTAACATGTCGTGTGTATGGTTCGCTATGTATAGGTTCGCTTTGATGAAGCGAACCTACACATCTTTGACGTCGCAAGAATAAATAGGGGCAATCAAGGAGGTAGCAAAGGAATTTAAGAAAAAATTTTAAATATCTAAATTTTCTTCGGGATCCCTCCAAACACAGTATTGACATTTAACAAGAATTAGAATTTTTAATCAATAATATCTTCATTAACCTAACTTTTTTTAATATACAATGTTAAAACATGATGTTTTACTGTTTATTTCAACCACTTGCAAAAACTTTTCTAATTCGAATTTTTGGATAATTCGAATTTTTTTCTGGTCCCTTCGAATTATCCAAGTTCTACTGTATAACAACACATAAAGTACAAAGTATAAAACACATAAAAGTATAAAAACATCATAAAAAAAAAATAAACTTTAATTGACTTGAATGACATATATCGGATAGAATGTCCCTAACACTTATGCAGTTCAAACATGTATATAAATTCAAACAAAACACATAACAGTAAAATAACTACACTACTTCCAACTTTACCAATATTACAAATTCCAAAATTACATATTAATAATTATAAACAAAACACAATAACAATATTACATACATATTCTAAAAAATAATATTTATTATATCTCTTTTTTCCCTTAATTACTCGCCCTACCCCCGCAACATATTACTTTATAACCCATCTTACCCTTCCCCCCCTGCCTCTGACAACAGCCTCCAGACCTAATTAACTCTTTTGCAGTAAGGTTCCCCTAGCACCTGAAACCACATATACAAAAATTACTTAAAAAAACTTTTCTTTTCTAGAATAAAAAAATAATCAAAATAAAGTAAAGTCCAGTTTATCCGGATCTAAATTGTCCGAATTGAGATTTTTTTAAATTATACAAATAACAGTTAATTAAAATATGAATTTTATCTAAAGCTTCTTCAAAATTTCAGACGTACAGTAACCGCCACAGTACCTTGCTGGACGCGGCAAGTGTTACTAACGATGAATGCGTGACATGATGAACGCACACGTTGACTATTGGTACAGTTCAATACTGAATACTGAACTATCAAACTGTAGCTGTTTTATTTTGAGGTTGGATGTACATGCACTTAGCCCATGTGTGAGCGGTCACAATTTGACATTTTAACCCTAGAAATGGCAAAGTCGTAATTTACGACGCATTTACATATTCAATAAGAATTGGCAGGTGGAGGCATCTGTCATCAGTTTAGTGTACTTGTTAGAAACTATCGCCTACGCGACCGTGTTTCCCTCTGGGGGCCATCAACCGAAACTGCTCTCGTAGTACACGAGCCTGCCACCGGGCAGGTCTATAACCAAGTAAGCGCATTCTTCTCCTAGGCACTGATGGCCGAGCCGGCTAACGCGCTACGCTGACGAGCGTAACGTTCTAGCCATTCGGAAGTGCTAGGGTTCGAATCCCGACCATGAGCAATCCCAATTTGGCTTGCAAATGTGTGGTATAGCGGAGTGGAGGGCCCACCTTAAATAAACGGTGACCGGCTTGGGTGGAAGTTGACGGCATTTGTAGGCTTAGTTGGGATTGCAGTGGACACCTGTTTTGCTTTTGTGGTTAGTGGTTATAAGGGGGGAGGAATGTTTTAAGCTTTTTTTGTTTAAACTTTGATATTTCAAGAAGATATTAGTAATTATTTTTATGTTATAGTTAAGAGTAAAAAGCTTGCCACTTCTAGGGTTAATGTGTTTTATTTCCTGCCTAAAACTATTTAAAAATAACTTTTCATCTTTCAATAAAATTAAAAACAAATTTTTAACACGTTATACACCTGTGATATTTTGCGGCTATGTTGTACAAAGGTTATATGCGGTCTGCAGCACTAATATTGCAGGTACTATTCACGATCGTTGCCTACGTGACGTGGATGTATAATATAATGGTATATTTTCAGTATAGTTTCAGATCACTCAGATTTTTGGCTGTATGGATCAAGACCCCGCCAGATTGATCCGGATGAACGGACTTTACTGAACATAATTCACTGATCTTACACAAAAAACTTCAAAAAAGTTCAAGATAAACAAGAAATAAAGTTTGGGATAATCAATTACACAAACATTTTGACATGGATATGTCTTAGCTCTGGGGGGGGGGTTATTTTTAAGATGGAAAATATGTAATACGTTTCCATAGAAACTACTAGAGCTATTGTATTGAATTTTTTAAATAAAAGAATAAGAACAGCTGTTTGGATGAATTGAAAACATTCCCTTTAGACATATCCATGATCTAACCTATTTTCCACAGGGAAGTATATATAAACATTTTTTTCAAATTAAATTGACAATTTTTTTTCCTGAGTTAAGATAAAAAAGTGTGAAGTTTAAAAGAATTAAATTCATCTTAAATAAGAGTTAAAAAATATCCTTTTGTAGATTGATCGATCTTTTAGATTTTGATCTAGACAACTATGTACTGAGATCAAAACAAAATTCACCCAACTTTTTAGCGAATTTCCCATAGGGAAGAAGCTATTACCGTAGGTCTCATGGTAAGACTTAAGCCCGGGACCATGTTATTTTTTCGTCTTTAGGTGCCCAGAGTCCAAAAACAATAGTCGTTGAAATTTATATATATATATATATATATATGTGTGTGTGTGTGTGTGTGTGTGTCTGTTAACACGATAACTCTCGTAAAAATGGTCTGATCGAGACCAAATTTGGTAGAGACGTGTATTCCTACAAATGCTCGGAAGAGTTCGTAAACCAGACATATCGGTCAATAGGAACGGGTAGTTTGGGGGGGTTTTGTACCCCAAAATGGGTTTTTTTGCGTTTTTCACATGTAATTTTTAAAAATTTATAATTTTATATTTCACCATTGGAATCAGCTTAAAAAACTACACAATTAAGTTCCTTAAAGTTTTTCTCTCTCTCTAACGGTTACCGAGATATTAAAAAATCTAAACACAGTACGTTGTATTGTGGGGCTCCAATGTTAATCTTATGGAGGATAGGAAATAATTAATATTTCCCATACTAATCAATATTTTTTGATGAAACTTGATATTTAGCTTCATGTGGTTGAGATCTATCCTTTTATGCTTAAAAATCATTGTTTATGTGTTTATCATGGCAGCAAATCTGCATACTCTTTTCCCATATTAATCATATATTGAATAGGCAAATTATTCCTTTATTTATGGATAGATGTTGATGAAAGTTGGTATGAATGGTTGGTATGAAATGGTTAAGATGAAAATTATTCATGGTAGAAATGACTTATTTCAGTGTTCCTCACAGCAGCAAATCTGCACACTCTTTCCTATGTTAATCTTATGGAGAATAGGCAAATAATTCTCATGTTTTTGGACATATTTTTATAAAACTTGTCATATATTAAATTATTGATTTGGAAATTCGCTGAGTACGCAGATCACAAAGCCTTGGTTAGAACCAAGGCTTTGTGAAAACTTAGTAGCCTATTTATATTTTTTCAGATAATTCAATTGTAAAGCCAAAGTTGATGTCAAAGAATATATAATTTTGAAAATTAGTACCTGGTGACCGAGCTTTGCTCGGATAGAATAAGACACGTTTTTACAAGTTAATTAGCAAAATTGAAACAAATTTACTGCTCACTGAAAACATTTATGTGGTTTAAATAAAACCGTTTTCATACCCCTTAATTAATATGGCATAAATACTGAACAAAAATATAGTTATCGATCACGACCTTGCGTACGTGAGATCTGAGCGCTACTAACTGAGCTACGCCGTCGACCAAGTTCGCATCGTCGTTTAAGAGTTTTTGGCCAACCTCAATTGTTTTAGCTAACCTTATACTGACTTTAAGTTTCCATACAGTTTGTTATTATTATCCTGTGATCAACTGATTTTGCTAGAAAAGGAATGAGGATTGAAAAGCAAAAGATAAATTTAATTTACACCAGTTAATTGGTTTGTTACAGTGGCTTCACAGCAATAGAATAACTTTTCTTTCAAAACACAAAAGATTTTGGAAATAATTTTCTCTGCTTTTATTTCGCACAGTTATTTTACCCTTCAGTTTTTAAAAATTGTTTAGTAATTTTATAATTTTTAATTTATTACATATATAAAAAAATTAAGAAAAATCTATTCAATATTGTTTTCTTCAATCAACAACTGTCAAACGGTTATAAACAGCTGTTTTTATTTCTATTGTTTACATTTGATTCTCCATAAGCGTAATGTTAAATTTTTAGATTTTAAACTTAATATTACAAGAAAACAAGAATTTTCCTGGACATTAGACCTATCTAGAACTTATTTTCTACTTAGAAATTAGTTATTTCCAAAATTTAAAGAAAATCCTTAGTGCCGTTTTCGAGATCCGTGTGCAAATATATATATATATATATATATATACAAACCTTGCTCGTATTATAGTATTGGATAAATTAAGTGTATATGATCCTAAACTCTTTTCATTTTATTGATTGCTTGCATTTTAAATGTTGGTTACTAGTTGTAGTTTATCACCATAAAGCCCTGGTTTTATTATCAGTGATACCTACAAACTTTATTCAAATAACTTTTTTTCCTAGTTTTAATTAATTTTTTTACTCCTCTTAGTTGTCTAAATTTCCATGAGTCTACATCTAGGCCTAACCAGAATATATTTTTTATCTGTTTTTGTACCAAATTAAAGAATGTCGTACCTGAAGATGAGGAAAAGTGCGCATGGAGAATGGCAATTCCAGGACAGAACTACAGTCCGGCTCTTCCGAGACATCTCCCGGCGAACTGGAGGGCAGCAGATCTTCTAAACTATAGACAAATTGGTTAATGCATATTTATGTACCAGTTTACAGTTTTAAACTAGAGAGGCTGAAAGAAAAAATCATTAAACAACATCAAACATCATTAACAATTCTGCTGTTAAATGCAAATATGATAACAAAAGAACATCAATCAGTCATGTTTTGAGCTACTCATCACTAGGGCAATAAAATCATATTTTTCGTATCTCCAGTTTTAAGGACCAAAGCAAATTTTTGAAAACGGATCTATCATTTTGTGTCTTTTCTTCTGAAGTTGTTGTATTTCTTAGTTCTTTATACATTAGCATTAGCATTAATATTAATTAACATAAGTAAGAACTATAAATTAGTACGTTTTACTTATAGCATTTTACTTATTTACGTATTATTATTATTTTATTAATTATTATGGGTATTATTAATTGCAGTATTAATAATAATATATTATGTTATCATTACTATAAATTATAGGATTTAAAAAAAAAGACTCTATGAAGAGATAAAATATACAAATTGTATATAAAAGTTTCTTTTTAAAGTACGATATGCATTCTGTTTTTAAAAATAAATATTATTCTAGTCTTTTCATTTATTGAGTAAATATTCAATGCTGCATGGGAGATAACTGGTAGATACAACTACAGGAAATCCTGTGACTGATAACACTTACTCGATTCCTTCGCGGCCGACACCATCTGACGCCACACTTATATACAGGTCAAGGTCAGATAACGGCCGTCCAGCCTGGATGCAGTCCGGATCTGTTGTGTAGAGCCGAGCTTCAAGTTCAGTGGCGCTCTCTAGCCCAGCCCATTCAGCATCAATTCTCGCCTTGCGCTGAACCATCTCTTCGTAAAGTCGGTCGATTTCAGCTGCTCGGTGCTCTTGTTCCAAGAGTGAAATGAGATCATAGGGTCGCCGCATGTGGAATGCGGAATCCAGCTGAATCAGTAAAATTTTCTGTGGGTTACATATTTAATTTTTTTCTAATGTGTTGGTATTTTATCAAGGATTTTCTTTCGCACCATAAACGTTTACAACAGAAAAAATATTTTATGTACAAACATTTTTTGCTGAATCTCCCTGAATCCAAAAAAAGTGATTTTCAGACTTTTGTCCGGCCTATCAAATAATTTCTTCCCATCATCTCCTATTTCTATTTCAATAACTCTCAAAATGTATGCATGTAGGCAAATACTCACCAATTATTTTCATGTACAAACTTCCAAGATGTTTTTAAGGACTTAGATGAGGAAACCCAAATTATGTACACAAAAAAAATCAACACAGGCAAATTTAAAGTGGTTTTTATTCCAGGTTATAGAATTCCAGGTTAAGGGAAATAGAAGTTCTGAATAGTTTATGATGAAAAAAATTAAAATAAAAGGTAAAAATGATAACACTGGATGCCATTTCAGGTTCTTAAAGTTTTTCCCAGTTGACCCAAAAAGCAGATTTTCAGGGACTTTATTATTTATAAATGAGTCTTATGAACCAGCTAATGTCCTCAAGACAAAAGATGTAGCAGAGAAAATATAGCCTTCGTGAGTGCAGGTTACAGAAATTGTCTAACTTACTCTTCAAGCTGTAAAAACTGTTTGTTCTAAGTATATTTTATATATTTTATCAATTGAGATTGAGAATTAAGTTCTAGACGTCGATCACGCAGCTCTTACTCTTTTTTAGGCTATCTTCATTCATTGAAAATTCAGAGATCATTTTGGTTTTTATATTTTGTACTGTCACGGATAGGGAACCAAATATACAAACAGTCAAGACATATATAGTCCTTTATTTGGCAACCCTGACCTTGCTAAACTCAATCAATAAATCATGATTTATTGATTTATGTTGGTTCATGTTGGATTACAATTATATGTTGTTTTTTAACTCAAGCTAATGCTGAACTATCTTCTTGGGATCTTAGTAAAAAGGTTGTTAGAAAGTGCAAAGAGTAAGTCTGAGATCGATTTGATATACAATAGTAGGATTCTGTATTCAAAACAATCTATGGACTTATGGACTTGAAGGATATCAAAACTAGAAAAGAATGCAGAATCATCAGCAAAAACAATGGAATTGAACGAAACATTTCAAGGTAAGTGATTGATTACGGCTAAGAATAAAAATGGGCCAAGGACTGATTATGACATTTTAGATTAGATTATTTGAAATGGCGACCATACCACAAGGTAGGTATTTTAAGCCAAGTATGAATGAGGATTGAATGTAAGATGATTGTGGCGCGATCTTGTAGTCTTGTTACTGACTAAGGCTGACATGTTCCTTAAACAGGACTGTTAATTAATAGCCCAACAGCCGATGGCAACTAAGGGACCTACAGTTTAACGTGGAATCCGAACCATGGCCTCTGAATTACAAATTTTTCCAATTATGGCCTCCTGCATAGATTATATTTTTCCATATCAAATTCATTGTAAATTTGAAAATTTACCAGAAAACTTCAGAAATATTGCACAAATTGAAAAATTCAAAAGAGCCGTAAAATCATTCCTTATAAGTGCCTGCTTCTACAACCTGGAAGATTTCCGTAAAACCTAAATCCATAGCATACCTTGCCTAATCTAACCGCATCAAAAGCCTTGCCTGTCAAACCCTGTAACTAGCGTGTGGCTCGCTATTTTTAATGTGTGGGCCTGTTATAAGACAGGACACTTGACGCCTCCAGCACCTTCAGAAGGACGTGGAGAAAAGGATATGTATGTATGAGGATGGTCTTTGCGGATAAACGTAGTATTCAATAGTGTGGACGTTAATCCACACAACAGAACACCACACCCACCGACCATCGCTCACAACTACCCACAATTCGTCACCTTCAAGTAGCTGGATTACAGGATGACGCCACCATCCCAGTCTTGGTTGAGGCTCTGATTCTGCTGTACGAAACCAGTATTGGTCTTGGTTTAAATGCCATATTGGATGCAATGATAAATTTACGTGCATTGTTGCTGTACAACTTTCACTGTTTTGAGGTTATTTTAAATAGACATATGACTAACCTGTGATTGAATTTTTCCATTTTCAGTAACAACCCAGTGAGTAGATGCAGATATGCCCAAAAATATTTTAAATAGAACCGTAATTATCTTCCAATATTTATCTTTAATCATCATTAAGTTATAAGGTCAATAAAATAGTAATGACAGTGACTTCATGTCAATGAAAAGAAATGTTTACAATTAATTGGTTAACTTTCTAAAATCAAAGCCAAGCAATTATTCCTGACCAAAAGAAGATAAAGTACAGTAATATGAAAATAACAAGCCTAAGGACCAACACTACACTTTGTATTGAAATAAGTCAGAAAACGAGCAACAAAGCAGCACTGGCAGTGGCATGGCATGGCAACTATTTTTTTTAATTCTCCAATCCCTGTACATAATATCGTAAATTAACTTGTAATGCCAACTTTTATAATATTTATTTACCATGTTATTTTGTAATTAATTATTACCAGCATCTGTTAATCTTTCTTTGAATACATTCATTTATATTACATCAACCAATTATCATAAATAAAGAAATAAACTACTAAGGTCGAGCTTTACATTTAAGGAATAACGATTTCATTAGGCACATAAAAATGAAATTGCCTTCTTGTTTATTTCACACTTTATAAACTGATTGAGAAAACTATAGTATATAAACAATGCTTTAAATATGCAAAAGGTCACCAGTTCAATTCTTAGCAAAATCGTGGCAAAATAAAAAAATTACTCGCAAAACTATAACAGCTACTATAACATAATTATAACATACTAACTCTAACGGTTAATAACTAACTATAACAGCTATAGCTTTATTTTTGAATATTTTTTCTTCAATATAAATTATATACGTATAAATTTTGGTTTGATTTTACAGTACAAATAATAGTGTAAATCATACAAACACATACAAGGATTAATAAAACTTGATACTTTCATACATAACTATTCTGCTTTAACAACCAAGATAAAAAAAACTATTTGACAGTCTATGAGATACTGAGCAGACGACATTATTTCTCCCTCCACAAAAGCTTTCAGCTGATGAGTTGATGATGCATCCAAGGTCAGTGACGTAAATATTGCACTATAAATTGGATCTTCAGTGGAGTTCCAAGCATATAGTAGTTTGTTTTCTCCAGTTAGTACCACCTTCTCAAGTTAATTAGAAATTGTCAGCACCCAGTGAGGTCTACAATTTCGAATTTTACACCATGGCAGTAAGTCAAGTTCGTCAAAATTTTCACGAAGATTCTGAAAATGGCATCAATAAGCAGATTAACATGGAACTTTATGCAAGCTATGTCTACTTGTCTATGGTGAGTATTCCTGTTTATACTTGTGGGGATTCCTTTGTTACCATGTGCTCTGTTGTGTTACTATCAAATTTCTGGAAGGGTCATATTCATAATACCTAATTTAGGTCAATTTTTTAATCAGTAATGTGTCTTGGAACAATTCAAAAAATATTTTCTCCAACAAACTCAGTTTATTTTTTATTTTCATAGTTTTAATTTTCTTTAATTCATTGTAATCTTCAATCAAGCTGCACCAACAATGAAC
Organism: Nephotettix cincticeps; assembly: GCA_023375725.1. Classification (NCBI taxonomy): domain Eukaryota; kingdom Metazoa; phylum Arthropoda; class Insecta; order Hemiptera; family Cicadellidae; genus Nephotettix; species Nephotettix cincticeps. The sequence continues at coordinate 68,712,983 of CM041790.1, read as the reverse complement.
CAGATAAAAATTTTATTAGGCTGAAAATGAGTTCAAACTTTTAAAATTTTGTTTCATTTTTTTTAATAAACCCACAAAACGATGTGAGGCTTTACTAATGTAATGAACTTTGTTTTTACAACCATTAATTAAATTTAATCTTTTAACTTTTCAACAATTGCAACTTTTTATCCCTAGGCATACTACTTTGATCGTGATGATGTAGCACTGCATGGCATAAGTGAGTTTTTCAAGAAGAATTCAGATGAGGAGAGAGAACATGCCCAGAAGCTAATGACCTATCTGAACAAGAGAGGAGGAAGGATTGTACTTTTTGATGTGAAGCAACCTCCCAGGAATGACTGGGGTAATGCTGAGGAAGCATTTACTGCGGCTCTACAACTTGAGAAAGATGTCAATACTGTGAGTAGGATGATTTTTTTGTTATTGAACAAAACACCATAGATAGAGTTTATGTAATTGCTGAAAACATTTTTCTTGGTTGTGGTGATTAAAATATGATCTACCCTGTAAATTTGTTATTCTTATGGCTGCTTCCCTCAAATCAAGTTTAACTTAGTACCTAATTGAAACAAAAACAAAGAGAAATACTTACTAGCAACCAACTGTCAAATTAAAACACCTAAAACGGGCTAATTTTAAATACTTTACAAGTTATCACAATAAAATAATGCTAATTTAAAAAAAAACAATATTTCATTGTAAAAATCTACACAATATTTCACATCAACGAGTTCTAATGTCTTTTTTTATAGTCAGCTTTACTCTTTGTTGGTAAGTATTTTTCTATGCTCTAGTTTTAACAAGCTGCTTTGTTAAACTATATTCGGGAAAGTGGCCCTAAATAGAATATTAATAAAGTCACCCAATTAAACATTAACATTGAATTTTGGGAAATAGTTTATGATTGGTCAAGCTGTGCTGATTTGAAATGAGTTTCAATTAACTGTTTTTATTTGTATGGCTTTGAGAGATGTGTAGGAAAACTAGTTTAGTAATATAAATAAAAGAAAAATAAATGTTTTGAGGCATACAATTCTGTAGTTTCATGTATATTTGAGTACAATAGGCCCTATATTTTATGATTCACAAAGGAATAAGTTGAAGGAATAAGCTGAAAGAATAAGCTGGGCAGATTAATAATATTAGGTAATTTATTTATATTGAAACTGTTGTGGAATAGAATTAAATTGTATTGTTGAAGTTAAATTAAAACTTTAACCAGGAAAGTGTTCTATGGTCATGAGTAGAATAAGTAGATAAAAATGTTTTCCGTGTTCTGAAATATTGCACAACATTAATTAAGGAAAAGCCGCAAGTCACTGGCCAATGAAATTACATAAAAGAGTGAACCTTATTCGCCTATTTATTCACATTTTATTTTGAATCAAAACCTTTTTGTTAGTTTCTTGGAAATCTTTATGGAACATTTATTAACAGTTTCACAAATTATCCAGATTTATTTAAGAGATAGTTAAGAAAACTTTAAAAACCACTAGAAATTTCATGTTCCAAGTAATTTCAAATTAATTTTTTTCTATTAATTAAAAAAATGAATTGAAGTTGTATAAACCTAGCAAAAATATCAATTTGGTGTTTTTTGTCTAATATTTTTGTTAGGTTAAATGGAAAATGTAAACAACTATTTGACATTTATTTTTATTTTGTGAAATTGTTTATAAAAAATACAGTTTGATTTTATTCTCATCCAAATTATAAATGCTATTCAAATTTATCAATCCATCAATACAAAGTACTGTACACTCTATCTAAAATTATTATTTGTAAACGTTTTGAACTCATAAAAATCTCAATTTTGTTGGATCCAGAATTGAACTTTCATTTCTTGGTGTTTTCAAAATCCTGTAAAATCCCAGCTGTTTAATGAAAATGGCAAGCTCACAAGTGTGATTAAAGGTTGTTGATACGACGAAAGTTTTGAAAGACTTCAGAAATGGTTCGGAAGAATATTTACTCTATCTTAATATACAAAAATCTTCTGTACGTGTTTTTGTAAATAAACTCCTTCTAAGCGGCTGAACCGATTCTGATGAAATATTTTGTGTACATTCAAGGGGGTTTAGATTCATAATCTGTACAATTCCGTCCAAAGAGCTCCGCCCCAGAGAATATTTAAAAGGGTGAAGTGTCAAGTTTTATAAATTTTGTGTTTACAAAATTAACTGCTGTGATTAAATAGTTTTTATCCAAGGTTAAAATCTCAGTGAGACCTTGTAACATTTTACAGTTTTAAGAAAGGTTACAGATTTATGGAATGAAAATATCTTCTAAGCTATTATTAATCTGAATACAACGTATAAATTCTTGTAACATTTCATAATTTTGTTTTTTATAAAAATAGGAAATAAGTATAACATTTGTATCTTATTTATCTATTTATCTTATTTATTTGATGGTATATTTCGACAAATCAAATGAAACATAAATTTTCTTCTCCAATAATTCTGTATTGCATATACAGTAAAAAATAAATCTAGATTTGTTAAACAAATCATTTTCAAGTATGATCAGTGAATTATTGAAACATTTTTATTAATTATTAGGACTACTGGAAATAAATATAACCCGATTTTTTATAACATACATCTGCATTTGTTTATAAGAAAAACAAAATCAGCTACAATTCATTTGATTTAGCTGTAATTATTAACTAGACCAAGACAGTGGTTTCTTAGATTATGTTGACCTTAGATAACTATACCAGAATCTCGGATTACCCTAATCTTAATTAAGAAAATATAAGATTTGTCATAAGATCTAGTTTAGCAATTTTACAAGTACACAGTGTAAAACTTATAACTCTTGGCCGATGAAGATTTCCTTTATACATCACAAATGGCGGCACTGATAATTGTGAGTGTACAATGTACTTTCTTGGAAAACAGTAGTTTGACCATCAATTGGCAATTTTTTGGTTCAGTTATACCTCCTAAAACTATTTTCTAGTTTCATGACTTTAAACCCTTAGTAATGACTCATCAAGCCACTTCACGCTATCAGTAAATTGATAAGATATCGAAGCAGACTTGCTTTCCTTCTACATAAATATTTTTGCTTAGTTAATAAATGACATTATAAATTTTATAATTAAAAAAGCCAGGTTTACCTAACTTATTTGGTTTTCGTTTTTGTGAGTACATATTACTTATACATAGCTTTATTCTGCGAGTTAAAACCCTTATCAAATTGTGCAAGGGTTTCTTGGATAAGAGAGATAGTTGGTGACAAACAGACTTTGGGCGTAGCCAGATAACAGCCATTACAAATATTCCACAACAGCTGGTTTTCCCAACTAGTTACAGATAAACACTCAGTTGGCATACAGCAGCTGCTTCCTGAACACATGTTTCCTGTTCTGAGAAAAAGCTGATTGCAGCATATTTGTCCACTCATAAGTGTTTGGGAAGTCTAAACAGCTGATGTGTCGCTGGCCTTGAACTCACAGCCTTGCTGTTGTCCCATTTTGTTGAATTATATCACGTTGACCTTGTGCATTCTTTTTTGAATGAGTAATTGGTTATTAAACCTTTTATAATTTGTATTTAATGTGTAAAAATTATTGTGTAAATGACTGATATTGTTAGGACTTTATTAAAAAAATTGTGGAAGTTCTTTTATTTATAAAAACCCTAATTTATTAAAAATTACAAGTAGGCCTAGTAAGCATTGTACACAAGTTCAGTACTGTATTTATATTTAAGATTTCCCATTTCATTTACTGTACTTATATATAATTTTTCAGGTTTTATCATACTTGAGATAGCCACCCTGAGTTCTATCCTGAATTTTATTCCCAATTTTCCTGAACTCCTTACCTTCTAAACTTTGAGATTTGAGTCTCTTTTTCTTCAGCGAATGTGGTAATAAGTAATTTTTTTACATTATGAGTAGATTTTAAATTTTTCTCAATTTTCGCTCACCATGTAGATATTTATAAACTTGTAGACAATCTCAATCTATAGGCAAAATAAGTTGTTATATATATTTATTACCAAAAATAAATTTTTAACCGGATTTCCAAATATTTTATTCATTATGTAAAACAATGTGTTGTTTCAGAAGGAGATTTAGACAAAAAAATATTGTTTCTTATTTATTTGTAGAATGATGTCTGATCCTAGACTCCAAACCTTATAACACAAATTTTAAAATTACAACTACTGTAATTACAAAAACTTTAAACCATTGATTTAAAAATATTCTTTGTTTTTTAGTAAAGATACGGTATATTTCATAACATGAGTCAAAAGTGGGTCATTGCATATTCGAGACCATATGATTGAAGTGTGAGATTTACTGATCACTTCAAAATATGGTCATGAATATGCAAACCACTTTTGCTTGTGTTTTGAACAATACTTTTCACTACACTAAAAATATTAATTATTTTACTCTCTCCCCCTGTACAATAAGGAGAAAGCAAAAAATCACAATGAATGTACAGTTTTGGTTGTTGGAAAATGAAAAAAACTTTGTTACGAATTTCATTTATAATCTACTTTTTTCTACTTTTTCCTTGTGCTGCCATGTCCAAACTTACTGTATTCTTCACTGTATATCTGCTTCGATTTTTCAAGAATAAGCTCTTTGATTATTTCATCTGCCCTAGTTTTTAAAGAAAACTGTATTGGCACTGATACGCCTATTTTAGGTTATGCAACAATAACAAAATATTTGTTTCTATTGGTAAAATACAAAAACACAGTATACATTCTCATTGCGTAGTCAATAATGTAATAAAGAATTTTCACAGGTGATAAACACATAACGAAAACAGATGATTAGATAGTAGTGAAGTGAAAAATACTTTTGTTGCATCCTCCATCTGTATGTATACATTTGTAATACTTGTATTCGATTCGCAGAGCCTACTGTCCCTTCATCAGATCGGAACTGTTCACAATGACGCCAACCTGTGTGACTATTTGGAGTCCGAGTTCCTCCAGGAGCAAGTGGACGCCATCAAGGAGTTGGGAGATAAGCTTACCAACATCCGCCGTGTCGGAAAAGAAGGTCTCGGCATCTTCATCTTCGACAAGGAGCTCAAGTCTTAGGCCTCACAAACAAGTAGCCGCAGGAATATTTATAGAACTCCTGTCTATGTACTTATTATTGGGTTATTATCACTAAAGTGTTGCTTAGAAGAAGTACAATTTTTTCTCTTCAGATTTAAATGTTGAATGTTATTGTTACAAAGTTTTGAAGATTATTTTATTTTGAAACATTCCATCACTACATTATCACTGTATGCCATAGATGATTAGAGATAATTTCACACTTTTCCTATAACCATGAACTAAACCAAAGATTTTTCTCAGTATTTTCAACTAATCCAAATTTGTCTTTTGTACTGTTTTCTAGCACATTTATTTTATCATTAAACCAACTTATTACGTTACCAATTTTTAATTTCTCAACCCTACAACCTTTTTTCCCATTGAACTTTGGCATTATTCATAATAAATTGGATTATGAATCATGAAATAGTATATAATAAAATGTGCACACAAGATATTTCATATTTTGGATAGGCTAATATCTAGCTCAAATAGCTTGTTTAACTCAAAAGCGAAGTTGGTCTCAGATTAGATAATCAAGCCCATACTTTGCAACTATCGATAAACTGAAGTTTTAGGCTGTAATATTTGCCGATCAACTCTTGGGGCAAGGTAATCGGCACCATGCCCAATATGGTTTCGTTAGTGTTTTCTATAATCAATATTTACAATCTTACCCTAAACTCCGTCCTTAAGTAAATAAAATGGCTCTATAATTTTGTAGGTAAAGCCTATAAATAGTCTTATCATATAATACATAATCAGAGGACTTTTAAAACTGTGTTAAACAATTTATTTAGACCCTACTCTGAGTGAAAAAGAGTAACCCGAATCGGCCTTATATCCTGCATACAACAAATACCCTCATTGCAGCAGACCTAATTACTCAGAGAATTTCCAACTCAATAATAATATATAACAGGTTTGATCAATTTCCACATGAAGCTAAATACCAAGTTTCGTCTAAAAAATAGATTAATAAATGAAATATTAATCTTTTCTTGGAGCCCCAAATTACAATGTACTGTGTTTAGTTTTTTTAATATTTTGGTAACCTTTGGAGATAGAGCTAAACTGAAAAATGTAACGTATTTAAAAAAACACATAAAAACCCAATTTTGATGTACCCCCCAAAATACCCGTTCAGATTGACTGATACATATGGATTACAAACTCGTCCGAGTAAATGTAGGAATACACATACCTACCAAATTTGGTCTAGATCGGACCATTTTTCAAGAGTTAATGAGTTTACGCACACATATTTATATATATTTTAGTCTCTAGGCACCTGAAAACAAAAAAGTAACATGGCCCCGGGCTTAAGTCTTGTCAAGAGACTTATGGTAATAGCGTCTCCCATATGGGAAACTCACTAAAAGAAAAGCTGAAGTAAAAAAGGGCTAATCAGTAGAAATGTTTCAAACAGTTTTAGGCTTGTTTCCTCAATGATGAGGGAGTTAAATAATGGATAGTCCATATAGTCTGATGTATAATTTTACTAGAGTGCAGCAGTCCTGAGTAATCATAAATTTAATTGGGCAATGTTTTCAAACAACTTTATAATTAATTACAGTAAAACTAAACCAAAATTTAATTTATTTTTTTTGAATAACCAAAAAGGGATTTCAATGAAATTTATACAGTCAAAACATATTTTTAGAATAAAAATAGGATCCATTTCAAATTATTGAAATCGAGAATAGGCGAAATGCGTGAATACTTGTTGTACCAAGATTGGAAGTTTAGGTGTGGTTAGTAAATTATTTTTAATGAATATTTTTAGGAAATACTCATGGTATTAAAGAAATGCACATATGGTTGTTAATGTAATATTACAATCTAAATTATAGACCATAAACGCTGAGTTATTACATTTGAAGGAAACCCGGAGCATTTTCAAAGGTGTTTGTTCATTGTTTATAGAAAAATATCAGGCATTGATGAATAATCACCGAACAAAACGTTATTTACAAATATGTCAAGTGACCTTGCTGACATAGCAAGGTAACCTTGCTGACTACGCTAGTTTCAACTGACAGACTATAATATTTGCAAACTCTTACATGGAAGAAAACTAACAGGTTTTTATTTGTAAGTATGATGAATGTACATAGATAAGCAAGGAAAATTTGGCATGGACACTGTTAAGAAGTATTTGCGTATTCATATTAATGTATGAATTTTTTATCACCAAGAAAAAATTTGAATATGTATTTTCACTTGCAAGGACTTGTGAGTTTTCTCTCTGATGGCAAGTTATGAAAGTGTTGTGCAAAGTGTCACCAGAATTGTTATGAGTGAGACCAGGGTCGGCTTTACAAATTTGCAGCCAACGGGCCTGTTATGATGCTACTGCCCCGGCAAGAGAAAATTAAAGTAGATTATTAAAATTAAAATATTTCATAAAATATAGAATGGGATGTATAAAAGTAAGTGAAGCCTTCATGCTGTCACTACCCTTAATTTAGAATGGGATGTATAAAAGTAAGTGAAGCCTTCATGCTGTCACTACCCTTAATTTATAATCTTGAAAAAATGTTTTGGTAAAAAACATCTCTTGGTTCAAAGACAGTAGTAAATGTAAGGATTTATTTCCAATGAACAATTATAATAAAAATACTCATAAAGTTATACAAGAACAACATTAGGGCTTAGGGCCTACTTTACATTCTTATGTCTATCTTTTGTTTTTGGCGAAAGCACCAACAACTTCACTAAAGAGTTCAATAAAAGCGGAAATGCACAAAAAATCTCGCTGGAGAGTTAACGATAAAAGCATGAGGTCGTCTCAATCAATAGCTACGATTGTGCCAAAAGTAGGCTTTCAGATATAACTATTTTTATGGTTTTAATTTTTTTTTTGGTTTCAAAATATGAAAAGTCTATATAGCATGTAGAACGTCCCTGCATCGACAATAATTGGAAATGCCATTTTAGGGATAACTTGTCCCATGAAACATGTAGTGGATAACAATTTTTGCGTGGACTGTGAAGATAAAAGTATTTCAATTTTCAATTAAAAATCAATTTACAAACAATTTTTACTGAAACTTTGGCTTATTTTTAATTTACTTTTAATCCTGGTCCAATATTAATAACAGTTGTTAATATAAAATACCTGTAATCTTTTTTGTATATCTGATGAGAACTTGTTTGGTGGTCAATAAACATGTCGGCCCTGGGCCCAGGGTCATATGGCCCATGTCAAAATTCTATATCGTATATTATTATTGTTATCATTTTGTTCTTGCTGTTCATTGTCTATTGTTAAATATTTATTACTAATTTTTTTAGTTACCTCACTGCATTGGAATTGTTAATCTTGTAGGCTACATTATATTATTGTTGCTATAGTTGGTGTCTACCGTTAATGTTCCATTGAATTAATTTTATATTATTATTGCTTTCAAATTTAGTGCTCTATGTAAAATGGTGTTTACTGTAGAAATTAAATAAATAAATAAAGCTGTGTAGTAAAATAGGTGTTAGTAAAAATTGCATCCATGCAATTTTATACTTCAGACGGTTTCTCAGTATAACTTGTTTTGTACAACCATTTATAGTAACTGATTTGAACATATTTCAAAGTTAACATAAGTTTGTATTGTAAAAATAAAATCCCCTAAAGTTTGCTTGAAAACTATAGCATCAATTTTAAAAAACTGTTGACTCACAAACCATTACTCAGTTTGTCTATTTTTCAAAAGATAAAATATTTGCAAAGGTCACACTTGTTCAAAAGTGAAAGTTCAACTGATAATAACCTTATGCAAATCTGGGGACCTTTAGAAGGGTGTACATTGTTTTCTGTGTTTATATTCGTTAGAAATTATGTGTCCCTGACTGTAGGAGCTCCTTATTATTGTAAAGTGTAAGACCCTTAGACCAACACTTCCATCAGCTGTTGGACTATTAATTAACAGTCCTGCCTGATGAACATGTCAGCCTCAGTCAGTAACAAGACTACAAGATCGCGCTACAAACACCTTACACTTATTTCTCATTCATACTTGGCTTAAAAAACCAACCTGGGTAGGTAGTTATTTCAAAAAGCAATCTAAGTAAGCCATCGTGTGAACTCTGTTGTTAACTTATCTTTGTTAAACCTTCACATGTTTTAAAAGGATTTAGAATTTTTTACCTTGATGAACAGAATCTGTGAAGAGTGCAAGTAGAATTAGTGTAATTGAATGAATGAATAAATTTCTTAACTGTATTTCCATATCATATGTATAGTTTTGACATGAGAAATTAAGCTATAAAATATATATTGTACATTTAGCTATATAACATTTTGCATTACAATACTACAGCTAATGTAATTATAAAATTGCTATTGCCTGGGGGAAAGTGCTGTATGTGAAAAGACTGATTTTAAATTATCAAAATGTTTAACTTCCAAAAAAAGGTTTAGGTGGTTCACTCGTGGAAAATTCCATGAATGAACCACTAGTCTACGAGAACTATCATAGAGGAAATTAATATAATTTACAAATTTTTTTGTATGATATGAAGCAACTAAATAGTATTACCAAGGCAGAGAAAATAAGTCAAGTGTTTTAGAGATTTTGAAAAATCCTATTTTTGATCATATTAATAATGTGTAGTAAATATGATGTTATAGATCTGTCACAACGCTATAGTCTGTTCTGACAAAATTGATAAATTAGACCTCACAGTTAGACCTACAATTTAATATAAATAAAGACTTTTTATCAATTAGGTATTTGAAAATACCTAGTCTATGAAATCAGAATATAACTTGCCAGCGTTAGTAAAATTTTCAATTGTTTAAAAAATCCTATTTAGATTTTTACTGCGGACAAGGCTGCAACAAAAAACAAGTGTTTTTTTGTTTTACATAAAATCATGATGGAAAATGTCCGCAGTAAAAATCTAAATAATATCAATCCACCATCACCAATAATGAATTTCAAACAAAGAAATCCTATTTACTGTGGACTGCTGATACAATTAATGTGTTCTAAAACAGGTTTATTTTAAATAAAAATTTATTTGTAACAATGTTATTTTGAAGTCTGGTTTTGCTCTATCACTACTGGGGTAAACCCCTACCCCAAGTTAATAAAGCTGACAGTGTATCGTAGCTTGTATTAAATCCACTTTTACTCAAAGATCTGGCCAGCACACTTCTATTTTTGCTAGCCTATGTATATAAATTTAAACTATGTCCTAAAAAAACATAAATTGCCAGAAAGAACCACTCTACAATGGCTGAATCAGATATTGACAAGAATATGTCTTAGGTCTGGGGGAGGGGAGGTGAATTGGCAATCTGTCAAATATACAGGGTGTTTCAGAATTCCCTACCAATACTCTAGGGCATTGTTCCTGGGTAAGAAGCATATCTAAATATCATATTTAAATCGTCCGGAAGTCCTTAGTTATTCACACAGCCTCCATTTTGTTTTTTTCACTTATAATTATTTTTCTGAATAATGGTTAACGTATGGAATTGAAACTTTGCACAAACATTTATGGCAAATAGACAAAGCCACAAAAAAATTATGACAATTTCTCAAATTCATAAAACAAAATGACGGCCATTTAAAACTTTGTTTCTCAAATAAATCATGAACTGTTGATTTAACAGAAAATTTTTAGATTTAACAAGAATAACTTTTTTTAGGTAATGTAATTACAAATCGATTGACACCAAATTGTTTTAAATTAGACAAATATTAACTGAGATATGGCAGCTTTAGTGATAGGTGACCGCTAGAGCTTAGTTGCAGTGCATGTCAAGGCATGCGACTAAAGTCTGCCACAACAATGCAACAGCCTCCGACTGCTTACTGTCATTAAAATTCACACAAAACTCCCAAACTTTTTATATCAGCTGTGGTAAAAGTCAAAATACTTTTTAACAAACGAAACATCTGATTTTATTCTTGCCTGAAAATGTTATTATTTTATTCATTGTAGTCAGTTCCTCTACAGTTATTCTAAATTTATGCCAAGACTTGTTTGAAGTAATCTAAAATAACCTACAAATAAGATACAAAGCAGGCAGAGACTGTTGCATTGTTGTGGCAAATTTTAGTCACATACCTTGACATGCACTGCAACTAAGCTCTAGCGGTCACCTATCACTAAAGCTGCCGTATCTCAGTTAATATTTGTCTAATTTAAAACAATTTGGTGTCAATCGATTTGTAATTACATTACCTAAAAAAAGTTATTCTTGTAAATTTTCTGTTAAATCAACAGTTCATGAGTTATTTGGGAAACAAAGTTTTAAATGGCCGCCATTTTGTTTTATGATTTTGAGAAATTTTCATAATTTTTTTGTGGCTTTGTCTATTTGCCATAAATGTTTGTGCAAAGTTTCAATTCCGTACGTTTAACCATTATTCAGAAAAAAATTATAAGTGAAAAAAAACAAAATGGAGGCTGTGTGAGTAACTAAGGACTTCCGGACAATTTAAATATGATATTTAGATATGCTTCTTACCCAGGAACAATGCCCTAGAGTATTGGTAGGGAATTCTGAAACACCCTGTATAATTATTGATATTGAATGACTAATAAATAATATTGAGGTCATATAAGGTTATAAGGACAGCTGTTTAGAGAAACTGAAAACTTTCCGTTCAGACATATCCATCACTTTGAGGTAACAATAATAACTGGTTATCACCAATTAACTTAAATTTAACAACTAGGTTGTTTCTAAAATATGCAAAGTAATGGAAAATTGTGTCATGAACCACTAAGAATATTCCAAGGCTATTTGCTGAGCTTTTTCAATTATGAGAACATTTATCTTGAGTGTAGGCCTACCAGGATGTCGGCTTAGCAATCAGAAGATAATTTCCACTTGAAAGTAAATTTCCATGAGTGAAACACTAGAAATAGACAAAATATCTACCAAAGTGCAATCATGAGGAAATGAAAATAATTATTTCCTCTATGGTACTGTACAGGCAGAGGCAAAAATGGACTTGGTGATGCAATAAAATGTATATATTGCCTCCCTAAACTGCTCAGTTTGTCTATAATTATAATATTCCATAAAAATTAATGAATCGCTGCATTTTGTAGTTTAAAAATTGAAAAACACATTTTATACTTAACAATAAGTACCAGTATGTAATTCTAGCGCAAGAATAGACTGCATATTTCTAAATTATTTCTTGTCATACTTTGAAAAAAATTTATTAAGACCAAACTATCTTTCAAAAGTTATCATAACTTTAGACAAAGCTCTACGCATATATTCTTTTTTATTATTTTGAATTATTCACTACATCATATAATTTTTAAAACCCTCTTTTATTATTTTTCATTATTCACTGTATGTTTCAGTACAAATCTTAATGAGTTTAAAAATTGTACCCAGAAAATTTTGATAATATTAAAACTCATGCAAATTATTAAGTTTTTATTTCCATATAGCGTAAATACCAAAACATGTTTCATGAAATAATAAAAGAGTAAAATAAATGGAGTTATAATTATAAATTAATAAATTTGTACTTTAAATACAATAATACACATAATATAAAATATGCCTTCCATATATATACAGTATCATACAATGATTTCCCTATGTCTTTGCTTATGAAGTAGCATACAACTTTATAGTAGCTTTCAAGGAGTTTTGTAACTTTCATCATGTAACATGAGAGTAAACATTTTTAGACTGCATTTATCATTTTGAGTTTTGTAAGTCATCAGGTTTCTTAAGACGTAGTGTGATTGTTTATTTAATAATTTACAAAATAGGTAATCAATATTAACTTGAAGTTGTCAGTTTTATCACAGCAAGTCCCAAGAAAAATAAGATAAGCTGTTATCAGAGGGACAAACATGTGTGTATTCCATGATATCAGTTTTTGCAACTTACCAACACTATATAACTTATATGTTTTTATCAAAATATATTTGCATTCATGTTAAAATAAAAATAATATACATTATTTAGTTAATGGGCTTGAGCTGCTTGTGGAAGCTAATATTTCAATACAAAAATACTAAATATTTTGGTACAGCCAAATTATATTTTAAATTGAACATAATAAATATGTTGTAAAATCCATTAAATACATTATAATACTACATTAGTGACTTACTTATTTTCTTAAACTTACCATGCAGTACTTACTTCTATAAAAAAAGTATTAATTTGATCCAACTTTCAATTTAATCTTAAATTTCAAAGTTATTATTTTTTAAGTCATAATATTTCAAAGATTTTAAACTATCCATTTATCAAAAACGTTTTATCACATATATGCCATTTTTATATTTCCACATGCCATTAACAAATTAAATTATTGACATTTTTATTCATTTTAACACAATGTGCAAAATTACAAATAGGAAGAAAGACAAAATAAAGACACACTGCAGTACAATTATTAATTCTTTCCATGCTATAGTGACATGCCTCTCAAGAAGTAGCAATTGCGTACAGAAATTATCAACAATACTTATGTACACAACAGCAATTATGCAATATAGGCAAGTATTTGCTTGGTTTTGAATTTTTGTTTTTACTTAAAATTTCTTGTGGCGTGTCCTGTAATCCAGCTACTTGGAGGTCACGAATTGTGGATAGTTGTGAGTGATGATCGGAGGGTGTAGTGTTCTCTTGTGTGGATTAACGTCATGTGGTTAAGATCTATCCATTTATACTTAAAAATCATAGTTTATGTGTTTATCATGGCAGCAAACCTGCATACTCTTTTCCCATATTAATCATATAGTGAATAGGCAAACTCCTTTATTTATGGACAGATGTTGATGAAAGTTGATATAAATGCTCAAAAAATTAATTGTTTACGCTAGAAACACCTACTTTCAGCGTTCCTCACAGCAGCAAACCTGCATACTCTTTCCCATGTTAATCTATGGAGAGTAGGCAAATAATACTCATATTTATTGACAGATAATGATCAAACTAGTCATATATTATTATTATTATGTTATTGATTTGGAAATTCGCTGAGTATGCAGGTCTGCTGTGACGGGGGTATTATTGTTTAAACTATAAGATATTTATTGTAAACTATAACTATTAATTACTGTTATCTAATCTATTACTTATATATTATAGTTTTATATATTATTTATTTATTGAATATCGTCATATTGTTCATTTGTAACTTTTCTGTTGTAAAATATGGTGGAAAATTTTGATAGTAAATGAATTAATACCGGGGTAAGTTTTTAAAACTACAAATGAAGGACATGTTTCCAGTTCACTTGACATAATGAGGCGGGTCAAGGGATCTCAATTTCCTAAGTTAGATTGGCTAAGTTTGAAATAAATTATGAATGATTTGTTGTATTTATGTGTAAGACCTCTGACAAAACCAAATTTTAATTTGTAATATAAACTACCACCTCAGTTGGCTTTAGGGGCAAACTACTATCCTTATAATGATCAAAAATTTAAAAAAATTGAGATATGGTGTGAATACATACATACCAAAATTCATCTAAATAGATACTTAGATTATTGAAATAGCAAAATACCCAGGGAGGTATTTTAAGCCAAGTCTGAATGAGAAATGAGTGTAGGATGATTGTGGCGCGATCTTGTAGTCTTGTTACTGACTAAGGCTGACATGTTCCTTAGACAGGACTGTTAATTAATAGCCCAACAGCCGATGGCAACTAAGGACCTACAGTTTAACGTGGAATCCGAACCACGGCCTCTGAATTACGAATTGGTCTAATTATGAGGGTGGTTTTTGTGGATTAATGTAGTATTCAATAGTGCGGACGTTAATCCACACAAGAGAACACTACATCCACTGACCATCGCTCATAACTATCCACAATTCGTAACCTCCACTTGGAGGTCACGAATTGACCATCCACCATCCATCGATCCATCCATCCATGATCCAGCTACTTAGCTGGATTACAGGATGACGCCACCATCCCAGTCAACAACGGGATCATGTCGAAACCCAATTTTTTGGATTCAGGGTACTTCAAAACGGATATATCCACTCTCAACTCAAATTAAAAAATTTTGACAAAAACAATAAACCTACTTTCTCCATATACTATATTTTATTCTTATTGCACTATCATGCATTATTGTTTATCATAATTTTTGGACTTAGAATGATGAAATATAACAACCTAATGCATAAATCATGTCTGGAATCTTCTTCAGTAAACATAAAATCTTATTACAGAATTTCATACTTATTACTTACTCTAATTGCAAACTTTATTATACACTTATGTGAAATGTTATGTGAGTTTCTGGTAGTGAGTATATTTTACAATCTCTCAGTCACTGTTATCCTTTATGGCACTGTATAGCACCAAGTATGTAACAGAACCATAACCCATATCTTCCTTTGTAGTGAAAAGCAGGTATCGTAGCAAGGATTTGAGGGAATTTGACATTTACCGATTTAAATAGAAGGTCAACAACAAGGTTTAAATTACCTAAATCAGATAAGAAATCTGAATAGTAGATTTAAAACTATACCACGGTTTCTAGATACAATATCTCATTTTCAAGTTATACACTCAAGTTATTTCCTCTTTGAATATAAAAGTTGTCAAATATAAAAAAATTTCTTTGGCGAGACTGTTTTGGTTAGATACCAGATGCCAGATGCCATCTAACATCGAACCTGCTTATAAGTTAAAGAAAATATCCCTTCTTCCTTTATATCCATTTCATTTTATAAGAAATGTACTGAGAAAAAGCTTTTTACTTTCTCCCCATACATAGTATATGGAGAAAGTATTGTTTATATCAAAATTTTTGAATTTGAGTTGAGAGTGGATATATCTGTTTTGGGGTCCTTTGAATCCAAAAAAGTGGGTATCGACGTGATGTCTGTCTGTGTGTGTGTGTGTGTGTGTGTCTGGATGTGTACAGAGCCCCCGTTGGTCCAATTCAGATGAAATCTGGCATATATGTGTATATTGATCGTATGTCAAGGCATTTTTTTCATTTTTAAGGGTAGTTCACCCCTAAAAACCCTTAAAAAAATCCAAATTTCTCAAAAACGGCTCTAACGGATTTTGATCAAAATTTGTAGTTTGTAGTGCACAGAGTGCTAAATAGTTTGACACCACCCGCATGGCTGTAAAAATCACGGTTCAAAAGTTATGGGCTTTTAAATGTCAATCAAATTTAAAATTTTCAGCGAAAATAATTAAAGTAAAGTATAATTTGACTGGCACCATTGAAACCAGCTTAAAAACTAAACAAATTAGTATTTTGAATTATTTGTCTACGACTAACGGTTCCAGATTAAAGTTTAATTTACAGTCCATGATAAACGCAGTACGTTGTCTGAAAGCGCCCAATGTTATTCTTAAGGAGAATATTAAAAAATCAATTTCTTCCTTATTTTCCAACCGTTTTCCATGAAACTTGGTATGAAGTGTAAGGTCAAATCACCCAACAAAAACAACTCAAAAGAGCTTGGTATTACTGTGGGGGGGTTCCCCCATACAATTCGAAAAATTAATTTAACTTTGTCTCGCTTGTTTTTATTTTCAGAAATGGGATGATTATTTTTGAAACAATAAATTATTAAATGATATTTAGATAAACTTTGTAGAACATGATGGTTTTATTACAGATTGTCTTTTTTAAATTTACTTAAGGGATAAAGTATTTGTCAGTCTACTGATACCGTTTATTGTATGTACTGTCCATAAGTCACTTACGTAAGTACAGGGTTGTCATGTATATGGAACAGATGTACTTCCAAAGCTATTTGCCAACAGCGTTGGAGAATACTGATTAACTTTCCTTGAAGTAAAGAATTTTACTCACCTCCTAATCTATAAAATATTTTACCGTTACATTTTAAATTACAGTATGCTATTGAATTTTATAAATACCCCCGTCGCAGCAGACCTGCGTACTCAGCGAATTTCCAAATCAATAATATAATAATAATAATATACGACAAGTCAAGTGGTCAAAATCTGTCGATAAATAATTCTATAAGATTAATAATTAAATGCAAAGCTATGCTGCATGAAAACAATTTTTACATTTTGTTTGATTTACCTACATTCATACCAATTTCATAAAATATAATAAGTGAAATATTAATTTTTTTATATCCATAAGATTAACATTGAGCTCAAAACACACTGTTTATTTTTTTTTTTCTCGGTAACCGTTGGAGATAGAGAAAAAATTAAGGAACTTAATTGTTTAGTTTTTTAAGCTGTTTAATGAAATTATCTATTTTTTGATCGAAAAAAAAAATTATATAAAACAAACTACCCGTCATTTTACATGTTTTTATAGTACTTATTAAATCTATAAAATTTTCCATCGTCCATTTTTAAGATTATTCGTTTTTTAATTAAGAAACATTATCTATATATATATATATATACATAAATTTTTAACGACTATTGTGTTTGTCTAGCACCACACACACACAGAAAAAAATATAACATGGTAAGAATATATCCACCTAACAGAATAGCTTCTTCCCCTATGTATTATGGGAAAATAAAATGAACACAAAATTCAAAATTTCGAGATTATTGGTTCAAGAGGAACAATATCAAAATTCATGATGATATTTTGGAAAAGGTTCAGCCTTAACCAATATAAACTTTATGAAATTGCTCTATTGACAGTAAAACAACAGTACTTTCAGCGATCATCCTCAAAAATCATTTGTATAATTAAGAAAAATATTTGTAAAAGTATTCTTTGTTTTTAAGCAGCCTACAATGGTAGGAAGATGTAAATAATAAATAAATCTTCACTCTCTTGTGCATATTGTAATGAACTGGTCAACCGGTCAATATTCATATTTGCAGAATATACAGAGCGTCCATGAAAAACGTTTCAGGACTTCGGTGAGTGATTAGGTACATTAAAAGGAAGAAAAAGGTTCTGCTGGAGGTATGGCCTAAAAACTTATTTTCTCAGATATCCACCATTTTGTATTTTTCACAAAATATTTTTTTATTTCAAACATTTTTTAACGGACTATTTTCAAATTTGGTATGTGTTTTACACTAATAGACTACTATTATTCAGCTATTATTATGCTTTCAGTGTTCCTCACAGCAGCAAACCTGGATACTCTTTCCCATGTTAATCTTATGGAGAATAGGAAAATTCACTTATTCATAAACGATATTGATTAAAACTGTTATTATTGATTTGGTAATTCACTAGGTACGCAGGTCTACTACGACAGGGTGTTTAAAGGTATTACAAAATTATACAGCGTTTAAAAATGTCATCTTATTGTACCTACCTATCACAAATTTTAATAATCAATGAAAATTGTCCAATTTCATTTAATTAATTTATCTAATGATTGTAAATTAATAATAAATAATTAATAATACTTGGTTTACTTGTTTCAAGTTGATAATACAATAATAAATAATTTACTTGGCAATTTATATATTTTTTATTTATTTGTGCAAGGTTTCAGGTTTATATTCTGTCATGATAATAAGCACAGTATGTTTAACACTAGATCATACGAGCTCACAAAGGACGGGCTTACTGCTAATAAATGCTAAATAGTCTAAAAATACAGTATAATGAATGAACAGGCGCTGTTGGCAATATCAGAGCATTACTGTAATGATATTGCATTATACGTACTGCAGGAACTTCACACATGTTGCAAGGCTAATTAGCAGTTTATTTGATCAGTGAACTTCTGGGGGACCAGACATAAATAATGCTATAATTTTTACACATATTACACAATATACCTACCACTTAAATGTGAATTGGTCTTTAGTGTACAGTTTTCAGCCTCAATGTATTTTTCACTTCGATTATGCCTCAGTAACTATGTTAGTTATAAATTTCAAACAATGTAAAGGTACAAAGGCGAAAAGGACCAATCTAAAAGTGGAATTATGAAGTTTATTCTTAGTATCATTGTTTAAATTACGGAGAATTATTTATTTTTTTAACTTTGTGTATTTTAAATAGGACAGTAACATGTCCTTTAATCCAGCTACTTGGAATTGATGAAATGTGGGTAGTTGTGAGCAATGAATTCTGGATATCATATTCCTTGGTGTGAATTAACGTCCCCATTCTTGAATACTACTTTTATCCAGGAATAAAATTCTCATTTAGACCAGTTCATAATTCAGAAGTTAAGAGTCTGCATCAGTGGTAGCCATTTTGGATTTTAGTCCCGTAAGAGCAATGTTAAATTCTGGCGCCTATATCTCCTTGACCTATTGTCATAAATTAACGGAAGAGGTGTCAAATTAAAGGTATTACAGTCCTCCAGGGCACCACCTTACAGAACTTCTTATTTTCGCTCTCAATAAAAAAAAATAATGATTTATTTTGTAAAATATTCCTGGATTTTTGTTTTTATATCAAGTTAAATTTTTGAGCATATTAAAAGGTCATGCCCTTGAGCCATATCTCATCAATGTACTTATAAATTTTTACGTTGATACTTTGATAATTAACGCCACTACTGGCGCCAAAGTGAAGGTATGTTCCGCCAGAATTTAACATTGCTCTTACGGGGCCAAAATCCAAGATGGCTACCACTGATGCAGACTCTTAAATTGTGGTTTTTGATCCATGTTAAACTGTAGGTCCCTTGGATGACATTGGATTTGGGGCTATTAATTAACAGTCCAGTTTAAGGAACATGTCAGCCTTAGTCAGTCACAAGACTATAAGATCACACCACTATTATCTTACACTCATTTCTCATTCATACTTAACTTCAAATACCTACCTGGAAAGGTACATAATAATAATATTTAGTAATTTTACATTTGAGGAAAAATATTTAGAAACTACAAATGTTAAAATCTTAAAGTCCAAAACCTGGTGTAATGACATAAAAAATCCGTTTAAAATACTTGGGGACTTTGATATAGCCTAAAAATCATTTCAAATCAACCAACGTAAACTGCATTTTGTAAATCCTTATATATTGTACATGGAGTAGAGTTTAAAATCACTACTCATTCATTTCTCAACCGTTTTAAAAGTATAAAGAGTTAAAATCAACTCAATTGTTCCAAATTATTTTTCTTCTGCGCGTAAGGTTAGCTTTAAAGTTAATTTTCCCCATAAGATTGACTTTGGGAAGTAGTTTGTTTGTAACAACACGTGAGATGAAGTAGGCTCAAACACAGCAAAATCAACAGTTTCAACTGATAATTGATTGATTGATTACATACTATGTTTACAGTAGGATATCTTAGACAACAGACGGATTATTATACAGAGTGTTTCAGAATTCCCTACCAATACTTTAGGGCAATTTTAATGACAGTAAGCAGGCGGAGACTGTTGCATTGTTGTGGCAGACTTAAGTCGCATGCTTTTACATGCACTGCAACTAAGCTCTAGCGGTCACCTATCACTAAAGCTACCATATCTCAGTTAATATTTGTCTAATTTAAAACAATTTGGTGTCAATCGATTTGTAATTACATTATCTAAAAAACGTTATTCTTGTAAATTTTCTTTTAAATCAACGGTTCACGAGTTATTTGAGAAACAAAATTTTAAATGGCCGCCATTTTGTTTTAAGAATTTGTGAAATTGTCATATTTTTTTGTAGCTTTGTCTATTTGTCATAAATGGTCGTGCAAAGTTTCAATTCCGTACGTTTAACCATTATTCAAAAAAATATTATAAGTGAAAAAACAAAATGGAGTCTGTGTGAGTAACTAAGGACTTCCGGACAGTTTAAATATGATATTTATATATGTTTCTTACCCAGGAACAATGCCCTAAAGTATTGGTAGGGAATTCTGAAACACCCTGTATTTAAGTAATAGGTCTATGAGAAAACGGCACGCTTTAAATAATTGGAAAGTAATTATGAATACATGCAAACAAAAATAATTTTATATCATAAAAATATGATTGCAGTCTTAACTTTTCCTCTCTCAACAGGTCTTAATTACATTTTTAATTAGTAATTATGACTTAAGACAGAATTATCGGTGACATAAGGAAGGAAGGGCTTTGTCAAAAATAAAAGGAAGGGATTTTGATTAATCCGTTTGCCTTTTACCGGATTCTGAAAGGAACACTTCAGAACTCTTTAACAAACTTTTCAGGTATTGTGCCTGAGTCATTATAAAATAATTATTAAGATTGAATCGTCCGGAAGACTTCAGTTACTCACAGAGTGACCGTTTAGGTACAAAAAAGAAGATACTTCTTCTTTAACGACCAAACGTAAAATTTATAAATTTATCATACATTTTAAAAATATTACAGATAACTTAAGATGCAATTTTCATTTTTCCCAACGTAAAAATCAGAATAACGGCCTATTAAAACAGTAATTTTTATAAGGATAATTTTTTAGATTATTTTAAAACAAATCTACAGATACGTCAATTTTGGAAATCGACTAAAAATAAACGAAATATGGCAGTCGTTTTTGTGATGAGAGGATTGTAGGTGATTTTCATTGTTGTAGAATGTAGAGGGTATTTGCAGAAAAATCACCTAAATTTTGGAAGCATCACATAGATTGTCAAAAGTGACATTATTAGAGCTGTCTCAAAAGTATCAAAAATGTATACTTTATTTTTATAAAGTTATTCTTATTTTAAATTGTAATTGAACGCAATTTTGATTTTTTTCGTTGAACGTTTTTAATTCTTTCACAAGTTATCCTCACTCATATTAGAATTCATGCCAAATGTAAAAGTTTTTCGATAGTTTTTGAGAAAATAAGTTTTTTAAGAAAAAGAAAATGACGATTCTTTGAGTCACAGGATTTCCGGAAGATTATTATGTGATATTTAGATTTTATAGTGACCCAGAAACAGTACTGTACCTCAAAAGGTTGGTAGGGAGTTCTGGAACACCCTGTGTAATTCTTAACTGTAGTTTCCTCCCAATAATAATGTGATGCTAGCGCAGAGACAGGTGTCAGCTGTTGGCCGGAGTATCGACTCCACAGTTCGCAGTACGGTACACGTAATCGGATGCGCTGACAAGCTGCGCACTAAACTATCGATAGTTTAACTATCGATAGTTTGACTATCGATAAATCGATAGCTGTTTATAAGTATCGCTTTATTGTCAATTTATTGGTTTTGTTGAGTTATTCCAGCTTCCTTTAGGTTATTAAAGAGATTTTAATTGTATTTTTTAAACTATAGAATAGAATTTGAAGGTCTGCGGAAAAATACAAAGTGAATGCTGTAGTCGAAAACACATAACATAAAAATACGTCGATACAATGTTTTTTTTATTAAAAATAATATTTTACATTGCATTTCCGAGTTTGGAAAGTATGTGGAAATTGTTCAGTAATTAGATTTTTATGAGTTATAGTAACAGATGCATTGCGAATAATTTTGCATACTGCGTGTATTTTACTTAATATGATTTAAATTAAAAATACATTTATTTCAGCAATAGTTTACGAATTAGTTACAAAGAAAACGAAATAATAATCTCCGAATGGGACGAGGTCTGTGGGCGGGGATTGAGTTGCCTAATCAGTCCTTAAATTTAAATTACCAAAACAAATTATATTATGTAATTTATAAAACTTAAATATTGATTTGAATTGAAAAAAAACCCTATATAATGTAAACTAAAACGTTTTGATGAAGCCATAAAAGCATGGCTATTCATTAAATTTATAATAGTACCTACTATGTAAGTATGGCGATATAAGATATTGCCATAATAACTATTGTTGCCTAGTAAAACCCATAATCCAAACAATACATTATTATGAAGTAGTACAGGTGCACTTATTATGAATAGGTAACACGGTTTTAAAGATACCTGTGTATGCTATACCTCTGCTTAATTAAACGAAAAACGTAATGAAAATACTTTTACTAACACAGTAATAAAATGTTACGTCTTCGTTCCATAAAACTATCATAACAATAGTTTATTCGATGAAATATCGACTTATCAAAAGTAGGGTATGAAAGAGTCGATTATCGAATATATCGATACAACAATCGATAGTTTGTAATCACCAGCTTATCATCCGGGTCGTCGTTTCCAGCAAGTCTGCGTTATCAATGCTGTTATCGTTATCCAGTAGGCAATGGAGGTGACACCGCTTCGCGAATGGTGAGTCCATTCTACATTCTGTGTTTTAGGTTATGTCACGGAGCTTGATGTATCTCACGCATGTTCAGGGGAGATGTTTCATGCTGATGCCTGAATAACTAAAGAATCTAGGTCGTCTCACTAAGTAACACCTTTAGTCTGTATCATACTATATTGGGCAATTTAAAAAATCGCACGCAGCACGCTGGCGTGAGTAAAAAACGAAATTCATAAAACTTCTACTATTCCCATCAAAGTAATCGAATAGTACTGAGCATGCAAATTTTCTGCTATAAAGGTTGGTTTACGTGGTAATATGCTTATATTATGGTTGACACCTAAGTAAACACATATACCAAATTTTATCAATTATGTCAATAATTAGGCCTAAGCGAGTTATACCAATTAATTTATCTATTCTCCGTAAGAATTACATGGGCAATGAGGACGTAGGATTTGCCACATTAAATTTAGTATTTTTTGGATGTATTGATAAAACTTAACTAGATGGACTTGCATAACGAATTTTTGAAGAATATTTTATTAACAACTAGCCAAAGTACCCGTTCTTCGTACGGGTTAAAAAGGCTGAAAGGTGTAGGCTCTACTGATACATTTAAGTTATTGTTAATTAATTCTTCATTGTTTACAAAATGACAAAAAACGAGTGTCTACAACATTTCAAAGTAACATCTGTCAAATATTAGGAGAAGATAAGGATTAATGTAATAGAGACAGTCGTCGAAAAAAACTTAAAATCTACCATTCCACTATTTCAAATAATTCACTAATTTCGATCCAGCAGTTTATCTGAAAAATCAATTTTATTTCTTCTTCTTCCCGAACTGTCAAAATGTAAAGTAAACGGATGTTGACATTAAAAACTGAAAACATTGAATCCCAGGGTATTTACAGCAACCATGTCTTCTGCTTTTTGAACTGTCAAATTTTAGTATTCACAGCTGTTGACATTCAAGTAATTTTTTGTTTTCATTATCTAAAAATGTAAACATTGAAACTTAGGACGTTCACAGGGCGTAGCCCAAGAGGATTTTAAGGAAATGAGTATGTCTATATGTTGCATGAGTTTAAGATCTACCTTTGTGTAAAATTTCAAACCGGTCGGTTCAGTATTTTTCGCATTTACTTGCCACAACAAACCCACAAACAAACCCACAAACAAACATACAGAAACCACATCTTCTTTATTATATTATAGATGTACTGCGTTTTCCATTTTGAATATCTCAGTAACTGATTGACCTAGATTCATGATTCAAAACACTTAACTGTGTGCTTTTAGCTGAATGCAATTAATTGTAAAAAATTAGATAAAAAATTAAGATAAAAAATTAAAACCCCTGTTTTTGGGGTACAAAAGCGATTGCGTTGTCCATCGAACTTGTCAAAGATTTTACAGAAAGGAACAACTGCACCGAATTTTATAATCAGACAAGAATTTCAGGCGTTATAGTTGTGACAACCTCCACCCCTCCTAAATCGTGTTCAGGAGGTTGAATTATGATCTTCTATAATGGTCTCGGGATTAACTTTGACCATACAGGTCATGTGAATGCCTCACTTTTCCATAGGGAATTCGCTTAAGGTAGATTATGAGATTTTAATACAGTAGAACCTCGCTAAATCGAACCTCGGCGATTCGAAACCCTGTACAATTCGTAGATTTTGTCTTGGGTGTCTTGAGAACCCCTCTAGTATTCAAAAAAATATATTTCAGTGGTTCATTTTGCTTCAAAAATTCGAATTTGTTTGTACTCGAGTCTCTAGAATTTTGTTCCTTTGATTCAAAACTCTACCTCTAAAATTCGAAATTAACCTCTATAATTCTAAATCACTTTCCAAAGGCTTCTGGAATTCGAAGTAATAAAAAATCAATCGAAACGTGAATCACGTTTTCGTGATTCCTACAGGTTCAGTTCGTCAGTAGCATTATTTTTGTGGCAGGTGGTAACTCTTTATGAGTACCCCCGCTCCTGCGAGGGTTATGTGGAGACTCCACCGTTAAGCGGTGTTTACCCAAACTAAACCCACCTTCCCCCATCCGTCCAGACGTGTATGAGCAACTTACATACAGACGAAAGGACTTCATTTGGGCGAATCACAGACTTAGTAGCTGCTGGATTACCTCTTGAAGTAAATTACCTCTTGGAGTTATTTTTCTTCGCTTCGTTACAACATTGATAATATAAATATCAATGGTTCCAGTTGTCGTGCTGTAAAGTTCCAGGTTTGGTGTGCCGCCGTATTTATTTTAGTCTCAAGTGGATTTTTTGAGAATGAGTTCGAAGAATTACAAGTCTAATTCAAATTTTACTCTCACTATCCTCAACAATTCAAACTTCCGAATTAAACCTCTACAATTCGAATTTTTACAACTCTAACCTCTAATACTTGAGTCTGCATCAGTGGTGGCCATCTTGAATTTTAGTCCCGTAAGAGCAATGTTAAATTCTGGCGGAACATACCTTCACTTTGGCGTCTGTAGTGGCGTTAATTATCAAAGTATCAATGTAAAACTTTGGAAATACATTGATGATATATGGCTCAAGGGCTTGACCTTTTAATATGTTCAAAAATTTAACTTGATATAAACAAAAATCCAGGAACATTTTACAAAATAAATCATTATTTTTTTTATTGAGAACGAAAATAAGAAGTTCTGTATTGTGGTGCCCTAGAGGACTGTAATACCTTTAATTTTACACCTCTTCTGTTCATTTATGACAATAGGTCAAGGAGATATAGGCGCCAGAATTTAACATTGCTCTTACGGGACTAAAATCCAAGATGGCTACCACTGATGCAGACTCTTAAGCTCCAGATGATTCAAACATTATTTAATTTGAAGTAAATTATTTTTCACTTGAATTTCCAATGCGAGCTTCGACTGTATCAAGCTAATCTGGGTGGTCCAATAGTTATTAGTTCCTGCTCTATAAACTAAAAGTCGCCGGTTATATCCTGAGAAAAATATCGACCAAACTTTGTGAAGATGATGGACCCAGTTAGTTGTCTTTGCTCATTAAGCAATCAGTTAATGATCTTGCAGATTCTCATGGGCTTTATCAGTCACAAAGCTATTTGAGAATATTACAGATAAAGAAAATAAAGTTATTTATATTATGGAGGTTCAGATGGTTAGACGTCCTATATCAAATTTTAGTATTTCTATTTGAGTATTCATTTCCATTTCTTAGAGGTTAAGTGGTAGAGAGGACTTGCAAGTCCTAACTTCGCCTCTTGAATAAAGACTTTTTCACTTCATTTCATTATATCTGCAGTTAGACATCTGAATAAGGTTCTTTATCTGTGGTTAAACATTTGTATACGATTCATTATCAGTTATCTGTGTTATTCGTTATCTGTTATACATCTGAATACAGTTCTTTATCTTTGGTTAGTCATCCTGTATAAATTTATTTATCTGTGATTATACATTTGAATTCGGTTCTTTATCTGTGGTTAGACATTTGTATACGATTCTTTATCTGTAGTTATACATCTGAATACATTTCTTTATCTGTGGTTAGACATCTGAATACGTTTCTTTATCTGTGGTTAGACATTTGTATACATTTCTTTATCTGTTGTTAGACATCTGAATACGTTTCTTTATCTGTGGTTAGACATTTGTATACATTTCTTTATCTGTGGTTAGACATCTGAATAAGTTTCTTTATCTGTGGTTAGACATTTGTATACATTTCCTTTACTGTGGTTAGTCATCTGAATACGTTTCTTTATTTGTGATTAGACATCTGAATACGTTTCTTTATCTGTGGTTAGACATTTGTATACATTTCTTTATCTGTGGTTAGTCATCTGAATACGTTTCTTTATCTGTGATTAGACATCTGAATACGTTTCTTTATCTGTGGTTACACATCTGTGTACGTGGTTCTTTATCCGTGGATAGTCATTTGAATCTGAATTCTTTATCTGCGGTTAAAATGATAAAATAGTGATAAAATGAAAACATTCCCTTTAGACATATCCATGATCTTAACTATTTCCCACAGGGAAGTAAATACAATCATTTTACCAGATTTTGACAACAAATGACGACTGTAGGTACACATTTATAAAGTTTAAAAATAAAATTATTTTCTTCGCTCTAAATTGTATTTCCTAAAATAAACAAGATGTATGAAAATATGACATATTTGAAGGGTTAAATTATGATAGAAGTTTGGGAGTAAATTTGATTTAAAACTAACTGGTATTTTTATCAAAGTGGTATAGGTAGGGGTTGTGACCTTGGTCATTTATAAATAATCCATGCAACTGACACGCCCACAGTGGGTGGGCTGTAGGGACAGACAGTTTGGGGCGAGGTTAGACAAGTTTTTTTAATTAATTGTGACTTTTCATCGCCGTCGACACGTTTAGTTTTGAAAACAAAGATCAACAATTTTTTTAGTTTAAAGTTTGTGAACAACTTTTTTATTTGTTAACTAGGTATCAGCCCGTCCATTGTAGGGGTTATATGACTCAGTGTTAAGGCGAAATATACTTTATTATGATTAAATCAAAATATGGAAAATCAATAAACAAATAAAAATGAAAAAATACTTATCTCAATTATTAGTTAACGAATATTAAAGTAGCTATTAACTAAATAATTTTAATGAGTAAAATTTGGTTTGAATTTTGATAATATTTGTATATAATATAATTTTAAAAAAGGTTTAAATTCAATAATCAATTTAAAAAAATATTGATTTTAATTTGACCGCTTGATATTTATTTCTGTTATATCACTTTAATAGATTTCAAAAACGAAAACTTCGTTTGCTATTTCATTATCGCTCAAAACTAGGATTTTGAGAGGTCATCACTTTATTTTAATAGGCTGTGGGACAGTCTAAAGTATTCAAAACCTTTTCCAAAAAGTATAAAATAAAGGAAATAATTTTCATCATGTTTCGTGCTCCTGTTTTCATGGAGCAGCTTCACAGAAAAACAGGCCCGATAGTCAGGCAGAAATATAGATAAGACCAATTTCATCTTTTCTGGAGTAGAAATCGTAAAAATAACCAAAAATATTACGATTCTAAGCAATATACAGGCAAGACTCTAATTTTATCTACATAGATATCAAAATTATTAAAAAAATTTCCTACAACCACACGATAACAGACATATTTCGCACTGTTGGCAGGACATATAAGTAGTACAGTACCTGGTGAACGAGGTTTAATCGTATATAGAATAAGACATGTATTACAAAAATTAATTAGAAAAATTAAAACACATTTATTACTCAATGAAAACATTTATGTGGTTTAAATAAAACCGATTTAATACACCATAGTTAATATAGCACTGAACAAAAAGTATTGCCCCTGATGGGGATGGAACTCGCGACCTTCGTTGTACGAGGCCAACACGCTATCGCTTGACTACGGCGTCCGTAAATTGAGCAACGCCGTTTAAGTTCTTTTAGCCAACCTCAATCGTTTTAGCCGATCATTTACTGTTTAATTATCCATACAGTTCTTATTAGGCTGTGATCAACTGATTTTGTTAGAAACGGAATGAGGATTGAAAAGCAAAAGATAAATTTAATTTACACCAGTTAATTGGTTTGTTACAGTGGCAATAGCAATAGAATGAATACGTTTTCTTTCAAAACACGAAAGATTTTGGAAATAATTTTCTCTGATTTTATTTCGCACAGTTATTTTACCCTTTAGTTTTTAGAAATTGTTTAGTCATTTGATAGTTTTGCATTTAATACATACATAAAATAAATATTAATGCAAAACCTCTATTCACATATTGTTCGCCACCATCTTCAATCAACAACTGTCAAAAGGTTACAAACAGATGTTTTGATTTGTATTGTTTACATTTTGATTCTCCATAAGCGAAATGTTGATTTTTTTTAATTTTAACTTGATATTACAATAACACCGGAATTTTCCTGGACATTAGACCATCTAGAACTTATTTTCTACTCAGAAATTAGTTATTTCCAAAATTTAAAGAAATTCCTTAGTGCCGTTTTCGAGATCCATGTGCAAATATATATATACAAACATTGCTCGTATTATAGTATTGGATTCCCACACTAGGACGGATATGATCTCATTACCACCCTAGTGCGGCAAAGTAACCGGTCAACACTCCAAATCTATATAAAACTAACCAATAGCATGCGCTAAGCGCTCAGCTGATAGACGGTCGCCGTTCCTACAACACTATAGTAAACCGCACGAAAGTGGCCCGACGAGAGTCTGTTCGGTATTGCCAAATCGCCCTAATCTATTATAGCATATGGCTACGTCAGCTGATAGGCTAAATGAAAAATGGCAACACTGCTGGGCAAAATGGGTACGGGGGAACCAGCTGTCCAAGACCTCATCGGTTCATTTTCGTGCGGTTTACTCTAACTTAGGTTTTGCACAATGAAACGGAGGTTACCGGAAACCTAAAAGTTATGTTAACATTTACCCCAGCGGGAAAATCAAACATAACCTCAATGACTCGGAAAAATCTTGTGTGTAATACGAGCGCAAACTGTCATGGCCGCCTTCAAAGTTCTGGCAGCTTGAAGCTGCCGCTCCGTGCTAACCAGCCGAATCTGCAATCTGACACTCATGACTAAACTGTCGAATCGGCAATTTGAAATTCATTATCTAGCCGCCGTATCGAAGAGAGTCATTATAAAAATCCACGACTACAGACTACAAATGTAACGCGGACTACATCTCATGTCGCCGTGTTTTACGCATGTGTATTTTGATTTTATTAATATATTTACTGTCAAAGCTAACTTTACGTAACAAAGCCCCTCTTAAAATCTCTTTAAAAACCTCAACTGGGCATCAACATGGTTAGTAAAATGTTACTTTGAAAAGGTTGTTTATCCAATTTATAATCTGAATTGTATATTACAACAATTTTCACACAATCCAAAAAATCTAGGGGTAGAGAATCCATAGACTCCTCTTTTAGGACTTATGTAACTCTCGCACCATAATTTTAGTATCACTGATTCGATTGTAAGCAAAATCAAATTTATCAACTCATTCTCGTTCATGTTTGATCAATGCATGTTACAATAATTAATTTATAAAAGTAACAAAAAGTTACTTTGTTTTTTTTAAAGTAACTTTTGCTCTTGCTGTTTATTATCAGTACAACTGTCTGTTAACCGACATAGATCGAAATTGAAACAAAAATTGTAAGTCGTAACAACTGCTACAGCGCTAAAACTTTCATCAGCTGTTATCAGCTGTAACTACTGTAATTAAAGGTATTTTCTCTGTTGTTACGTTGTAGAGTATACATGTGTATGCGACGGATATAATCAGCTGATGTCGAAGGTTAGTGTGGAAAGTTGTCACAGCTGTTTTTCTTACGTCACTTTACGTCTGTTAACTATACAGCATTGCCTTACACAAGTATTACTATAGTTTTACCATCGCCAAACAAAATGATTTACTTCCCACAGGATAAACACGCGATATTCTACTGTTCATTAAAATTATATTGTAAGGATAAATAAAAAAACTAGCTTCAACAGTCAAAACTATAAATAAATAAGACTAATAACAGTTTTAAGGCACATTATAATAAAACAATAAACAGACAGTTACGTTTTAAACGCCACAACAGGTTTGCTACCAACAATTAAGAAATCATTTTTGATTATGCCTACTGTAGTTTAATCTCATGTGTTTTTTATATAACTATTATAGTTTTCTGTGATTACACTAGTACAGAAATGCTTCCCAACTATGGCTTGGAGAATTTTTAATAGGCTAACCGAACGTATTAGAAGTTAGGACCTGATAAAGTTTGAGACGGAGATAAAGAAAATGCTAATTGAAGCAGCCTATTACTCCATAAAAGAATATATGGAAGGACCTCTGCCACCTCTCCACATAACCACTTGACTTGACCACGCCATCTCGAAGTATTTTTGTAGTATATATGTAAATTACATTTTTAATGTAGCCTAACAAAGACACAGTTTATCCAATTATCTGGTCAAGAATGAAGAAACGGTATTTAGGTGTCTTCTACCGATTCTATATGTACTTGATATGGTTATTTATTCATCTCAATATATGTTTATACTATAACAAATGCCAGAGAGGAACGTATTACACTTTACTATCCGTTCATCTATGCTAATACTGAACCCGCCATTTGTACTGGTTGTACGACACAATTTTAAAAAGCAAGATACTTATTTATTGTGATTAAAGATTAACCTTAAACTTATATAAATAAAGAAAAAAGGAAAATCTAAGCTCAATAAGTTATATAAGTTAGCGTTTAAATTTTGTTAAATTAGAAAATGACTATAATTAGTAAAATTTGCTAATTACGTTAAGACCAAAATTTATTATAGTAGGATTTTGAAATAGGATTGAAATTCTGGGTTAATATATCACTTTTATTTAGATCACCTGTTCAGTATAACTGTGTTTAACATCACATGGATTTTTGAGAGTTAGTATTTTTAGTGAGACGAGAGAAAATATACGAAAGCCTTCTTCAAAAGGTATTATAGAATAATGACAAAATGTATTTATTTCCATTTTGTGAAATAGCTTGGATCATAAATATGTCTTTAAGGAAGGTTTTTCAGTTGCTCTAAACAGCTGTCCTAACAACCATGACGTCACTTCCGTTACTGTTTACGCATTATGTGCATTTACCCCTCCCACCACAATGGCACAGAGCTTAGAAATATCTATTTTAATAAGTTTCCTCATAGCGGGTGCTTGGCTTTCATAGATAAGACGAACAGAAAGGCCTTTTTTATAGTAACACAAAGACTGGAAGAAATAAATAATTAATTAAGAAAATACCTTTCAGCTGTTTGAGGGAAACGAATTAACAGTCCAAAATATCATAATTCAAAGCAATATGAAAACTCTAATCATTTTATTTATATAGTCTTAATAAGGAGACATTTTATTTATAAACAATGGGATTTAATTATAGCATTTTCGGGCAGTGTTCAGCACAGCTGTTTCCTCGCCCACCTGTCGTCTGCAACTTGTCTGTCTGTTACCAGCTGTCAGTATCAAGTGCTGTACATCTCAGCTGGTTATTGTCATTGCGCAATATCGTTTGTTATTATTAGTTGTTATTATGTTTACAATATAGAAGGAGTATATGAAATATAAAGAATTTGTAAGTACTTAATTGTATGTCGTAAGTAAAAACTACTAAAACATTAGCAGTGTTTGCCAAATACAGTATCAGCCAAAATAAACAGTACTGAAATGGTAATACTTTATTCTACGTATACAGCTTGGAAGTTTGTATCCTGAAGGGAAAACCACCAATATTTTTGAACATTCTTCTCATTGACGTATTGCTAATATTCAGTTTAAGAGAAGCTCGCATTAGGCTTCTTTTCGGTGACTGTAACACTTTGCTGCAAAACTCTTGCGTGGTTTTCATTTGTACAGACAGTAGTTGGGCGACCTGAAAAGCCCTTTCGCTGTGTCAAAACACTACCTGTTCTTCGAAATTTTTCAACGACACTAAGAATCACAGCATTACTAGGCGGGTTTTTGTGGAAATGTTTCTGAAAACGTAAAGCAGTGTGTGACAAGCTTGGACCACCCGCACGTCCATTTCCGTATGAGCGAAAATAATGCTCTACGATAAAGGTTTTTTCTACAGTTGTTAGCGCCATGTTGACTAAAACTAACCTCAAATAAGAAAGAAGTAATGAACGCGAATCCGTGGCAATAATCACCAATTGAATCAGCTGATCGAGAAGGCAACTACAGCTGATTCAGTTTCAGTACTGTTTATTTTGGCTGATACTGTAATAGTGTATTGCTGGATGGTTTAGAGGATTTAGTACCTGCTTCAAATTCTGAGGTCACGTGTTCAATCCTGGACTGAGCCCAGCTGCTTTTGAATATTGGTCTATTAATTAATGATCCTGTCGTAGGGAAATAACATTAAGTCATCAAAATTATCACATTCATCCTTCACTTATATTAGGGTTAAAGTACCCTGAATAAGATTGTGCCACTATATCGGACTCTCTTAATTAATAGTACTTGGTGACCGAGCTTTGCTCGTTTAGAATAATACATGTATTATAAAAATTAATTAGAAAAATTAAAAAAGTATTGCCCCTGGTGGGGTTTGAATAGGCGACCTTCGTGCTACGAGGCCAACACACTACCGCTGGACCACGGCGTCTGCCAAATGAGCAACGCCGGTTAAGGTCATACCTCAACCTCAATTGTTTTAGCCGATCATTTACTGTTTAACTATCCATACAGTTATTATTAGCCTGTGACCTACTGATTTTGATACAAACGGAATGAGGATTGAAAAGCAAAAGAGAAATTTAATTTACACATATTTATTGGTTTGTTACAGTGGCTATATATATATATATATATATATATATATATATATATATATACGTTTTCTATCAAAACACGGAAGATTTTGAAAATATCACTCTTAAACACAAGTTACCCTTCTATTTACACATTGTTTAGTTGAAAATTTTACATTTATTACATACATGTTATTTAAGAAAAATTATTCACAATTGTTCTTGTCGTCCAATCAAGAACTGGTCCAAACGGTTATAAACAGTGTTTTGGTTTGCATTGTTTAATTTTATCTCCATGTAATGTAAATTTTTAGATTTTACTATATTCCTAAACACGAATTTCCTACATTAGATATCTAGAACTATAATAATATATATATATAATATATATTAAAATATATATATGTGTGTGTGTGTGTGTGTGTGTGTGTGTGTGTGTGTGTGTGTGTGTGTGTGTGTGTGTGTATACAAACCTTGCTCGTATTATAGTATTGGATATAAAACTCTTCTGTACTTGTGTTTGTAATTTATCTCCTTCTAAACAGCTGGACCCATTCTGATGAATTTTTTTGTGTGTATTCAAGGGGGTTTGGCATTGGTTAAGATTTGCAATTCGATCAAATCCGTCCAAAAGGCTCCGTCCTATAGGGCATAAAAGGGTAGTGTCAAGTTTTATAAACTTAGTGTTTACAAAATTAACAGCTGTGATTAAATAATTTAAGAGTTTCTTCAAACTGTCATTTTTTCAAATCTAAACAATTAGCAATATGCTTTACTATCCAATGCCGTCTGAATAATTCATTAATGCAAAAATATAAAGTAAATATGTAACCTAGTGTACAAAATGAAAAGTTTTATCCCCCACGTTAATATATTACGGAGTTTGGGGATTAAATGTATCATGTTTAAAAATCATATGTTTAACTGTTGGCCAAATAAAAAAATAATTACAATGTTTATATCTTATGTTCATTAAAATAACAGCTGTTGTATATTTTCCTTTTGCTACCTGAAAAGTGTAAAAGATTGATAATGTATATTATTAACCAATATTTGATTTTGTATGTGTATTTACCAGGTTATAAAATGATCAAAGGTACTGTGGTATAAATTAATTTGTCCGTCTCAATTTTTCATATTGAAATATTTTAATATTTGGATTCCATATGAATACACTCATTTTTTATACATAATTTCACTTAAAATACATGGGAAATACTTACACGGTTATCGTTTTATGCGATAGTTAACCGACTACGGCACTACACGATTATCGTTTTATGCGATAGTTAACCGACTACGGCACTACACGATTATCGTTTTATGCGATAGTTAACCGACTACGGCACTACACGATTATCGTTTTCTGCGATTAGTTAACCGACTACGGCACTACACGATTATCGTTTTATGTGATTAGTTAACCGACTACGGCACTACACGATTATCGTTTTATGTGATTAGTTAACCGACTACGGCACTACACGATTATCGTTTTATGCGATAGTTAACCGACTACCCATATACTGTACTATGAATTTTAAAACAAAAACCATACCGTCGTTTTTGAAGAAAAAATATTTTTTTACGCTTTTAAGGGTTTTAGGGGTATAAATATACTTTTCAAAAAAATTCTAAAAATTGAAAAAATCGAAGTCATTACTTCAAAAATCACTTTTTTTGATTCAGGTAACCCCAAAATGCATAACACTAAACACCTAAATTCGAAAGTTTTTACGAAAACCACACTTCCTCCTTATAGTTACGCATAGGTGGGGAAAAAATAAAAGGGGATGTTTGCTTATTATAAACCCGATTATTCGAATGTTATCAGTTGTAAATATTTTTGTGGCGATTTAGTAAACGCTCTAACTACAAATTAGAAAATAAGCTGATACTTAGGCGAGTATTTAGCTCAAATTAAGCATCTAAACATCCCCTGCTTCAGTGGCGACCCCATCTCATTTTTCCTCCCTCTACGGGGGAGGGAAAGGGAAAGTAGGTCACACCCGGTTACATCGATTCTTGTCCCGTGACCTACATTATGAATAAAATTTTCAAAACGTTTAAGACGTTATATAAACTTATCTCATACTCTAAAACATGCCCGGTTAAAATTTTTTTGTTCAAGGATTTATGTTTTTTTTTAATCGGGGTATTTGGTCACGAAAAATCGTTTGGAGCAGGTCTCAAGGCTGGGAAAACCCGGGTTTGTCCTACTGCCCTTCCAAGTGTCCATGTTATCATTAACCAAAACAGCTGATTCAGGTTGTTTTTAGCCAATTTCCCAAAGGGAAGAAGCCATTACAACGACAATAGTCGTTAAAATTTATATGCACATTCGGGTGTGTGTCCGTGAACATGATAACTCGTAAAAATAGTCCGTTCGAGACCAAATTTCGTAGAGACGTGTATTCCTACGTTTACTCGGACGAGTTTGTAGTCCAGGTATATCGGTCAATCCTAGTTTTATTGTGCCCAAAATAAACACCATGGACTACACCAAAGAATAATTTTTGACAATACTGTTTTTGGAATAAATTTTATTTTCTCAACCGTTAGTCTAGACTAAAAAAATATATAATTGTTAAGTTTTTTAAGTGGTTTTAATGGTGCCAGTAGATACTTTATTTTATTGTTTTCAAAAATTTAAAAATTGATTTTTTGATTTTAAAAGCCCATAACTTTTGAACCGTCATTTTACAGATATGCGGGTGGTGTCAAATATTAGAACTTTGTACTATAAACTGTCAAATTTTAATAAATCGTTGTCCGTTTTAAAATATTTTTCACGTTTTTTAAGGGTTTTTAGGGGTGAATACCCTTAAAAATCAAAAATTCAAAAAATGAAAAAAAACGCCTGGAGATACTGAATAAACTTTACATGCCAAATTTCATCTAAATCGGACCAATAGGCTGTCACTGTACATCCAAAAACAACAACAAGGACGGACAACATCACGTTCAAAACCCACTTTTTTGGATTCAGGGGACCCAAAACGGATAACACTACTAAATTAAAAATTTTGACGAAAAACAATACTTTCCTCCATTATACTACGTATAAGGGGAGAAATAATTTTTTTGTTTATTCTTTTTTTATACGTTGTATATGGAGAGTATTTTTCGTCAAAATCGATTTGTTAAAACCGTTTTAGAATCCAAAAAAGTGGGTTTTGACGTGATGTCTGTCCGTCCGTGTGTCCCTGTGTTTTGTGTTGGATGTGTAGTACAGCTACATTTCCGATTAGATGAAATTGGTGTATGTATATATTCAGTATCTCCAGGTTTTTTCATTTTTTAATTTTTGATTTTTAAGTAGACACCTAAAAAACCTTACGTGAAAAATAAATTTCTCAAAAACGGCTCTAACGATTATTAAAAATCTTTGTGCAGAGTATCTAAATAATTTGACACCACCCGCATGTCTGTAAAAATGACGGTTCAAAATTATGTTTTTTTTTAAAAAATATTTTTATTTTCAGCGAAAAATAGTAAAGTTTCTTTGAAAACCATAAACTGCTTAAAAAACTACAAATTAGTATTTTTATTTTTCTACTTTCCAGAGAAAAGTTTTAAATTTACTGCCACATAAACGCCTACGTTGTTGAGCGAGTATTATTGGTGTTTTATTTCTTCCTTTTTTAGTTTTCCATGAACTTGGTAGGTTAATCACAAAAACAAAAACGTCAAAAAGCTGATATCGAAGGGGGTATAATTTGAACAATAATTATTAAGATATTTAGTTTACTGTGAAACATGATAGTTTTTCTTACAGATGTCTTTTTAAAATTTTTGGGAGAGGTTGTGTCCATGTCGTTTTTTGATACATACTTATTTAAATTTAAATTTTATCTTTCACCATTAGAGTTAGCTAAAAAAATACAGAATACGGTACAGTGTTGTCAATTTAATATTTAAAAATCATAGTTGATGTGTTTATCTTGGCAGCTAACCTGTACTCTCTTTACCGATGTTAATCGTATAGAGAATAGGAAAGCTCCTTTATTTATGGACTTATGTTGATACAACTTGGTATATGGTAAAAAATTGTTTATGGTAAAAATGCTCACTTTCAGTGTTCCTCACAGAAGCAAACCTGCATACTTTTCCTGTGTTAAATTTTACGGAGAATATGCAAACTCTTTTGTTTATTAATAGATATTGATCAATCTTGTCATACTATTGATTTGGAAATTCAATTTGGTACGCAGGTCTGTTGCGAAACGGATATTTTAACTCGTTATATTCAGTGCGTCAAAGAACATACATTGCACATTTAAAACCAACCCCTGCAGCCGTTCCCTTAATTCAAACACACACAATAAACAGACGGACAGTGAAATTTTTGCTGTGCTAACACAACCAACACGATATCTTCGTAGATGTTTGACTTCGTTCGTTCTTCAACTAGCACATAATGTGTATTAAAATTTAACATGATCTTTCCATAAACATACCATACATTTCCCTATAAATAGGTTTACATTGGTTACTGTAGTAGGTCATAATAGAAGGCGTCGATTCTTGAAGCCTATGTAGGACTACTCGCTTGTGTTAAGAGTCTATGTTGAGTAAAATGTCTCATGTTAGAGGATATAGACTTTTTAAAATTTTGAAAATGTGCCTAATGGGTCACGATCAGGTTTTTGTGAGTTTATTTTTTAAATGTATATTGGGATCACGTCAAAACCAGAGCTTTACTTTGCTTAATCCTGTCTTCTTCTACCGGTTGGTGTGGAGGTTGCAAGCGCCTCCTTGACTTCCTGTCTGCTGAGGTAGAACTTCACGAATGCTTCACGTGCTTCACCCCTCTCACGCAGAGCATCCTTTATCTCTTCCCATTTCCTTCTAGGTTTACCTCTCCTACATTTTCCTTTACTTTGCCCACTTTTATAACATTAGGAGTCAAGTTGTGGGCAAACGATGGACATTCCCAAACCAAATATCTAAAGTGTTTCTTATTGACACGTCCCTTTTACTTTCTCCCCTTATACATAGTATATGGAGAAAGTATTGTTTTCGTCAAAATTTTCGAATTTGAGTTGAGGGTGGATATATCCGTTTTGGGGTCCCCTGGATCCAAAAAAGTGGGTTTTGGCGTGATGTCTGTCCGTCCGTGTGTGTGTGTGTGTGTGTGTGTGTGTGTGTGTGTGTGTGTGTGTCTGGATGTGTACAGTGCCACAGCCTACCCCGTTTGTCCGATTTAGATGAAATTTGGTATGTATATATACAGTCACCGTATCTCCAGGCGTTTTTTTCATTTTTTTGAATTTTTGATTTTTAAGGGTAGTTCACCCATAAAAAACCCTTAAAAAACGTGAAAAATCCAATTTTCTCAAAAACGGCTCTAACGATTTTGATTAAAATTTGATAGCTTATAGTGCACAAAGCACTAAATAATTTGACACCACCCGCATGTCTGTAAAAATGACGGTTCAAAAGTTATGGGCTTTTAAATGTCAAATAAATCAAATTTTTAAATTTTCAGCGAAAACAATAAAAGTAAAGTATAACTTGACTGGTACCATTGAAACCAGCTTAAAAAACTAAACAAATTAGTATTTTGAATTATTTGTCTACGACTAACGGTTCCAGAGAAAAGTTAAATTTACTGTCCACGATAAACGCAGTACGTTATCTGAAAGCGCCCAATGTTATTCTTATGGAAAATAT
Organism: Nephotettix cincticeps; assembly: GCA_023375725.1. NCBI lineage: Eukaryota > Metazoa > Arthropoda > Insecta > Hemiptera > Cicadellidae > Nephotettix > Nephotettix cincticeps. The sequence goes on along the minus strand of CM041790.1, from coordinate 68,673,835 downwards.
AAAAAAATCAATTTCTTCCTTACTTTCCACCCGTTTTCCATGAAACTTGGTATGAAGTGTAAGGTCAAATCACCGAACAAAACCAGCTCAAAAAAGCTTGGTATTACCGCGGGGGGGGGTTCCCCGCATACAATTTGAACAATAAATTATTAAATGATATTTAGAATTACTTTGTAAAACATGATAGTTTTATTACAGATTGTCTTTTTTAAATTTACTCAAGGGAGAAAGTATGTGTCAGTCCACTGGTACCGTTTATTTTACAATAGGGAAACGCATCATTCACCGTCAGGATTATTGATGTTTAATCCTGGTGTTTGGTACTTTCACCCTCTAAATCCCTATCGGTCCAGGCATGGTATTCCCTCTCGGAAACGCTTCTCTGCACTACTTCAAGAGTCTGCCCTTGTACACCCAAAGGGCATTACGTCTTCGTAATCCCTCCTTATTCAGCTAAACGGTGACTATAGCTGTTCTTCTCTCTTTTGTCTGAGCACCCTCTTGCAGAATTCAGAGACATAATTCCACGATGTAGGGCTGGACAGCGGTTTACGATACCGTCCGGTGATATTTCGCCAATGGCTGCCTCTAGATCAGAACTTTCTGCTCCCCATCTTCTACAAAGGAATATGGTGTGCAGTGCATCATCATTCGCTAAATCACCATACTAACATTCTGGGCTTTCCGTTTTTCCATTTTATATAGGCAGGCTCCAAAGCAACCATGGCTAGTTAGAACTGCGTTGTGAAAAAGTTCACCTCTTCATGATTTCTTCCTAACTACATAGAAAGATTAGTGATAGGGCAGCCGTCCATCTACCTCTCCTCCTGCTCCAAGCGACTTTGCCACTTCTAAAGAGTTTGTCTCTTAGCTTCAGCGTGACTCAAATTGTCAGCCTTTACAGTTTTGTTCTCTACTTTCCTACGATACCTCATTTCAATTGCTTGAAGCTTTTTTAAATCTTCAAAGTCTAGGATTGACATTCATAGGTCAAGGGCACAAAAGTAGATTTATAGTATCTTAGTTTGGTTTACTTCGAGACTTCTTTTTTGGTCAGAACTTACTTTCTCATGCTCCAAAAGTGACTACTTGCTGCTGCAACCCTTTGATATATTCCTTCTTATATTTTACCATATTTTGTGATAACTGAGCCTTAATATTTAAAATGTGGGTACCTTTTAAATCAAAGTTACCATATATATATCAGCTGATATATAACTCATTTTGCATGGAAAGTTACGTCAGTATAATTAGACTAATTAGAGTATCGTTTGATGTTAAAACTATCGTCACATATCTCGCGACCACGTCAAACTCAGCCGCTACCCGCCGCTATGTTGCGAGGTCAGGCCACAAGTTGATTGTGACGGGTGGGGGTGGTTGGCGATGGTCGACGAGGGGGTGGCTGGGCGGTAGGATGACCTCCATTCGCCCGCGGGTATTGATCACGTGACGTGCGCATGCGCGGGATCAGCCACGCCGAAGGTTCGACCTCAGCGTCAGCATTCAGCACACAGTAGAGCCGAGAGCCTACTCTTCGCTCAGCACGGCCGCAACCACAGGTAGGTCAGGACTGGGTTACAAATTATTCTTTTATTCTATATTACAATTTTTGAAATCTTTTTATTCCAGAATGCTGTACGTAAACTATTAGTTTTCGCTTAGAATTGAAATACATGTTTTAAAAGCGGTCAATAATTTCTGAAAATTTTACTAAACACTGCATCGACTTTTATTGATTTCATCTTAGACAAGATTTTTGCATAGTCTATATAATGAACACCATTTTTTTGACATAGGCTCAACCTGATGTTGTGACATAAAGTCGACCTGTTGTTAAAAATGTGATAGATTAATTGACAAATTAAAAATGGCGACTTCATTTATTTACTATACACCCTTATTTTTTTAAATTATACTCGTGAAAGCTTAAGTTTGGCAATCACGCAAAAGTTAATAAACGGTTATATTGTACATAGTTATCTCAATGTATTTAAAATTGTGTTTGTAATTTTAGGCTTAAAAATCCACGCGATTTCTCTAGATTAGCGTCCAATTTCGTTATTAAAAACGTTATCCAAAATAAATAAAATATTACTGGTTAGTTTCTATTTCAAACAGTTTTGTAGCGCTGCTAAACAAGATTTTACAGAATTTAAACAGGTCGTTCAGTGAAAATTCGTTACAGGACATTGTGAGGTAAAATGTTGAGGGAGGTCAATGTTTCTTTTAAAATTATTTCAGGTATTGCATATCATCATGCACGAAAGATTCACTGTGTTCTTGTTGTGAACTGTAAAATATTATATGGTTAGAGGTTAGGAGCCTTCTCAAGATTAATGATGTTGCGTTTTAATTACCATAAGGATTACTTACCACGATAAGAACTACTTATCACGATAAGGATTACTTACCACGATAAGAACTACTTATCACGATAAGGATTACTTACCACGATAAGAACTACTTATCACGATAAGGATTACTTACCACGATAAGAACTTCTTATCACGATAAGAATTACTTACCACGATAAGAACTTCTTATCACGATAAGAACTACTTATCACGATAAGGATTACTTACCACGATAATAAATAATCATGACGATAAGGATAACTTACCACGACAAGAGCTTCTTATCACGATAAGAACTATTTATCACGATAAGAACTACTTACCAGTATAGGAACTACTTATGATGATAAAGATTACATCCCATTACATTTCGGAAGAGAATTTTTATAATCTTTTATTGATTTTATTAAAATTAACACCTATTAAGAACTCATGAACTCAAAATAAGTAAATAGTAGATTTTAAGTTACTTAGGAATATTTAACTAGGGATACAAATATGTGTCTATAGGGCCTACGTTAAATACATTTATAGTATAGATGTGGCTCTGAGATGTCTCTGATAATTTAAGGTAAATGGCTATCCCTAATAAATGTTCAATTTGGTTTTTTTAAAATTCATTTACTTTATATGTAATTTAAAATAATGTTATAATGACAAATCCTAGTTGTTTTAAAGAAAAAATACGTTGTTTCATTATTATACATAGTTTATTATGACTGCTTACTAATTTTATTGACACTATTATGCAGTTTTTGTTAACAACTGTCAAATAAAGCAATTTGAATCTGAATCTTTATTCAGTTTGACGTCTCAGTAGGCGGGTTTTATTCGTATTTTCACAATGATCAATTTTTCTACAGGAACAGCCCTGAAGTCCGACAACCATTTGCAGTCGGGTTTCACATATTAAACTAACATAAAGCACGAATTATTTATAAGATGGAAAACATACATTCCTGTAAAATCAGCCGTGAAAAGGTTGTAGCTCTTCTTGGTCGGCACCTATAAAACCTACCTATATCCAAGAAACAACCGCTTTGCAAATTTTCAACACAGTCTCATGACTGTAAGGTTTCTTCAGAAACTAAAAAAAAGGTGGTACTATGTTTAAACGATATCAACAATATCAATTTACCAACCGAACTACAAATTTGTTGTAGCTAAAAAATAGCTACATTTTCTCATGGCCACCAATAAAACCTTTACAGAATTAGCTTGACTATGTATCTCTAGGGACAAAAATGTAAAGAAATTAACTGTCGCTGAAATTTCTGAATTCAATGACAATTCAGAGGATTGGAGTTGAAAATGTAAATGTAAAATAAAACTATTGCAGAGTGTTTTTAGTATATAAATTCCATACTTACCATGCATCCAACCACTTCATGAGATAAAGTGGAGGATATTTTAATATTTTCAATAATACAGCTGTGCAAAACTATTTTTGACTTAAAGTTATACAGTTATAAAATCGTCAAAGCTAAATTTGGTGTCCGAGGTCAGACTTACGACCTGAACATTGTTTTGGAGAACATCCCTTGTCGGCGCGACTCTTGGATTCGGGTGGCACGTTTCAACGAGGCTGTACTTAATGCCAAGAAGTGTGATATTGATCAGCTTCAGTGACGAATAACCTTCCAAAGTAATCCCTTTCGAGACATCGAACTGTGTGTGTCCTAGCTTCGATTATGTGTAAATGTTTTCAGGCTACTCCCTCGTCGGAGTGGATGAGAGACATTCACTCTGCGCATAATTGACATTGACTGGGATGGTGGCGTCATCTTGTAATCCAGCTACTTGGAGGTCACGAATTGTGGATGGTTATGAGCGATGGTCGGTGGGTGTAATGTTCTCTTGTGTGGATTAATTGAATACTACGTTAATCTGCAAAGGCCATCCTCATAATAAGACCAGTTCGTAATTCAGAGGCCGTGGTTCGGATTCCACGTTGAACTGTAGATCCATTGGTTGCCATCGGCTGTTGGGCTATTAATTAACAGTCCTGTCTAAGGAACATGTCAGCCTTAGTCAGTAACAAGACTGCAAGATCGCGCCACAATCATCATACCAGTTCATATTGTTAACTCATTTATCATTCATACTTGGCTTAAAATACTTACCTGGGTAGGTTGCCATTTCAATAATCTAAATCTAAAGTCTTTTCTCTTCGTCACTAAAATTCTGCTTTTAACTTAGTCAACAATTAATTGTGTTGTAATCCAAGTTAGTTAAATTCAGAGAGTAAGTAAACAGTGACAACTTTCAATGTTACGACAAAGTTGCTGGAGTTAGGTTAGTTAGTGAAATGGCAACCTGTTGAGATATTTTAAGCCAAATATGAATGAGAAATGATTGTAAGAAGATTGTGGCACGATCTTAGCCCAACAGTCAGTGGCACATCGTGTAGTCATAACCATTGCCTCTGAATTACGAACTTGTTTATTATGAGGCATTATTAGTGCGTTGGCCCTTCGTTAATCCACATCAGAGAATACCCCAATCCACCGACCATCACTCACGCCACAGTATCAAACGTTATTTAACCTCACGTGTAAGGTTAAATCTTGTATATTTCATATTATTTAAAATATTTAAATTTTTGATTTGGTATTCGACCACAGAAAAATAAAATTTCGACAGATATTAATTGTCGGTGGAATGAATGAGAGAAATGTTTGTAGAATTAAATTAATTAAGCCGCCAGTCTCTAGCCTTGTTACTGACTAAGGCTGACATGTTCCTTAATTAGAACAGACAGAACTGTTAATTTAATAGCCTAACAGCCAGTGACATCAAAGGGACTACAGTTTAAGGTGGGGTCTAAACTACAACTTGTCAAGTCTAATTATGAGGATTGAGGATGGTCTTTGTGGATTAATGTAGTATTCAATAGTGTGGACGTTAATCCACAACAGAGAATGCCGCATCCACACACCATCTTTCATAAGTATCCACTGTCCCAGTATTTTGAAATGCCAATACCATAAGAAAGCGCATTTCTTCTCTGGGTTACTGTTTGTGAGTAGGCTACATTTTAAAAGCAAATGAGATTATAATTTCACCCTTAGATTACAATACCTTGATGAAACAAAAGTATGTATTTGCAAAATGAAAATCGAAGAAAAAGGAGACAGATGGAGTCAGTTTCAAACGAATTCTTCGGCAAGAATTTGAATACTGCATTTCATACATGTCAAACAAGGGGAAGACAATTTTGACTGAATATCATCGAGCTTTACCTCACGCCCGCAGACATATTCCTGTGTTGTCAAAAATTTCACCGCAGATTCCTGCAAAAAAATAACTCCAGCTTTGTGGTACCGTCATATAGAAAACAAAGTATTCTAGATCAAAGAGTCGAATAACGTGGTTTTACGAAAACCATTGTAAAGATATTTTTTGTAATTTTACAAACAAACAACGATTTTAATTGTACTTAGAAATTTTTATCCTTACAATGCAGTCATTCATTTAATTTATAAGCAGTAAGCACGTCCTTTGTACGGGTTGTGTGATTCAGTTTTTAGAAAAATATACTTTGATTTTTATGACTATATTACTATACTTATGAAATATAAAGGAAAAATAAATCCTCATCTTAATTATTCAGCCCTAATTTACAATTAGACGAATTAACAAAATGTGAATCAGTTTTAAGTTATATAGGCCCTACGTTAATATAGCTTAGCATAATTGTGGAATAGGTTTTAAATCAACGATCAATGGAAACAAGCCAATATTGGTTGTACTATAATTTGACAGCTATTGGTTATTTCTTTCTATTACTATAAATCACTTTTATAGATCGAGACTAGCAGTACGCCCTACGTTGTACGAATTGTAGGATTATGGGTCGCGGCATAGTCAATAACAATACTGAAACGATAAGACATATTAATAACATTCCCACAAAACAAATAAATCTGAGTGGATTGATTCACAATTTTAACATTCTAACCTAAACCGAAACCAAACCAAACTGTAATGTGGCTTTTATAGGAAACTAGCTGACCCGGCGAACTTCGTAACGCCTCACAGTAAACACATGTTAACTTTAAGATTGGCCATGTTCTGAAGTCGAATAGCAATACGGCTTCATTGTGAAAGGTTATATATTCTGGGTCGCTGCATAGTGAATAACAATACTGAAACGATAAAACACATTAATATCATTCCCATAAAACAAATAAATCTGAGTGGATTAATTCACAATTTTCAAATCCAATCCAAACCCAAACGAAACCTAACTGTAATACGGCTTTTATAGGAAAGATATACAACAGCTGATTATTATAATAAACGTAATAATATAAACATTGTAATTATCATATAAACACGTGACTTTAATCAGACAGAAAATAAAAATATAAATACATAATCCCCCAAAACCGTTAACTATTAACGTGGTGAATAAAGCTGTTCATTTTTTACAGTACACATTTACTTCATAGTTTAACATTAATGAATGATTCAGATGGCATTGGATAGTAAAGCATACGGTATTGCTAATGGAAAGTAAACCAATCAGCTGTAGCTAAGAAATCAAATGTTTTCATTGTAGACATTTTGTAAACAAACTTACTCTCCATAAGGTTAACATTAGAAATTTAAAACGTCATAAAATGGAAACTTATGGGGTTTTCGAAAATATTTTTTCACTAAAAACTTCCCGGACATATATAGAGCAACTTCCAAAAATTTCATGGCGATCGGATGAGTAGTTTGGCAACGCATAAAGTACATACATACATACAGACAGACATACATTCAATTTTATATATAGAGATATATAACAACTGATTATTATAATAAACATACTATGTATAAAAATTGTAATTGTTTTTGACATGGATATGTCTTAGCTCTGCGGGGGTTCTGCCGATTTTTTAAGATGGAAAACATATAACATGTTTTCATAGAAACTCCAGAGCTATTGTATTGAATTTTTAATATAAAAGAATAAGAACAGCTGTTTAGATGAACTGAGAACATTTCCTTTAGACATATCCACTATCTAACCTGTTTCACACAAGGAAGTAAATACAAACATTTTTATTTGGCCAACATGTAAACACGTGACGTTTAATCATACAGGAAATAAAAAAATATAATACATAATCCCCAAAAACCATGAACTATTAACGTGGCGAATAAAGCTGTTCATTTTATACAGCAATTTTACTTCGCAGTTTTACGTGAATGAATGATACAGATGGCATTGGATAGTAAAGCATACTGCTAATGGAAAGTAAACCAGTGAGTAAGAAGCTGTAGGTTAAGAAATCAAATGTTTTGATTGTAGACAATTTGTAAACAAACCTACTACCCTTAAGGTTAACATTATAAATTTAAAACGCCATAAAATGGAAACTTATGGAGTTTTCGGAAAATGTTTTTCGCTAAAACCTTCCCGGGCACATATAGAGCAACGTCCTAAAATTTCATAGATCGGATGAGTAGTTTGGCAACGCATTTCAAATATTTATATAGTTTATTCAAAGTTTAATTTTAACCGCCTTACCTAACCGGTATTTTTGCACGAGCCCATTTTAATTACTAACAGCTTCAGAAGCCAACTTAAACGCGGTAGAACGTGGAAAAGTTTTTAATTAGTCCGAACAAAATGTAAATGAGGGGATGATTACACAACAAGTGAGCTGTTCGCTTAATTTTATCAAGGCCTGGACGGCGTTATCAGGCGCTACCTTGCTCTGTTGCTGCAGCTGAAATATACTTAATGAGACGCTATTTTCTCCGTGGCCTATGTAGGAGATTAGATAAAGTTTCTAAATTTTTAGCGAATTTCCCATAGGGAAGAAGCTATTACCGTAGGTCTCATGGTAAGACTTAAGCCCGGGACCATGTTATTTTTTCGTCTTTAGGTGCCCAGAGTCCAAAAACAATAGTCGTTAAAATTTTTATATATATATGTATATATGTGTCTGTGAACACGATAACTCTCGTAAAAATGGTCCGATCGAGACCAAATTTGGTAGAGACGTGTATTCCTACAAGTGCTCGGACGAGTTCGTAAACCAGACATATCGGTCAATGGGAACGGGTAGTTTGGGGGGGTTTTGTACCCCAAAATGGGTTTTTTTGCGTTTTTCACATGTAATTTTTAAAAATTTCTAATTTTATATTTCACCATTGGAATCAGCTTAAAAAACTACACAATTAAGTTCCTTAAAGTTTTTCTCTATCTCCAACGGTTACTGAGATATTAAAAAATCTAAACACAGTACGTTGTATTGTGGGGCTCCAATGTTAATCTTATGGAGGATAGGAAAAAATTAATATTTCCCATATTAATCAATTTTTTTGGATAAAACTTGATATTTAGCTTCATGTGGTTGAGATCTATCCATTTATGCTTAAAAATCATAGTTTATGTGTTTATCATGGCAGCAAACCTGCATACTCTTTTCCCATATTAATCATATAGGGAATAGGCAAACTCCTTTATTTATGGACAGATATTGATGAAAGTTGGTATAAATGTTAAGATAAAAATTATTTATGGTAGAAATGACTTCTTTCAGTGTTCCTCACAGCAGCTAACCTACACACTCTTTCCCATGTTAATCTTATGGAGAATAGGCAAATAATTCTCACGTTTATGGACATATTTTTATAAAACTTGTCATATATTAAATTATTGATTTGGAAATTCGCTGAGTACGCAGGTCTGCTGCGACGGGGGTATTTATATTAACACGAGTACACAGCAAAGTCCTTCTCTCCCCCACCTTTTAGCGGGTTTTCCATAGGGAAGAAGCTATTACCGTAGGTCTCTTGGCAAGACTTAAGATTAGATTAGATTAGATCATTGAAATGGCAACCATACTACAATGTAGGTATTTTAAGCCAATTATGAATGAGGATTGAATGTAAGTTGAATGTGGCGCGATCTTGTAGTCTTGTTACTGACTAAGGCTGACATTTTCCTTAGACAGGACTGTTAATTAATAGCCCAACAGCCGATGGCAACTAATGGACCTACAGTTTAACGTGGAATCCGAACCACGGCCTCTGAATTACGAATTGGTTTTACTATGAGGATTGTCTTTGCGGATTAACGTGGTATTCAATAGTGCGGACGTTAATCCACACAAGAGAACGCCACATCCACCGACCATCTCTCACAACTATCCACAATTCGTGACCTCCAAGTAGCTGGATTACAGGATGTCGCCACCAAGCCTGGGAACATGTTAATTTTTCGTTACCATATTTTGTAGGGACGTGTATTCCTACATTTGCTCGGACGAGTTCGTAATCCAAACATATCGGTCAATCGGAACGGGTAGTTTGGGGGGTTTTTGCACTCAAAAGTTGGTTTTTTGCGTTATTCATATGTAATTTAAATTTTTTAAATTTTATCTTTCATCATTAGAGCTTAAAAAACTACACAAGTTAGTTCCTTAATGTTTTGCTCTATCTCCAACGGTTTCTGAGATATTAAAAATTTTAACACAGTACATTGTATTTTGGGGCTCCAATGTTAATCTTATGGAGAATAAGGAACAATTAACTAATATTTAAGTTAGCAATCTATATTTTTGAACAAAACTTGATATTTAGCTTCATGTGGTTGAGATTCAACCATTTAAGCTTAAAAATAATAGTTCATGTGTTTATCATGACAGCTAACCTGCATACTCTTTTCCCATGTTAATCATGTAGAGAAGAGGCAAACTCTTTTATTTATGGACAGATGTTGATGAAACTTTGTATAAATGGTCGAAATAAAAGTTGTTTATGGTAGAAACACTTACTTTCAGTGTTCCTCACAGCAGAAAACTTCTATACTCTTTCCCATGCTAATCTTATGGAGAATAGACAAATAACTCTCAAATTTATCAACAGATAATGATAAAACTTGACATTATTATTATTTTCATGATATTGATTTGGAAATTTGCTTAGTACGGGGTTATTTCTGCTGCAACAGGGGTATTTCTACAATTATATTTAGAATTCTCTCAGTAATATTTACTATTGGACTAAAACATATGTCGTAATTTAACTTGAAATAAAATAAAATTTGTATTTTGTTTGTATACTTGGTAAAGTTTAATTTTCAATAACTACTAGCAGTAAGCCAGTTTTTTGGACGGGTTTTAGGATTCAGTAAAAGAAGAAAGATTATCATATCAAAATGTAAACCTAAAATCCTAAATAAATCAGTACAAACAAAATAAATAAATGCTACAAAGACAGGTGATTATTACCAGTAGGTGACTCATTCAAAACTAAAAGCAAAATGCAAAATTTACTTTTCAAGGGGCAGCGGACAATTTCAAGAATTGAAATCCTTCTCTAGAATGTAGAGAATGCATGAAATAAGTTCAATAAGTATTTTTCCCTGGAGTGTCACAGACAAACAGAGACACAGACACAAATTGAGATAAGACTTGTTTAGACTTCTCTAACAAGAAACATAAAAATAACTAAAAAATGAATAACTCTGAGCAATATACTGACAAAACTATAATTTTATTTACGTAGATTAATAATTAAAATATACATATTTAGCAAAAGGCTAGGGGGGGCAATGCCCCCTCATAACACCGCCCATGCTGCTAAGAGCAATGTGGAACAATGTAAGCGTAATGTTTGTTGTGAGTAGTTACTTACACTCGGGGGTGCTTCAGAGTCAACCACCTCGTGAAAAGATTTAGCTTCGGTTTAATGTTTTCTGGTTCGGAAGATCGCTTGGATCAATGGAGTGAACCTCAATAACACTGTCAACGTGTTTAGGAACCTATTGTGATCCTTTGTATCAAGTCTATTCCTTTGTCCAAAAATAGTGAATCAAGACTTAATTGGATAAAGTGAATGAAGCAGAAAGCTTCATTCGATAATATATAAATGGAAAGTTTAGTAATTTTTTCATCACTTATTTTCTGGTTGAATTTTAATTTTTAAAATTATGATTTAAATCAAAATTACCTACTTTGCAAGTCTTAGATAAGCAACTTTTCAATGATATTTTGAATGCAAAGTATCCAAAATACTTCTTGCCAGGAGTCGAAAGGATAATTAAAATATGGACATAGATGAGTGATTTTAAAGTTTTTACCTGTTTTATTCTGCACATAGCCAAATAAAATAAATAGATAAATAAAATCAATTGTTAGATAATCCATTTTTAAAGTTTTAAAGTTTCCTGATACTGATTAAAATGTTACGATCCTTAAAAAAGTTACAGTACAATTCAGTAGACTACAAAATTCCTTTAATTACTCTTAAACTTTAGGAAATGATAACTGTTGGGTGTTTGATAGTTTCATGTAATTTTACCTGAATTGTCTTTAAAAAATCTTTATACACTTGATATAGTACAGAAATGAGTTAATTTCAAATACACATTGCAAAAAAATTGCTATAAATTCTTAGAAACATGAAATGTTTTGAGATTAAAATACAGTTAGTTTGTTGCTATTAAAAGATACAAAGAATAAAAAGAGTTTCATTTTTAAAGTGAGTCATTTCACAGAGAAAAGGGCATTGCGCCCATTATAATAGTGACTGTCTTAGAATGAGGAGAGCACTGACAGATTGGATGCTGTTATGTATCGCCTCTTCAGAAGTACAATTTTCCGCTTCTTTCTTCCTCTTATTGCACATTATTCAGACTCTCTGAATATCTTGCTTTCTGTCTGGCAACCACCATGAGATTTATTTACATTTATATCACTCCATAGATGTCCTGACTGAATATTTTAGTTTTCTTCCAAAACTATAAAACTAAAGACTCACCTTATACATAAACATCATTCCAGAAACACCATAAGTAATTTTTTAGTCAGATTCATCTGGCTAACGCAATCAGTCGCACATATAGCTGGCATCTAACACCGTATTTCTCTTTGATTTAATTTTTAATGAGCTTATGAGCTTAGTTAGACATTTTATTACTACTGTACATTTGGAATTATATATTTGGTAACCTAAAAGTGGTAAAACAAAACAAAAAATTAAAATGTATTAAAAAAAATCAAATCAATTTTTTTAAACTTTATAAAGTTTTTAGGAGTAATAAATAAGTTGGAACAAGTGTTTGAATATTATTTCTATAATAAGTAATAGAAATATAAATAGGGTTTCAATTGATTTAGTCATATAATTATTAATTAATGAATATAATAGTACCAGTGTTGTGTGTAATAAAACTATCGTGTTTCTCTATCCAACTAAGAATCCTATGGTCTACTTTCCTCAACATTTCAAGGAACTGTAGAACACTATTCTACAAGTTCTAAACACTATTCTAAACAAGTAAAAACTATTTACGAGAGAAATCTGTCTAAAAACATACATATCTAACACCTGCTAATTGAAACAAAAATTTCTTTGCAAATATAAATATTTTTTTCCATTTTATCCACTCAAAGTTTTTATAAGGAGTGTAAGTAACATTTTCTAGTTTCTACATAAACTATAATGTCGTTATTACTTTATTTCATTAACAGTGAATATTCTAGCCAGACTTTTAACCTCGTCAGATAACACTCTGAATAACTGTTTTCGAAAATGTCTATGATTGTAATATTTTTTTTATGTATCCTTCTTCTAAGATGTTAATTACCTTATGTATCATGAAACACATTTTGCATTAATCATGATAGTTATAGCTAACTTATAGATAACTTATAGTTAGCACAAAATTTCTTCAGATTTCGAAACCTTGGGTTAAATAAGGGCTCTCTGATATTCCAGGTAAACTGAGGGAAAAATTCAATTTTTCCAAATGCTATTTCATGTGAAAAATTGAATAAAACAAGTCCCAGAACTGTAAGTTAATTAGCTTTTGAGAATACCAGTGTACAATGCATGAAATTAGATTAGATTATTGAAATGGCAACCATACTACAATGTAGGTACTTTAAGCCAAGTATGAATGAGGGTTGACTGTAGGATGATTGTGGCGCAATCTTGTAGTCTTGTTACTGACTAAGGCTGACATTTTCCTTAGACAGGACTGTTAATTAATAGCCCAACAGCCGATGGCAACTAATGGACCTACAGTTTAACGTGGAATCCGAACCACAGCCTCTGAATTACGAATTGGTCTAATCATGAGGATAGTCTTTGCGGATTAATGTAGTATTCAATAGTACAGCCATTAATCCACACAAGTGAAAACCACATCCATTGACCATCTCTCACAACTATCCACAATTCGTGACCTCCAAGTAGCTGAATTACAGAACGTCTCTACCGTCCCAATCATTGGAGTAAAAACACATTTTACATTTGGCCCCAATAACTTTATTATTTTACAAATAAACAGACCAAAAATTAAAAAAAACTTCTAGACAATTTAATTCTGACCAAAATAGTACAATAAAAGTATACAGAAAGTGAATAAACGATCCATTAAAAGAATTTTATTTAGAACAAAACTACTTCTGTTCTTCTGTTTAACATCAGACCTACAAAACTAATGTATCGTTTTGCAGGTAGGAAGAACATTTGAATAGCTAGCATTCTTGGCTATAAAAGTTTCCAATAAAGACAAACCTTTGAAGAATTATTTATAGATATCATAAATGTATCTTACCCAATTCCGCTGAGGATTAGGAAGGATAGAATGAAAGGGCAACATGCTTGTCGGGGTTGGCGTATTTAGCCACCCCAGGACCCTATCAGGACATTAAACCCCCACTGGGCACTCCCACAGTCCGTCTAACCTTATACTTGATTAACAGAACACTCCTACTCCTGAAGACAACCCAACTTTCGGTACAGCACTCTGTGTTATTAATATTATCATCAATCTGTAGCATTTAATAACGAGGATTTTATTTAACATTTAAAACTTAGCATTGAAAAATTTTTACTTTCTCCCCTTATACATAGTACTGTATATGGAGAAAGTATTGTTTTTGTCAAAATTGAGTTGAGAGTTTATCAGTTTTGAGGCTCCCTGAGTCATAAATAGTGGTTTTCGGATTTGTTGTTATTAAGATCCCAAATAATATGACACCACCCATATGTTTGTAAAACTAATGGTACAAGAGTTATGGTTTGGCTTTTAAATTAGGTGCTTTTTAGTTAATAGTTTGGCTACTATACCTCTTATCAGTCCAAAAAGGTAAACAAATTAGTATTTTGCATCATTAGTGTTACATTAGTTACGACTATGGTTCCAGAAAAAGAGTTAATTCACTGTCTCTGGTAAACGCAGTGTGTTGTCTGAGTGAGTCCAATGTTATTCTTACGGAGAATATTTAAAAATTCATTATTTCGTCCTTATTTTTCATCTTTTTCCATAAAACTTGGTAACTTGTAGTGTCACATCACTAACAAACCCCAATAAAAAATTGTGGTATTACATTGGGGGTTGGGTTTATATCCCAAAATAATTCTAACAATTCTATTAACTTGTGTTCTCTAGTTTAAGAGAAATTGGATGATTATTTTTTATCAACAAATTTGATTAAAAAGTGATTAAATGATATTTAAATAAACATTAAAGAATATGATAGTGGTTTAAAGGTTGTATTTTTTAATTTAATTAAGGGGAAAAGTATATTTCAGTCCACTGATATGGTTTATTAAAAATTAAAAAATTACTTTCAAGTTTAAAAGGTTAAAGAGGAATAAATATATGTTAAGTAGTAAATTAAATGCTTCCTGTTCCTTTATTTAAAAAAATGGTTCTTCATGGTATTTATTATGGACCACATTTAACAAAATCTTATTACTTATTAATACCATACCCATAATTAGACCAGTAACAAGATTACAAGATGGTGCTACAATCATATTACACTCATTTCTCATTCATACTTGGGTTAAAATACATTGCCTTGGACCGGTCCCCATTTCAGTAACTAACTAACTAAATATATTTTACCTGATACTAAATAAGGTATATTCCAAATGAACATATTTTTTCTGAACTATTCCTCAGGATTAGTGCAGGATTTGAGAATTTAACTGTTAAGCGCTCAAGGTCTAGGTAGAGACTGAATTCCCCAGAAATTAAGGACCTGATCGGGCGAGGACTTTGTATGGTTATCTGACCAAGCCTGTCAGACCTTTACTTTACTTTTTTTAAATAAACCTTTTCTCTCCATTATCAAACTTACGAAGAAGGAATGTTTATAACAGTAGCGCTCACTTTCCTTCCAGTTACTAGCGCAATAAGACTAGGACGGTGGCACTATAAGACTAGTCAGAGGTTCGGCCAATGATACAGTTTTAGTCAACAAGGAAACTGTTTCCCTGCAGAAATTCTCGACAGGTTTAGGTAAAGTGCGTAAATGGGTAAGATAATTCAAAGATGGCCATGACAACGTCCATAATGACGACCACCCCGGTAGGCAATATGGTGGCTTCAGTTGAAGCGAGGATTCGTGAGAGCAAATTCTTCTCAATAACACAGGTCTATTGAACAAATTTGCTGATGTGTTAAGTTCAGTGCTTTACAAAATCATTTATGAATACCTAAATTTAAGAAAATGTACTCCCGTTCGGTCAGAATTCCACGAAACCAAAAGATTTGTGTCTGTGGAGGGTGAGTTGATAATCTTAAACATGTTGAAAGCACAACACAGAATCGTACAGGTTAGCTACAGAGCTTAAATTGAGCACAGTTATGCCCGAAGTATGCTGGTATGCGACACTTACACTCATTGCGGTATACATAAGGAGTAAAAGTGTCTACTATTAAACGAAACTTACTTTCCAAATGTACCTGGTACAAAAAACACTGGTGACTATTTTAGATAACAAGAATAAAGTTGAATAAATTGATGGGACATAAAACTTTTAAGTTTAAACTTAAAAGTGTAACTGTATCGAATTGCTCACCTTTGTTATTTGGAAATGAAAAAGCTGACTCCTTAATATTGAAAAAATAGTCCTTAAATGAAAATTTATCTATAAAGGTCCTTCTCTACTACAGGTCTCTTGATAGTTTGATGAAAAAATGACAATTTACAAAAGAATTCTTTATAAATTATTTTGTAGAAAATAAATAGTATTTAGAAAGTAGAAAACCATGTTCATAGTGAGAAACAACTCTAACAAATGAAATTTTGGAGTGATATCTACAGTTCTCCTAGTTGTAAACAGCTAGACAGCCAGAGAAGCGACCCTGGGGAGTTTACAACATAGCTCCTAACTTATCCTTCCTCTGACAGTCAGCCTCTAGAGATTACTGTTTTTATCCTGCCTCTCTAGGATCTGTCCCAGCTATTTCTATTTCTTAGAAAAAAAACATTGCTTCATGGAGCTACCATGAAATATAAATTTATACCTAGGTTGTGACACTTTTGTTGTGTCATTTCAAAGTATTGAATTCGAGTTATCTGCTAAAACTGTAATAAAATAAAATTAATAATTAATAACGGTAATAGCAATTATTGTTATATCTTCGTCTTGATTTCATTGATTTTTTTAAAGAACTCGAGATGAATGGTTAATGGAACTCGAGTGACGAAGATTAATGGTTGGGTGGGTCAGTGTGGTTACAGGGGCGGGTCCAATAATCTAGGAGGGGGCACATTCATATCCTACTTAATATTTTCTTCACTATATCTGTGTTGACCAGCACAGTAGATTGCTCCTTTCCACTCTTCCAAGAATCAAGACAATATCTAAGTGTATGTTATATGGCTTAGCCAATCTCAATATCCACACGGAAATTCTAGTTGACACAGACAGTGTATTATCCATACTGATAAAGACCTAAAGAGGACTCATTTGAGCTGCTGATGTTAAGGTAACTTAAAACCATTAGATTTAATCTCACAGCTCAGGAGCAAGAACAAACAAAAAAAAATTGTTTAAGTCAATTTAGTTTTGTCAGACAGATAGTATAAAAAAGTTTCTCAAAATAAAACCTAAAATCTTATTCAATTTGCTGAGTTTTATCATTCATTCCTATAATCCCTACTCAAAACTTACATTCAAAGTGCTAAAATCAACTTAAAGTAATGCTTCAAAGTACCGGGTTTCCTGAGGAATTTTTACATTTTTTCTGTTAATTGGTTCAGGGTTTTTAATCAGCCCCCTTCATAATTATTTTCTGAGTGTGCCACTGTGTATACAGGAGGATTTTATTTGTCAAAATTATGTGGAACAGTGACCTTTCTAAAAAGTTTCACTTGTGGGACCCACATGGAGCTGGGAGATGTAATTTTCCACCACAAAACAAAGAAATCTTATAAACTCTTTCCCTCGTCTCAACCCAACCCTCTCCTCCCCACCCTTTTAATTAACCCACTCTAGAGTGAGGTAGACTGTATATCTTCATTAGGTTGTAATTACATGCTGTGCAACACACCGGTGATAAACTCGGGAAACATTGATTCGAGTTCTCGTTCAATCACGAATTTACTTTATTTCACTATGATTTGGCCTTGTAGAAAGATAGTACCTGGTGACCGAGCTTTGCTCGTATAGAATAAGACATGTATTATAAAAATTAATTAGAAAAATTAAAACACATTTATTACTCAATGAAAACATTTATGTGGTTTAAATAAAACCGATTTAATACACCATAATTAATATAGCACTGAACAAAAAGTATCGCCCCTGGTGGGGATGGAACTCGCGGCCTATAGTTCTTGAGGCCGACACGCTACCACTCGGCTACGACGTCAGTCAATTGAGCAATGCCGTTTAACGTCTTTTAGCCAAAGCCGATCATTTACTGTTTAATTATCCATACCGTTATTATTAGCCTGATATTAACTGATTTTGTTATAAACGGAATGAGGATTGAAAAGCAAAAGAGAAATTTAATTTACATCAATTAATTGGTTTGTTACAGTGGCTTCAAGCAATACAACGAATACGTTTTCTATCAAAACACGGATGATTTTGTATATACTTTTTTCTGCTTTTATTTCGCACAGTTATGTTATCCTTAAGTTTTTACAAATTGTTTAGTAACCAGATAATTTTGCATTTATTACATACATAAAATAGATATTAATGCATAACCTCTATATTGTTCCCCGCCAATAAACAATGAAGATTCAATACTTTTACCAGTATTATGTGTATATGAATTTTTTTCTTAATACAGAATCTTGCAACCTGTGCAATCGGCGGGCGTACTGCTGTAGCTGTAAAGAATATCTGTCCATAGTTCTGAAGAAACAGAGTAAAATCATTTACAATTAGCTCATAAATTTTGTGTTACTTTGAAAATATATTGCTGGAAAGTAAAATAATACCAGAATGATCTTATCCCAAAAGTTCGGGTTTAGAAAGAGAGCCAGAGAGTTATAAGTAAGAGGAAGTATTGATCTTCTCATCGAGATCTGCGTCACAAGATAAATACATGACCGTCCCTCGTGGACTTGATCTTACACAACTAAAATTCAGTTATTTTTAGATACTTCCATCTTAAGGATTTTTTTAGATAATGACGATTAAAATTAGTTTATTTTTATGATCAGTTTTAATTTCCCTCTCTAAATACTAATTTATAACCTTTATACTTAGCTTATTTTACAGATAAATAACAAAAGAAATTATTTTTATATAATCTCATTCACCCCATCTAATTCATAATGTGAACGGAAAACTCATATGAATGAAATTTACATTTCCCATCAAAGATGTGTCCATTTTTATTTGTCGAACAGAGCATTTTGTTTTCTCAAAACATCCCAAATTAGATTTTTTTATACGGGTAAAAGTAAAATTAAACAATACCCCATCTAATTCATAACAAGAACAGAAAACCCATATGTATCACATTCATATTTGATTTCAAAGATGTATCCACGTATTAGTTAGTGAAAATGTATTTTTATTCCAGTGAGACATCTGTGAACATGTTACAAGTTGCCGCATATTGTTGTCAGTACAAAAGAAAAATTGAAAAGACTCACTTTTTCTATATTATTTCAGTGTTCCAATAAAGGAATTTTTATTTAATCCGCGCTCTATTCGTAGAAAGTAAATGGGATAATAATATATTCAACATTCTGTAAAACTAACTAACCTTTACTTGATACAAGTAAATCTTGTTATATCATTGTTTATAGACAATATTGTCTATTGTCTATAAAATTTCATGATGTATTAAAATCAATTATTTGAATTTCCTCAGCCACCCAATATTATATTCACCTTAATAGTAATGAGCAAACATGTTGCAAACCTTGATATTAAATTTTCAACATAATTTTAATGGTTTCTGCAGCCTAAATTTAATTATTTATTTAATTTTTTTATATCCAAAATTTTGTAGATATCCAATACTATAATACGAGCAAGGTTTGTATATATATTTGCACACGGATCTCGAAAACGGCACCGAGGATTTTCTTTAAATTTTGGAAATAACTAATTTCTGAGTAGAAAATAAGTTCTAGATAGGTCTAATGTCCAGGAAAATTCTTGTTTTCTTGCAATATTCAGTTTAAAAATTTTACATTACGCTTATGGATAATCAAATGTAAACAATACAAACCAAAACATCTGTTTATAACCGTTTGACAGTTGTTGAGTGAATATGGCTAACAATAGGCTCTTTGTAAGATGTGAATAGAGATTTTCTATACATATTTATTTAAGTATGTATGTAATAAATGGAAAATGATCAAATCAGTAAACAATTTGTAAAAACTAAAGGGTAAAATAACTGTGCGAAATAAAAGCAGAGAAAAGTATTTCCAAAGTCTATCGTGTTTTGATAGAAAACTTATTCATTGTAGCTACATTTTAAAACCAATTGAATGAATTAAATTTCCCTTTTGCTTCTTAATCCTTATTCAGTATCTAACAGAACCAGTTGAATTAATAGTCGTACGAATATTTATGATAGCTCCAGAAATAACGCCTGGGTAAAAGATGCTGAATCACATCGCAGGTTTTAGCTCATTGCCAACGCATCGGACTCGTGCGGGTAAAGGTTGTGAGATCGATTCCCGAACGGTTCGATAAATTTTTGTTTATGCAAGTTAGTAGAAAAATTTTTGCGTTAATTGTTCAATAAACTAACATTTTTGTTTTTATTTCAGAAAGCAACTAACAATATTATGTTCTGTTGCCAACATAAGTAAAATAATAATTATTAAACTGTTTGTATTATTAGTATTAATTTATTTCCTTAAAATTATCTTATTCTATCCGAGCAAAGCTCGGTCTCCAGGTACTATTATAATAAATGCAGTATTTAATATTTAAAGTCCTATTCATGACAGACACTATCTTAAATAACTTTTTGTTACTGTTTTATTTATTTGCACTTAAAAAAAACTGATTATAGGTCCTACAGAGAACCCGATAATTATTATCTTGGTTTCCAAATTGGTTAAGATTGATATTTCCATAATCCTATTAGTAACACACCATCCTAAGACTAATTAGGTCCTACAGTTCGGTGTTTCACATCGATGTGTTCGATGTATAAATGTTTTAAAGTCAGTTTGTTAATTTAAGTTTACGTTTGTAACGCTATTATCAGGTCGTGTGTAGACCACATTGTGTTCAGTCATGCAAAATTTGTATGATCATCATTAAAATAAATTTTAATTTTTAAACTACAAAAATAATTTCTAATATTTTACTTTTGTAGCTTGAATTACTAATAAAAATATCAAATTTAAGCCATCTTTGAATGGCTCCTATATCTAACTCGTTCATCCTTTAGATGTTGGGATTGTGGCAATGTACTCTGCTAAAAAGATCTTTAATTTGGTGTTCATATCATATATCTACCTATGCTTATATTAAATATTTTATTCTGACTCCTATTAGGTGTCCCCAACATGATCATCCATGTCACCACCTTGATAAATAATCAAAATATCCAAGTGTTCAGGGACTTTTCAACACCCCAAAAATTATACTTTTATGATATAATTTTTTTATGATTTTGATTGAATTACCGTACACAGGTAGTAAAATTATGAATGACACGTACAAAATTTCACAATTCAAACGGCATCTGTGCGCATACGCTGGTGATTGATGTGAACAACTGAAGTGAGAAACTGTATAAATGCTCACTTCGAACTGCCCTCAGTTCGATGCATCACCCTTAAATGCATCTCTTAAATTATGAAATCTTCCTTCCATTAATTTTTTTTGTATGAGCTCACATCAGTTTTGCATAAACACGGCGGTTTGGTATGTTCACACCCTTAAGTGGGTATATGAAAATGAAAACGATGGATGGGTGAGTGCTTGTGATGTGTTTTATAAATTGTAGCTTTGTTTCTGTCAAATACCAGGTAACTCATTTGCCAGAATTATTAATTAATAGCCTGATGAACAAAGTCATACTAATAAATATACAGTCTATACTACAAGTTAATGTGACTTCTAGCTGACAAGTGTTGATTGATTATAGATAACCGTTCCTGACTTGACTGATGAGTTTTAGTGCTCACGATACAACTTAGTTTACTGCTGTAATTAGTTGTTTTAAAAGTCATAAATTCACAACTGAGAATTATCTCCTGATTAATCATAGTAAATAAATTGATAGATTGTGAATGAAAAGAGGAAGAGAGCATTTTATGTGGATCACAAAATAACTTTCATTTACATATTGTTTGTGTAAACAACTGGGATGGTGGCGACATCCTGTAATCCAGCTACTTGGAGGTCACGAATTGTGGATAGTTGTGAGAGATGGCGGTGGTTGTGGTGTTCTCTTGTGTGGATTAACGTCCGCACTATTGAATACTACGTTAATCCACAAAGACCATCCTCATAATTAGACCAATTCGTAATTCAGAGGGTGTGGTTCGGATTCCACGTTAAACTGTAGGTCCCTTATTTGCCATCGGCTGTTGGGCTATTAATTAACAGTCCTGTCTAAGGAATATGTCGGCCTTAGTCAGTAACAAGACTACAAGATCGCGCCACAATCATCTTACATTCATTCCTCATTCATACTTGGCTTAAAATACCTACCTGGGTAGGTCGCCATTTCAGTTAAAAAGTATAAAAAAAAAGTACAACACAGGTTTTGATGGGGACGGTGCAAACCCGGGTATTTTTACTATCTAACGTCGACCTCTTATTTAGGTAATTAATTAATTGATTAATTACAAATTGGGAACTGGGTCCGCGGGTAACTATACACCATCAAAGGCATTTTCAAGATGCTTTGAAGAAATATCTCAAATTGGGAAAAGGAAAAAATATATTCTCGCTTACTATTGAAAACATTGTAATAATACTTTGCATACAGCTTCATATAAATTAAAATCTACTAATATATGTTGAAAAATCAAATTTTTTGTTCTTAGTGGCAGCAAACCAAATTACTTATTCCCCCTGTTATTTTCCGTGGGATAATCGAATTCATATAACTTCCTCATTATTTTTAATATTGTGATATAACATGGTATTCAGCTTCATCTGGTTATGGTCTTCTAAGGTATGTTGAAAAATATAATTATTTTGTTCCTTGTGGCAGCAAACCTACTTACTCCTTCTGCTTGTTATTTTATGGAGGACGAGATCATTGATATAACTTCCTTATTTAACCTGAATTTGAATAATCATAGTTGATTCATCTCTATATATAAAATTGAATGTATGTCTGTCTGTATGTATGTCCTTTATGCGTTGCCAAACTACTCATCCGATCGCCATGAAATTTATCTCTATATATGTAAGGTTTTAGTGAAAAAAATTTTTCCAAACATAAGTTTCATTTTATGGCGTTTTAAATTTCTAATGTAACCTTATAGGGAGTAAGTTTGTTTACAAATTGTCTACAATGAAAACATTTGATTTCTTAGCTACAGCTGATTGGTTTACTTCCATTAGCAATACCGTATGCTTTACTATCCATGCCATCTGAATCATTCATTAATGTTAAACTATGAAGTAAATGTGTACTGTAAAAAATGAACAGCTTTATTCACCACGTTAATAGTTTACGGTTTTGGTGTATTATGTATTTATATTTTTATTTTCTGTCTGATTAATTAAAGTCATGTGTTTATATGATAATTACAATGTTTATATTATTACGTTTATTATAATAATCAGCTGTTGTAGCCTATATCTTTCCTATAAAAGCCGTATTACAGTTGGGTTTGGATTGGATTTGAAAATTGTGAATTAATCCACTCAGATTTATTTGTTTTGTGGGAATGATATTAATATGTTTTGTCGTTTCACTATGCCGCGACCCAGAATAACCTTTCACAATGAAGCCGTAATGCTATTGGATTTTAGAACATGGCCAATCTTAAAGTTAACATGTGTTTACTGTGAGGCGTTACGAAGTTCGCCGGGTCAGCTAGTAAATAAATAGAAATTAGATTGGTTTGCTCGTCTGCTGCTACAGGGGTATTTAATATTCATTGTATTCATTATCTTATAATACAATATGTGATAAATACTCAGAGCTATTTACCGAAGGCCTAGTATATCCTGCGCCCATTGAGAGCACTCTTGTTTGACCCAACTCGTGTATCGAGTTAGGTGAGACCGAGAATATCACAACCCACGCTCTGATTGGTTCACTTCAATAACACTGAGGGACTAGAATCAGATGAGGACAAGAAGGGTGGAAGCCCCTGATGAGAATTACACTCTCCAGTTCATTCACTTCTGTCTAAATGTTTTTAAAAGTTTATTCTTTTTAATTATTGAACCTGCTATCTTTTGAAATACAAGACGAGCATGTTACCTTTGAGCTAGCTAGCAGTTATTAACAAATGCTGTTTATACTAATTGATTTAGAGATTGTTATTTGAGACACCAAACTAAACTACATGGGAATTGGGAATTAATTGATTAAGCTAGAGACTTTATTACATAATGAACTAATTTTTTAAACCTCTATTAACATATTATTTCTTGTATTGGGGACAACTCACCTCTTTAATTACGACCGGAACTTGTCAAAATAAAACAAAACAAAAACGAAATTGTTCTAGTCACCACACTGTAATGTTTCATAGAGGTGACAATTTAAAAAAATTAAGGGTTTTCAGATACTACTTAAAATTTTAGTAATCAGACGTGATTCTTTCAACCCGTGTGCAGGAAAATATAAAGTCAAATAATCCCTGGAGACGCGGGAAGTTTTAATTTTTTTTTATTCGTGAAACATTAATGTGTGTTGTCTGGAACGATTTTTTGTGTGTTATTTTATTTTCATGAGTTTAGTCTAATACAACAGATAATATACTACCCTCTGTTACTACTGGAAGGCTATTAGTTCCAAACTACATAACCAAACAAAAACAGCTGAAATATTGTTATCTCTGAAAATAACCGTATATTTTACATAACGATAAACAAAGAAGAAGCTTACAAAAATACACGCTCCGGGCTCACATATAACGACTCGTCGGCTTTTCCTCATCACAAAATTGGCAACTGTCAAAAGATATGGTTGCATTTTCGACTCTTACATAACTGAATTGTAATACTGTATTGTATTTTATACAAACATTTTATACTGTAATGTTACTACAGTAGACAAATATATTAATTTGGAAAAGTTACATACATAATGTAAAAAATAAATCCCAAATAAATGGTATCAGTGGGCTGACACGTAAATTCCCTTGAGAAAATTTAAAAAAGACAATAATAAAATCATCATAAGTTAATCTAAATATGATTTAGTAATTGATTGCTTCAAAAATAATTATCCAATTTCCTAAAATAACAAGAGAAACAAAGTTAAATTAATTGTTAGAATTCTATGGGAGAAACCGGCCCCCTCCCGGTAATACCAAACTTTTTTGAATGGTTTTGTTGGGTGATGTGACCTTACGCTGCATACCAAGTTTCATGGAAAATGGTTGGGAAATAAGGAAGAAATCGATTTTTTTAATATCCTCCATTAGCCACATCTAAATTTAACTTTTCTCTGGATCCGTTAGTAAAAAAAACATTATAAAGATTTCAAATACTAATTTGTTTAGTTTTTTAAGCTGGTTTTAATGGTGTTAGTCAAATAATTATTTTTAACTTCAGTTTTTTTGCAGAAAACTACACTTAAATTTTTTTAACATTTAAAACCCCATTTAACTGTTGAACTGTCAATGTTACAGAGATGCAGGTGGTGTCATATTATTTAGTACTCTATGCACTATAAACTATCAAATTTTAATCAAAATCTTCAGAGCAATTTTTGTGATATTTTAACTTTTCACGGTTTTTATAGGTATTAGGGGTGGTGAACTACCTTTAAAAATAAAAAATTCAAAATATGCCGGGAGGCACAGTGAGTATTTACATACATACCAAATTTTATCTAAATCGAACCAAGGGGGAGGCTGTGGCTCTATACACATCTAGACACACACACACACATAAACACGGACGGACGGACAGACATCACATCAAAATCTACTTTTTTGGATTCAGGAGACCCCAAAATGGATACATCCACTCTCAACTCAAATTTGAAAATTTTGACGAAAACATCACTTTTTCCATATATGTAGACTACTATTGTATAAATTTGGGGAAAGTAAAAACATATTGTTGTTAATTGGAAATTGTTAGATCACGTAAAGGTCTACTTGTATGGTCTCCATTTGAGTCATGATTGCTCTGACCAACCTCTTGGGACAGTGTTTATCCAGTAATTGATACCTGATTTTGAAGAGCTCTTTGACTGAAACCTCTTAGCTTGGATTACAGTAGGCCTACTTGTGAGGCCTCTTCAAAACTTATTCTCTCCCTCAAGTATTTGAGAGACTTTCTTCTCAAGTAATATTTGTTGCAGAGTGCTTACAGGAGTCTTGGGTTTTAAGAGCTGAAATTCCAAAAACAGAACAGAGATTGAAATAGATTTTTGTTATGAATAATACAATTTTTTTATCAGTTATTATTTTTATTGTATTTGGTGTTTACTGTTTTTGTGTCGTCTACTAAAACAGCAGCGTAAAAGTATACGATATGGTACAGCTGTTATATTTATTTTGAGCAACCATTAACCAGCTGACTGACTTATGTTAAGGCATATTGTTTACACATAATGTGTGATGTGTCTTTATAACTAACAGTCTAATAGTCATCTATTTATTTATATATATCAACGAATAAGAAGGAATATTTAAATATCAAGTAAAAGATTAAAAAAATGTGTTACATTTATCTTGAAACACACTGTATGCTTTTATAAAAATGCAATAACAAAACTAGTTTATTATAATTTTCTTTAATCAATTCAATTTGTATGTTTCAGTTTATGAAGATCTAACGCTAGAAGAATGAGGCCGCTGGGAGAATCGCCGCGTCTCGCATTCTTCGAGTGTCCGATCTTATCCAGTGAACAGTCGCAAGTGACGTAATATTGATGAGTCAGTGAGTCATGGCGGATATCCAGAAGAAGTTTCTGTGCCCCCGATTGGTGGATTATCTAGCAATTGTTGGAGCCCGTCCCCCCACCCAACGGTCCGCCAACAATCCCTCTCCTCCTGTTCAGGTGATTAAACACATTGGCTGCTAAAAAACCTACAATGTACTATCAAGAATGCTAAGTTTTTATTTCTAATTTCTACTAACCTTTTAAAATAGAATCATTAAAGATTTATCAATATATATATATATAGCCTAAATAACTTAAGAAGCCAAAACCTCAGCAGCCATTTTAAAACTGTGTCAGGGATCCCTGCCACACGCACCCAGGGACAGTCAACTGCACTCACTCGATTGTTATGAATAATACAATTTTTTTATCAGTTATTAAGTTTATTGTATTTGGTGTTAACTGTTTTTGTGTCGTCTACTAAAACAGCAGTGTAAAAGTATACGATATGGTACAGCTGTTATATTTATTTTGAGCAACCATTAACCAGCTGACTGACTTATGTTAAGGCATATTGTTTACACATAATGTGTGATGTGTCTTTATAGCTAACAGTCTAATAGTCATCTATTTATTTATATATATATCAAGGAATAAGAAGGAATATTTAAATATCAAGTAAAAGATTAAAAAAATTTGTTACATTTATCTTGAAACACACTGTATGCTTTTATAAAAATGCAATAACAAAACTAGTTATAATTTTCTTTAATCAATTCAATTTGTATGTTTCAGTTTATGAAGATCTAACGCTAGAAGAATGAGGCCGCTGGGAGAATCGCCGCGTCTCGCATTCTTCGAGTGTCCGATCTTATCCAGTGAACAGTCGCAAGTGACGTAATATTGATGAGTCAGTGAGTCATGGCGGATATCCAGAAGAAGTTTCTGTGCCCCCGATTGGTGGATTATCTAGCAATTGTTGGAGCCCGTCCCCCCACCCAACGGTCCGCCAACAATCCCTCTCCTCCTGTTCAGGTGATTAAACACATTGGCTTCTAAAAATCTACAACGTACTATCAAGAATGCTAAGTTTTTATTTATAATTTCTACTAACCTTTTAAAATAGAATCATTAAAGATTTATCAATATATATATATAGCCTAAATAACTTAAGAAGCCAAAACCTCAGCAGCCATTTTAAAACTGTGTCAGGGATCCCTGCCACACGCACCCAGGGACAGTCAATTGCACTCACTTGAGTTCTTAAGTTCTTCGAATCACTTGTATATATAATATTGCTGAAATATGTTTTCAGCTATATATATAACTGTTATGACTTAACTAAAGCACACAACAAGAAATAATTGTAATAAAATTAATAAAATGATGCCACTGAGGAGGTTTGGTGTTGTAGTCAGGTTCTTCAGCCTCTTACTAGTCTGTTTCCGAGCGAGGTCATCAAAGGCCATGCCCGGGTCGTCTAGCTCTTTGTCATCGTCAGGGGAGAGAATAATCTATTCTCGAGGAGTGATTGATTGAGAATTGCATTAATTAGATTATGGAATTAGATTTAAATCCATTTCTGAAAAACACTATTTCACAATAATGCGTAAAAATGTACTAAAAACGGTGGAAGACGAAAACAAACACTCGTTTCACAACATTGAGATACGTCCCGAGGAGCGGCAGTGACATGGTCAACTTGGCTAAAGTACTAAAAGTATACTGAGGATAAAAAAATACAATAGAGGAGAGGCAGGGATCCCTGCCACCCGAACCCATGTTAAAGGAGGTTAACACCAGTTTTTTCCCGGTCATTCAACTTTATCAGTGGGGAGGAATTGTTATCCCTATAAGTGCATTGATGTGGATGTAAGGGCTATGCTAGAATCAAATGAAATGAAATCAAAATAGACTTTATTAATTTTATACAGAGAGTACAGAATGGAGTGAAATTATTCATAGCAAAACTTACAGTATATTGTATAAAATTATTAATAACAAAAAATATAATAATTTTTCCAAAATAATAAGTCCAAAAACATAAAATATGTCCAAAAATAAGAATTTTACTCCATAAATAAAAGAAATAATAAATGCAATTAGATGTAAAAATTCTATATCTAGAGTAATATAAAATTAAATAATCATCAACCAAGAATAATATTTATCTAAAAAACAAAATTAATATAACAATTTTAATTAAACCATAATTAAATCAAGAAAAAAATTTATAAGTAATAAAAAAACAAAACTATAAATTTAAATAAAATGAAACAATATTCTAAGAAAATAATAAATTATGAAAGGAGTTTTAATTTTCCAATGTGAAAATATAAAAAAGAAATTAAAATTCTATTAAGAAAATAACTTTTTACAAAAAAGAAATTATTTTCTTTTTTTAAATATGTTATTGTTATTTTAAACCTTAAAAAATATAAAAAAAAATTTATTTTTTAAATACATTAAATAATATTAAAATAAAAATTGGGTTACTAAAAATTCTTAAAAATTATAATATTTTTTATAAATTGAATAATATTTAAAAAATTTAATTCTGCATAAGACGATTCATAAATTAAAATGAGAATGCTATGTAATTGATTTTATGAAAAAAATCGCATGAAAAATTAGTTTTTAATTCATATTTCAATATTTAAAAAAAAAATATTAATATTCAAAAATTTTTTTTTTTAATAAGTAAAACTAAATTCTTAATTTTTATATATAATACTCATAAATAAAATAAATATTTATAATAAAATTATAAAATTTTTAATATACAGATTTAAAATTTTAAAATTATTAATAAATGTTTTTTTACTACTAATTTGAAAAAAATCCAATGAGAATTTATAAATTATTCCAAATCTAATAGTTTGTAAAAGATTATAAGAATTTTTTTTTTGTAAAAATTGGTTTTTTAAGCTTTTTTGTATTTAAAAAAATTTCAATTTTAATATTTTTAGTGAAAAGTCAGATAAAAACACATGTTAAATTTTTCTTATTTAATTCAATTTTAAAAATTAAGATTAATTTTCATTAATGTTTAGGAATGGAAAAAATTAATATTCCTAATATAAAATTTTTTAAAAATTGATATTTAGGTTTAAAGTGTTAGACTATTATGGTTAAAAATAGTTTATGGTTTTTATCACAAATGTGTTTTTTCATATTAATTTTAATAGCTCTTTTTATGCAATATTTGAGAGTTTAAATTAGAAATTCTATCAAAGGCTTTACTTAAATCTAAATAATGCCATGTTTCACCTTGTTAACTTGGAGATGGAAATGATTCTTATGTTTGCAGACTTATTTTTAAAAACCTCATTAAATAAGGTATTTATTTAAATAAATAGCTGTTCTATTTATAATTAGATAATAAGTTTACATCATGACATATTTTAAGTGGGCTAGTGGTATTTTTTATAGATAACAGTATATTATTGAAGGCTTATCTTTTATTTCAGTGAAATAATTTTAAGCGTTACTGTTAATAATTGTATTGGGGAAACTCACAATCAAAAAAGAAATCATCCTTTTTCTGACGTGTAAAGCAGTGTAAATAATTAAGTATTGTGTATTGTAGTACGGTAAATAAATGAATGACTGGTTCTCATAAATAGTTATTGTGTGGTGTTAACTCACATGTTATTTATTAAAATGTGTAACATGATTCATGTTAATTAGCAAAAAAATTTAACACAAGAAGCTAAGCTCTGTGTGGGCTTAGGATTAAACATTATCCTCATTCGAATTCAACCAGATTGGATTGAATTGGGACCAATCACGTAACCACAGATTGACAAAATTGGATTGTTGGATTCAGTTGGTTAGAAATCCGATTTCACTCTGAGCCAGCTGAGCTGTATTATCCTTTGTGACAAAACATATGTTCACTGTGGCAGCGCTGTGTGTATATACAGTATGTGTTTTTGAAACTTCATAACTTACCATTATTTCAAAGAGGGATATTGGAATATATCCCCCAAAATCCTGAAATGAAATCCATATATATAGTAGATACTTGGACTTAGAAATTAATAACACCCCCTAGAAATAATCTGCATTGAAACTTGGTACATAAATTAAGTTTGCTACCACTGAGTATGTTATAAGTTAAAATTAATCACTTCAGATCACTTTAAAATAAGATTTGACCATAAAAGGATTTAGCATTTCTTTTTCTAAAGTTAAAAAGGGTCATCCAAATGTATGCTCAAGTTAGAAAGAATTTAAAATGTGCTGTTTTATTATGTTCATTCCTAACTCATTCTTATTAAAAAAAAACAGCAATAATTCAAATTATAATTGACACAAACTTGATTCAAATTAGGATTTAGCTGTTTTATTGGAGTTTGAATTCAATTGGCTTTCTATACCTCAAGAATTGACATGGATATTAAAGAAAATTGTGCACGAGTAGTAATCCTTTTACTGAAACACATACAGTATTTACATAAAATCTTACGAGTTAAATATGTGGAACAAGCAAAAAGGTCGCCAAATTATCTAATCTAATCTAATTAATCACTGTTATTGTTAATACTGCTCTCTGCCAACAGGCCCCGGAGCTGTTGCGCCGCTACCCTGCGGACGACCACAAGGACTTCCCCCTGCCCTTGGACATGGTCTACTTCTGCCAGCCCGAGGGGTGTGTATCGGTGGGGCCGAGGCGGACAGCCCTACGAGAGGCTACTTCCTTTGTCTTCACGCTTACGGAGAAAGACTCTGGTTAGTTGAGATGAAGTAAGATTTTTGCAGTCCCAATTATTTGGATGCCACAATGAAGCGATATCAAGAATGAAAATAA
The DNA here is from genome assembly GCA_023375725.1 of Nephotettix cincticeps. Lineage (NCBI taxonomy): Eukaryota > Metazoa > Arthropoda > Insecta > Hemiptera > Cicadellidae > Nephotettix > Nephotettix cincticeps. Next base: position 68,642,439 of record CM041790.1, on the reverse strand, counting down.
AATTATTTTCTCAAAAATTGATGATCTTTATCTTAAGAATTTTCTAAAGCTCTATATGTTTAGTGGATATAAAGTGTTACCATACATATGAAATTCGAAATCACTCTAAAACAAATTAATCCTTTTCTAGGTAAAAGTAGATATGGGATCTGCCTCAACTTTTACCGGCCTATCGAGCGAGCAGGAGCTGTACCTAGTGGCTCGGCGCGGGATCGGCGCGACCGCCATCTGCGCCGGGAGAGTTGGCGCAAGAGTATGGACAAGAGCAGCGATTCTGCCTTCTCAAGGTGAAATCCGATTATATTTTTGTGATGTACTCTATATTATTATTATTTTACCATTATGAATGTATATTTTATTAATTTATAGTTACCTTAATATACATTACCATAGAATATATATGTCTTATGACCTTAATTTGCCTCTTATATGATATAAACTTGAACCAACAAAAGTTGGTAATATCACGTAAAAATAACACGTAACAAAACACAGAGTAAATTTAGAAATATGTGAAACATGCACTCCAAAGTTTTTTTATTGCAATATAATTTTTCTAGTTCATCTGGAAAGTCAGTTACTGTAATGATCGAGAATATGAATAATCCTTACCTGTATCATTGAAGGTCAATTGTAGAGATAAACATAACCCAATTTAATAACAATTTAAATCCTAGGAATTGCTGGTTTGATTCCAGATTTGTGATTAGCCTATTAATTTATTACCTGCCCAACCTAAGGTTGATGGTAGGTAATAATGAGACTACAATTTTTACAGCATAGACAACACAACATAGTGAATCCTATGGTTAGTTAAAATTAACACATTGTTTTTGTTGAGTTGAATGTTTCAAGAGCATCCTTGTTTCAGTGACTATAGAAGTACCGTGGCACCTAGTGACTCAGACCGAGAGAGTCGGAGGGATTCGGAGAGTTCACGGACCAATCAGAACTCTCGCTTGGCCCCAGCCCCCACCAATGACTCAGAGAGTGGGGGTTCACACTCCCCCTCCCCTCGTGCCAGCCGTAAACGACAGGTGGGTGTTAGTAAGTAAGTTTTGGGTAACCTTCTGACCAAGGTCTAGTGTCAGAGTTTTCAGGTCGCACTTACATGACATAATGACTACTTAAGTAGCTTGGACCAACGGTTTCATGTACCTTCTGAAGCACGGTGGCAGTCTGAGATGATAGGGAATCTAACCCAGGTTTTTTGGGAGGTAGGCAGTAAGCTATGCTGCCACAGGTAGGTGTTAGTCATATCCTAGGAGAAATGTAGAATATTTGTACATTTATACATATACATTTTATACATCTGTTTCACTGTTTAAACCTTAAATCTAAAAAATACATAATACAAATTTTAAATATGTTATAACTTCTTTTGATCTTTCCCTTCAATACTAAGCGTTAGTATAATATTTCAAAATTTTGTAAAATATTTGGCATCATTGAAGCACTTAAGAACCCCTTGAACAGATATTTTCATTGGATATTAATCAGTGCATTTATACAATTTCATCTGTATTATAGTTGATCCATTGTATTTGATGTAGTACACGTTTACACAGATGCATGATAAACGCACGTTCCCAAATCCAAACCTTCAGATAACCAACCTTCCATGCTCATTCAGTCGGACTGTGATAACTTGATCATGTTATCTTGTGTAATTGAGGAAATCAATCCTAAAAATTAATTTGCAAAGCTAAGAGGTCTGAGAAGCAAATTGGAAAACTTCTGAAATATACAGGGGCCAAATACTGAAGTGGAACTAGTTATCAGTGCTATATCTTCTAAGTTATGTTAATTCTGAAGAGCAAACTAGTGGGATCCAAGCAATCGTACGATATTACAATCGTGCGATAGCATTTTGCTCATTATTCCTCCATGTTTTCTCTCTGGAAATACATTGTTGCTCATCTATAGAAATCAAGAAGGTGGAGAAAATAAATAAAATATATTTAGGATTATTTTTATTGGCAGCTAAAACATGGAATAACAAGAAAAATGCTTGCATGCAAATGATTGTTATATCGCGTACATGAAGTCCTCTCCAAACTGTAACACTGCCACTTTTACCCTCGATTCTTTGCAAACGCATAATAGAAATGTGTGAAATGTGTTGAACACAAACAACAAAAATTCAACACAAAATGCTCCATCTTTTTATCGTGCATACAAAAACGCATGCATGAAAGAGCTCTTTTAAATGTGTATTGATTAATAGTAGATATTACAAATATTTGACACATTTTACTGATTTTATTTTGAATTTTTCAGCGTGTAAGAAATCATTCTCTGACCTCATTGTGCCTGCTCACGCATCATCCGTTCTTTTCGATATTCCGCGAGTGTCTTTTTATACTCAAGCGGCTGATAGACGCTTGTAATGAAAACTCTTCACCGCGTAGAGTTGGGGCTTCCAGACAGATTAATAGGTGAGTTGCTAACATATAGTTTTAACAGCATTTACAAAATCATCGTTGGTGGCATGTTTTTACAATTTAATCTTTACACTTTTTTACAATTGTGGATTGGTACTTTATTAACCCTTCAACTCCGATCGACGCACTGTGCACGTAGTGCCAACGTCACGCCCGTCGCCTGTTGCCGTGCTCTATTAGCGACAGGTGGTGCGGTGTTGTGGTTTTCGTCAGTACTGCATTTTTCTGCTACCTTACGGGATTTTTTAGAGCTTCTCAATATTGGAGAACGCTTTCTGCCTTTCTAGCATAATTGTTTTTGCCATTCTGCTGTCATTGAAAGGAGGAAAAATTTAAAATCTCAGCTGGAAGAGCAGACGATAACCTCTTGGTTTGTTGTTTGTTTACTGTTGTCTGATGTAATGTGGGAAGGCAATGTTTTTGTGTTAGTTTGACAGTGTTTAACTGAAATATAATTAGTTATTATCTCTATAAAGTGTTGTATGTTTTGTTTGCGAAGTGTGTCGAATAGTAAATATGAAATGAAAAATTATTTGAAAATTTGAAATGGGAAGAAGACATTTTATAGTAAACTGAAATTGTGAGTACTGCCAAGAACTAGGTTATTTTTGGATGTTTTCAATAAAATATTAGTTTGTAATAGAATTAAACATTGCATTGCGGTTAGATGAACAGTTATCAGTTACAGGTTAGGATTGCTGGTATAGTAGTAGGTGGTCCAAATCCTCTTAAAATTCCGGACTAGACGAGTTAACAATATGTCAAAAAATTAATGGCAAAATAATCAGAATAACAATAATTAGTTATGTATTGCTGTTGTATGTTTAAACATCACATTTTAAATATTAATACTTTAAGTTGCTTTTTGCTTTTTGCAAGTTATTTGAATCAATTTTTATTTTTAACAGAATAACCTCTCTGCAAATGCTAGAATACAATAACAAAAAAGTGTTGAAAACATTTCCTGGTAAACAGAAGAAGCTCATAGTCTTTTAAAATAATTTCAGAACTGATTTCTAGCTTGAATTCCTTTAATAAAATAATAATTAAACAATTCTAATTACTATACTACTATTTACTACTGTACTACTACTATACTTACTATACTAAATTATCAATTCTATTACTATTGCAAATGTCTATTAAAACATTATTGAAATATTGTTGTTACAAGGCATTTTACATAAACAAATATCAAACAAAAAAGTTTTTACTTTAGTAAGTCTTTTGACATAGATACAGAAATTTGTCATCTATAATAATAAATCTGTTTGGTTTGATTGTAAATTATTAATTTAATTGTTTGGACTTTTCCTTCCGCTTCAAGTTTTAACTACATTACGTTTCGGGAGGTAAGGAAACTCCTGTTATCAAGTGACCCTAATTAATTAAACTCCACATTACTCTACTTAACCTAACATTTTTTGGCCTTTTTAAATTTTTTTCGTAAAAATCATCCTTTCATACACATGGAACACAGGTACAAAAATTCACACCTTTACATATACTTGTTACAAATCAAAAACAACGTGGTAAGAAATCACTCAACATAAGAATTGAAACATAATACTAGTTAAAATCATAGTACCTATACATTTACTCTGGCTACGCTGCTTCCATGCTAGTTATTACCAAACGTAGTGTAGTTAAACACTTGAAGCGGAAGGAAAAGTCCAAATAATTACAATCCTTCACTATTATGAGTTTTAAAAAAGCTGTGCCGGATGTACCTTCCCAGGAAGGCCATTATTCTTTTAATTAGTCAAAGTCTGCAAGTTCCTCAGGAAGGTCATTGCGTGGAGGAATTGTGTACAGTAATTTTATCTATTTTTAAAAATTACATAAACCAAAGTTTCATTTTGCTAAAGTGATTAGTGATGTTCCTAGGGTATCTGTTGTATTCATGCAAAGGATTGCAGTCGAAGGCAAACGGTCCCTTTTTAGTAAGGATTCGCTTTCTTTTTCAACACAAACTGGTGAGTACAGGTCAAGGAAGAAGGACACATTTGTAGATGAGTTTACCCACCAGATAATACGGAGGAAAATCCTCATAATTTTATTTTGTAAAAATACCACAACTTCATCAAAATTAAAGGCTATTCTGTGTAGGAAGAGGGTGAGTTGAAATAAATATCTTAGATGGAGATTAAAATGAATAGGATTTAAATGGTTGAAGTATGAAAATACAAATAATCTCAACAATTCTTAATCAGCCTCAAGTTTGTTGTAAAAATGAATATACTGTATTTTTGAATTAAAAAACTATATACTATAAAAAGATATATGGTCTTCAAGTAAGCCCTAGTGTTTGATTCTGGTGTTACGATGTTGTTAGGTTATGGTTAATGTAAAACGCCTAAAATTGCCTCGATATTGCGTGTTGATCAAGAAATGATGCGAGCGACTCGCTTACCTACCACTCTCTATAAAAAGGCAAAGTACAAGTATAAAAATCTGAGTTTCGGCTGCACGAGCTGTGCCGGAGCGCCGCTCCGGCTCTAAAAGCTGTGAGCGGAGACCGCTTACTACACCACTGTATTATGATAAAAAAAAATTATTGTAAATATTACAACCTTATCTGCATATTTTTCTTGTTGCAATAGAGTCTATTATAAAAAGCATGAGCATGACAGCTTTACATGTAAATCACGTAAAAATCATTTTATAATAAAATCCTTAATAGCTTCTGCTGTAATTTACATTTAATATCATAATGCCAACACTGCATGATAATATGTTGCACCATTTGTTGTTTTATAGTGATTCTGATCACGAATCTTCAGCTGACTTGTTAGATGAGGATTTGCGTCACCATAAGGATTCTTGGACGAGGTATTGGTGTGTGTTCAGCTTTGCTGCTGTTATCATTTACCATTCATAGATGTCCATCACATGCTTTTTGCTGTATTGAGTATTTTTATCATGGAGTTAAAAAATAAATGATCAAAAATAATATTATACTGGAGCTATAACAAATAATCAGGTTTAAGTTTTGGCTTGCTTGGGATTTTTCTAAACATTACATTGGGTTCTTTTGCTTGTGTTGTTTGTTTTGCTAGGATTAAAACTATGTAAATGATCAACTATTGAAATCTTATGGGTTCATACAATTATAACAATATTATATAAAGTATATGAAACTACTTGTTGAGTATACTTGACACTCAGTAGTACAAAAACTGATATAGTTCAACAATTCCAGTAATTCAACACTGAATTCATTTACTGACATCTTTGTAGAACCAAATTTTTAAATTTTACTGTGATAAGATTCTTGCATATTTCGTAGGATGGTTTCTGACCCATTTCCTTGTGTAAACTGATTAACCCTTTAAGGAGTACTGTATTTTGCACCAAAATAGACTGCTGTTTTAAAATGTCTTTTTATGTTTACACAAAAAGGTAGCTTAGTGACGTATTAGATTAGATTAGATTATTTGAAATGGCGACCATACCACAAGTATTAAAACGTCATTTGACAAAATTTGCTCAAATACATTTTTACATATTTTTAACACTATACAGATTGATTCTTAAGTCATAGGCTATATCTATAATTAAAGACATTCAGTTATGTGGGACGTGTGTATTGATATATTCGTTAGGGTAGGTAATCTGCAGAGGAGGGGTATCATACGATGGTGGCAGCGGCAGGAAAGGTGGCGGCCGCGGCGTGAAGTTTCAGCGCGAAAGGTGGTGGCTGCGTGAAGATTTAGTGGGAAATAAAAGCGCTTGAATAACTTTTTCTCAGTGTGAAGTATGATAGCATTCTTCACATGGGGAAAAAAGAGAAAAGACATAACCTTTAAGCGCAAAGAGTGTAATTTGGTGTTATGTGTGCGACCATGTTTTGAAGATTTTCATAAGAAAAAGTTATAAAATGTTCATTTTTGGGTATTTTGAACCTAATACACATTTTCTGGGTGCAATAAAATTTAGTGAAAAAAATATTTTACTCCTTTGAAGTGTGATTTGATATTTTCCCCTTATTCCTTACCAGCTCTGAGATAGTGACGTTTTAAAACGTCATTACTCGTTAAAGGGTTAATATGATTATTTATATTTGTAGAGTGTGTATAAGCCATCATAATTGAACTTGTATAAACTTGAATTACTTTTAGCATAGTTAAAAAACAATCCAATATACTTCTGATTTTGCAATTATTCAACTGCTGTTAGTCTTTTTAAGGATTTAATATAAGGTTTCAATCAACGTGACTTATAATAACTATGTCATTCCTATGGAAATATACCTAACAGAAGTGTAAATGTGAAAATTTTGTAGTTGGAAGACACTTTAAGAGTCTCTCCTCTAAATTTTATTAAATGTTGGAAAATGTGATCCTCCTTCCCATTCGGGAAATTTTGTCACCATCTTAAATTTAAATTCCAGGAAGGATTCTTATTGCATCTAACTATTGCAGGGACAGCGTGTGGAGCTGTCTTACAGGTAGAATGTTTGACGGTACGCCGTCAGTCGTGGTTCACGACGTTCGTGAGATCGAGACATGGATCCTGAGGTTGCTTAGTGCGCCTGTTCCTGTGCCTGGCAAAACCAGAGTTGAGGTATCTAAATCAGAATGTATCTTTTTACCAAACACATTCCTCAGGTTGATTATTGAGATAAAAATTAAATTTTCATAGTATGATTGAAAGACAATTGGCTGCATTTTCAAAAATGATTGAAAATAATATGCTAAATTTGATAGAGTTATTAAAGAGAGTAGACAAGATTCAAGACCCCTATATGGTGCAATTTGACGCTATTAACTTTGAATAAATGCTGCAGTTAGCGATAACAGCAATTAAAAAAGTCAGGAAGATAAAACTCTACCAATAACCCTGAACACTATCAGCATAATCCATCAACCATCAACAGAACATAATCGCCAAATATTAATATTTTCTATTTTGAAAATTCTGGAAAGAAAGAAATCCAGATAAACAAATATCCACATCATTCAAACAATAACCTAGGAACTACCTAGGAATTTGATCAACTATCTGAGCTATTTCCTTTATTATTTTAATTTTCTGAAATGGTGACCTACTCAGTTAAGTTTTTAGGCAAGGTTGAATAAGAAATGAGTGTAAGACAATTGTGGCCTGAACACTTAAGGCTAACATGTTCCTTAGAAAGGACTTCTAATTAGCCTAACAGCCAATGGCATCTAAGGGGCCTTCAGGTTAATGTGGGATTCGAACCATAATTTTGCCTCTGAAATACAAACTGATCTAATTATGAGGATTACGATGAACAACGTTAATCCATACCATAGAATATTACATCCATCAACCATAGTTTACTATATCCACAGTTAAACCTTGTTATGGTAACCTCGATCAGTTAAGTTATTGTATGTCTTATTTTTCTGTAATTGTTAAATTAGAACCTGAACAAAACACTGAATCCTGAACCTGACTACTGGTTTGTGTTTCTTCATTGGTTGTTTTTTTTTAATTTTAGGTGGAAGTTTTATCACCAAGAATCCACCCGCCTCTGGTTTTCGCTTTACCTGACCACACCCGCTTTTCATTGGTTGACTTTCCCCTTCACCTGCCTTTAGAGTTATTAGGAGTTGAGACCTGTTTAAAGGTCTTGACACTCATTCTCTTAGAAAATAAGGTAAAGAATTTTTTTGTTCAACTTTGATAATATACAATAACATAAAAGAATCAAATAGCTTTCTAAAAGAACTGAAAATCTTTATTTTGTATGAATACCTAAAGAGAAAAAAACTTTTTTTATTTTACATTTTTATTTATCGTATGAGACTCATCAACTGTGCAAAAATAGAGCTTTTCAAGTATATTCCTAGAATATACCTATGGTACACTTCACATGAAAACCTCAGATGTTTGATATAAAATACCACATAGACTGCTTCATTTCTAAACTTTTCACTTGTCTCCTTATTAAAGAGATTAGCGAGAAGTCGATTACCGTTTTCTTTTTCTCAGGTGCTGATTCAGTCACGAGACTACAATGCTTTGTCGATGTCAGTGATGGCATTTGTAACACTCATCTATCCCCTGGAGTACATGTTCCCTGTCATACCGTTGCTGCCCACATGCATGAGTTGCGCTGAACAGGTAGGCGTACTACTAAACAAATCTTATGAAGTCTTAAGTGATGTTAAAAGTGCAAAAAATTTAAACAATGTTATTTACATTAATTTTTATTATAGCCTATTAAGTGCTTTATTTTAATCTTTCTCAAACTATCTCACTTGAGAAATCAATTTCAGTAAGCAGTAATTCCTTTGCTACCAACCTCAATCTAGAAGCTAAGCGCAACATTTCCAACATGTTTGATCTTAGCAGGGAATGAACCAAACTTTACTGTATTTCATCACTTTTAAATTTGATGGTTTATTCTTTATGAATTTTATTTTACTCACACAAATATGAAAAATCCTAATGTAAACTTTCTTGTGGGACATGTTAATTCCAGCTGCTTCTGGCCCCAACACCTTTTGTGATTGGGATCCCTGCTAGCTTCCTGATGTTTAAGAAGAACTTCCGACTACCCGACGACATCTGGTTGGTGGACCTGGATTCTAACAAGATCTCTCCTCCTACTGGAGCTTTAGAGGAAATCCCTCCTTTGCCAGAACCTGAGGGAACAATCCTAAAGAACCATCTGAGACAGGTAGGAAAGCCATTTCAAACTGTTGGATGGCTCTTAGTTGCACAGATGAATAATTGTTTCAACAACAGTTTTTTTCTCTCTCAAAATCAGCTGGACTTTAAAAAGTGGTGTTCATAAAGCAAATTATGTTAGGCTAATCGTCGTCATTACCGTAATTTTTGTGCCAGAGAGTATTGAATAAATATCCAATTATGTCAGCGTGAACAAATATCCTCATAGTTTTGGGTTGTCAATTGGTAAATACTGCTGGTTACAATATGCAAAATTGGGAGAAATCGTGAAAGAATTTAGAATTTATTGCAAAATTTGTGATATAAAACTAAGGAATCCTGAATGGAGTAATATTATCGATCATTGTTTTAGAAATGGAAATAAAGTGATATTCACAATAAAAGGTTTTATGGGGACTAAAATACAGTCCAAACAGTGGTGCCACCTTTTATATATTGGTTGGGCAAAGCTAAAACCTTCCAAAGGCTTTAGGTTGACTATCACTTCTTATTTATTTGCCAAACGCATACTTAATTTTGCAATTAATTCAAAATGCTTTTGAGTTTTTCCCAACAAAAATCTGCATTTGTCATAATCTTCAAATTGAACGACTTAATTTAACTACCCTCAAAAGATAAAATGCTGGCCATATGGTCCTCTCGCAAACACAGCAGAAAGCCTTCAGTGTAGCAGTTCTCTCCGATGTTAATATTAACGGTAATGTATCCGTTATTAATACATTACCGATTGTTGCTACACTAGACAGGACAATTTTTATTTTATAAAATATAAATATTATTTTACTTAAAATAGTTATATTTTACAATACTGTATATCATTTTTCATTTGATACCGGTATATAGTCAATACTGGTAAATATGATAACGTGATTAAATGTGATGAATGTGATAAATGTAATTTCAACATTTGTATCAGTAAATTCCGTATTAGATTTTCAAATTCTTTAGCGGAAAATGATTGAATAATTAATTAATCATTTAGTCTTTTAGCAATTATTAATTTATTATATTTTAGAAAAATATTCAACCCACTTTTAAACTGGATCATAGAAAAATTATAAAATTACTTACTCATCATCATTCCATAAAGAAGCACGTAAAATTGAACTACAAACACATGTGGTGTGTGAAAATGAGTTAAAGGCGCAGATGTTTTTATTTAAAAATTTTTTTTAGTTTTTGTAATAAATATTTGTAAACCAAGACAGGTGCTATTTTGCATCAGTGATCATTATGATGACATATATAATATAAAAAGAGTGAAATGTTCTTTTTAAAATTTTGTGTTTTCACCATTTGGTGAACTACACTTCTTAAATCTTAACACGTTAACTGTCAAGCCACACCAAAATCTCTTTTGGAATATTTTGAAACTACTCTCCCTCATTTTATAACTTTTTGTGACTCTTGCAAAACGATTATAGTAATGCACATTTTTGAATGACCACTCTCTGCCTCTCATTGTGTCTGCATGTTATGCATTCTATTTATATAATGCAGGGGTGCCCACAGGGAGGGGGTCTATGACGCAGACTGCGTCATTGAAATCTTGGGGGGGGTTCCAAACAATTTTTTTGAAGGGGGGTAAAACGGATTTTAACAGTGTTTAACGTGATGATATTCAAAAATATTTTATATCACTAGATAGAACGTAAATAATAATGAATGTAGTATTAATTTAAACATAGTTTGTTTTTCTATCTGAAAATGTATAAATGGCAATGACAGTGCTCGAATACTGTCCGTGATTGTGGCGGCAGCGAAAGGTCCGGCGAGTTTCGGAAGTACTTGGTTATCTTCGGGAGTCGTGATGGTGGTCATACGACAGACACAAGCTGCGCGACTAGGTTATGTGATCGTTGCACTAGCGTCTTTGTGTTTGTTACCCTTTCCATCTCAAAACTAATATTACCACTGAGCTGTGATAATAAGTTTGTTAAATTTTGTATTGTTTTTACACAATTAAAATGCCCAAAAAGAAAAAACTTTTTAAGTATAAATGTTTAGAGTTGTTTTGCAATGCTACCGTTAGGCATGACAAATGGAACGAACACTGTAAAAAGAAACATCCTTATAAGGTCAAACAACAGTTGGAAGTGAAATATTAAGTTATTGAGTTTAAATGCAGCCACAAAGCAAGATGGAACCCTATTTAAAAAGGTATTAAAACCCCTAAGGATTTTTAATACCTTTATAAATCTTCTTTTAGTTTTAGATAAAATAAGGGGTGCTTACGAGTATTATTTACACCTTTGTTTATGGTATGGGGTGCCAACTTTCATGGGGGGGCTGGTTCTAAGTTGGGGGGGGGGTGCTTCATGAAGCTTGGGGGGGTGGGCACCCCTGTATAATGCATAGTTTCTTAGGTCTGACAGATTGAAAAACACATTTTACTAATCAATACAAGATCTGTTTATGTGATGTAGTAAGCACAACTCACATTTTGGAACCCTTTTGTGTGAAGCACGAATACAAACATACAAAATAACATCAACATGAAACTTTAGAACCGTTTACAAATAATTGCATTACCGAATACAGCATATACATTGCCTAATCAATATATAATTTATACCATTTGACATTTTCAATAAGATGGTAAGTTGTAGAGTTACATTAACTTCATAATCAGAACTTAATATATTTTATTTAAATTATTATAAATAAACCGCTGGTATAATATAAAAAAGTCGTTTGACTTATTTGAATAAAGTATACAATTTAGTAAACATTTTACTTAAATTTATATTTGACACTTTGATTTTCAATTGGAGAAACAGTTATCAACAATACACTTTACTGTAAAAAACTATAAACAAAATTAGTTGCACATTTTGACAACTTTTTCTGTCTGGAAATAGGCAATGCAACTCATGGATCAGGTACGCCAACACAATAACATTTCAAATTTTTTCTGCATGTTTCAAAATCTCTTCCGTGTGTTGCATATTGCTTAAAATAAAGAACAGTAACACTTTGCAATCAATATTGGGTTGTCCTTCAACAGTCTGTCATTGTTGGAAAGTGCTCATGTTGCTAAAATAATTGCTCTATATATTTATTTACATTTAATTAGCAACAACAAGAAACCATGTTGTTAAGTGTATTTTATTACCTACTTTGGCTGCAGGGCTGTAGTTTGTTGATTTTAATTTACATTTATATATTTATAGTAGTTTTATTAATTTATAATCTTTTTGCATTGTAGTGTTGATATATTTCTGGTGTCGATGGTTTAGTTTTATTTTCACAATTTTTCTTATTTAATTTAACAGCACACATTTTAATAAGTGTTAAAGTTAGTGCTAGATCTACAGACATTCTTACAGGGGGATCTGAAACATTTCATGTTTACTTTGTAAGTCTCTACTAAATTAATGTTTCTGTAAATTCCTGTTTTTCAGTAAGCCTTATATTAACACTTACATACCTTATATATTTAAGGGTGTTTGTCATATGAATCTCTATCCAATTTAAAAAAGTTTAAGTACACTATAGCATATTTATTGACTCTAAGAGTAAGTATCGTCAGATAGTAAGAACTATGGTACTAGTATCGGAGTATCTAATAGTATTTCGCCTAAAATTAACTCCTGGGTTGCTGCTAACATATGTTTTTGTATAAAATTCGCTCATTAAATTAGAAATTTTCAACTATAGTTTTAAATAGTGAGATGATTTTTTATTTGACCATATTTTATCTTGTATTATAATAATGAGATTGATAATCGCTTTGTTAAATTTATACAAGGCCCCGACAAGGATTCAAAGTTTCTATGTTATTGTTAAAGTGAATGTTACATTTTAATTACTAACCCGTGGGTGGTCCAGGGGTGAGCGCATTTTTCATTTTAAGTTTGTACAATTTGGAGTTTGTAATTTATCGGCCTGAAACTCAGAGTATCTGTTGTTTAGTGTGTAAGTGATGGGGGAATACAGTGAAGGAGGTTAAATGACCTTCAGTCTGTCTCACACCTTTGTTCCGTGACATGTTATAGTGCAGTTAGCCCAACTAAAAAGGGCCTTTAAGGCCTTCTTTTTCATAAAATAGCAATAAAATATTTCTTTTGTTTATTTATTATTTTGTTATTATAATACACTGAGTAGTATTAGTAAAATGTATTTTAAATAGTGTCCTGTGTAATAAATAATTAATTAAAAATAGTTAAATTCATCTATTAAAAATTTTATAGTTTGAGATTTTTAAATTGTGCAATTAGTCATTTTTAGTTTTTTATACAATAAACGTTAGAAAAATAGGTAAACAAAAGTAGCATGATATAATTTGTTCGAAATTAATCATTAATTAATTAATTTACGTGTTTGTATTCCATGTTAAACTGTAGGTCCCTTAGTTGCCATTGGCTGTTGGGTTATTAATTAACAGTCCTGTCTAAGGAACATGTCAGCCTTGGTCAGTAACAAGACTACAAGATCGCGCCACAATCATCTTACACTCAATTCTCATTCATACTTAGCTTAAAATACCTATTTTGTAGTATGGTCGCCATTTCAATAATCTAATCTATATTAACCATTAACAAGGCATTTAAAAATGTGCACGCTCACCCCTCGACCACGTTGCTGTTAAATGTTAGCTGAATCCCTCTATCCATCAGGATTCAAAAACTAATAATAAAGTATAGTATACCTATGCCAATGTAATATTATGCATTGAGTGAATAAACGGTTAGTCGCTAAAACAACTTTTTTATTTAAAAATGTTAACTCATTAAATCTAAATTAGTTCTTAACATTTCAGGCATTGAGCAGTCTATCAGCTCCCTCCCAGCAATCCTCGAACTCGCTGAACGCCAACACGACAACACCGCGGGAGCTCGGCAACATGTTGCGACGAGAGAGCGTCAATCCGGTGACAGCGACGTCGCAATACCAGCAAGTTAACCTTGGGTAGCTCAGTGTTGCTTTTACTCCTACATTTATTCTCTCTTCCATGAGCTTAGTCAGTGGTTATAATTAAACCATGTTGAAACCTTTGTTATCGATTGTTAGCAAAAGTTGACACCAGATTGATAGCTAAGTTTACAAGAAAACCTCTTTAAAAAAAATACCTTAACGTTCATCACCATAGGCCTCTGCGGTGAATTAAAGACGGTGAGGTACCGTATCGGCGTGTGACATAGGCTAGTTAGAGGTGACAGCTCATGATATGACATGAGTCGTATCATGAGCTATGTAACATGAGTCGTTTTTTGAGTTATGTAAAATTATATTTCCCTGGCGGGTAATCAATACACCACATAACCATAACTCCCTTGACAGTTTTTCTTAGGTACACCCTTACAGTTGTACTTTATAGATTATTTGATAAATGTTTGACAGATAGTTCATGCAATGAAATTGATATAGTACTAAAGTAAAAATCTAAAGTGACTTGTTATGTTGTACTAAGGTACTTACAGCTTGGGCCCTACAAATATCAGTCAATTATTCGCCTCTTAGATTATGTTTCTTCAGCCTATTCAAAAAAATTATGTTGTACTTTATAGAATATTCAAATAATGTTTTTTCTTGGTTTGTACAATGAAATTGATATTAACCTAATAATTGTTTGTGAGTTAAATTGTTTGTTGTACTGTTGTTTGTCACCAGACTCCAGCTATGCATTGTTGTTGATGTCTGTGATTATTATGCCAATATTATGTTTGACTTCATAAACTGAATTTTCTATTGGTTGTTCATCTGGATGGTAGGAAATCCAAAGATTTTCGATCTCATTCAGCATACATAGGCCTTTATATTAAGTCAAGATATGTTTGTGGAGTAATCATGATTATGAATCAATTAATTGAACCTTAAAAAGTATGAACTATGTGTTGAAGTTTCCCGCATCAATGATGGTTAACATTTATCGATAGTAAACGTTTCAATTAGCATGCTAATGTATGATTCATACAGTAGAACTTCATTTCTTCATCACTCAATAACAAGACAACCTTTATTTATAATGAGTCAGATTTTATGGACCTCACTAATTTAAATAATAAAAGACTAGTATCTTACAAAGATGACATTTATTTGAAGTATTTTTTCCAGCTCAGAATACTTCTTATTATTTTTTTAACTCAAAAGTCTATCCTATAACCTACACGGTAAATGATAGATAACAAAATACTGTAGAAACGTTAGTCACATAAGCTCGTGATCTGCCAGGAGTCACCCGCCAAGGGTTTTTATCCACGAACGTTTGACTTGCTGTAAATGTTTCAAGTTGAACTATCCTCAGGAATTGAAATGACCTTAATAGAACAACTTCTTGTGAAAACCACCTTGATCATAATATTTTTTCACTTAGAACGTATTTTAATGATTATACTCACCGATAACAAAATTTCAGAGAGCCCCTCAATAATCTTGTTGTCGAGGTTCAACTGAAACACTTATAAAATTTATTTAATTTTCTTTTTTTACCATTATCCTTGTGGAAAAGGATTTTGTTCCAATGCTTTTCGCCACAATTGTGGCATCATCCGCGATTTACACTTAAAATAATAGAATTATATGTTCTTTACTCAATGCACATTTATATATTATTCACTGTTAATCATTGTGCGTGGCGGCGGAGCAGATCCAGGCGCAGTTACACATCCTGTCACTGCGGCTGCAGTATTGCGGCTGTTACTATTGCCGATAATTGAGGCAAAAGACAAAAAGGTTTAAAACCTTTTAAAACTATTTCCAAAATAGAAAGCTTAAAAACCCCAGTTGGCAACATCGCACTCCAACCGAAAAAATGGCAACACCTCACACCATAGTACCTAAAAAACACCATCCCTCAACCATTCAGTTTCATCCACTCAGCCGCATTGACAGGATATGTGACCGCGTCCGGATCCGAGAATGCCTTCGCTCTGCCACCACACACCATAATTCACAGTGAATAATATATATAATGTAAAAATAGTCATAAACTTACAAATTTATTATTTTAAGTGTTAATTCCTCAAGGATAACAGCCAAATAAAGACAATAAAATAAGTTAATACTTAGAAAAAAAACCGAAAATACTTAGGTCCTTGCTACTGGGAAAATTACATAAAAGTTACTTATAAAAATATTTTAATTCACTACATTTGTTTTATTTTTGTTTGGAAGATTTGATGAAATGAAAGGAGGACTTTATTTGTACAAACTGTGAAATTAAATTTTAACTTATCAGTAATTATTAGTTAATTATTTTTTTCATTTTGAAATGGTAAATAGACTAAGCTCATAATTTTCTTACAAAGATGCTACTGATTCTACTTGTAGTGTACGCGTTGTTGCTTTTAATGTCTGATACTACAGGTATGAACCTACCTTACCGCACTTACTACCTGAGTGTTTAGGTGATGTTCTTTTTATTGAATGCCAACTAAAAATTATCTGTTCAAATTTATGTTTAAAATACCCCCTTTATTTATTTTCAAACCTCAGACTGAAATCCCTGAATGTAAATGTACTATCCGACATCCCTTTTTAATGTAAATTTCTTCCATTGTTGCATGGTTGTTGGATAAAACCTTTTCGGTGTCAACACGTTTCCACAAAAATATTTACTGTCTACATCACAAAAATTAATGAGAGTAATGAATCCATTCATTGTACTAAAATGTACAACACTTCTGTTATACATTTTTCCGTAGCCAGCAGGCAAGACTCCTTAAAAGGAATGTGATTGTCAAAGGATTATGATTTTTAATTAAAATTGAAATTTTACATTACTCATAGGTACAATAGTTTTATTTATAATGAAACTACATTACTAACATGAAACCAACTTAATATCATTCCTAATTTAAAATTTCCTTTCCATTTACTTTACGGATAAAACAATACTTATAGAAAGCATTTTTTAGCATACATTAGTTTGTTATTGGAAAACTTTTAACTCTAAAAACCAAATAAAATAGGTAATTTTCTTATTTGAAATTTATAAGTTAATGTAGTATAATTTGTTGTAGTTACTCACCGCAAGCCCATCAGCCTGAGTTAATGCAAGGAGTACCAGGTAGTGGGGGTGTGCCGGGGGCACAATATCCCCCCGCCACTTTCAACCCTTTCATCTACGGAAATGATGTGGACTCCGTGGATGTTGCTACCAGAGTTGCAATGGTTAGATCATAACATAATATGTTCATTCATCAATACCTATAGCTTTTTTTAAAACTTTATAAAAATAAATTTGAAATTTCATTTGGTAATTTTGTTAATTGAAGCCTATCCAAGAAGTTTTACGATTTTACAAATTAGTAATTGTATTGTAAGGGATAGGTGAAACACTAATTGGCTTTTGAATTGACACAGACTTCAGTTCTGTCTTTTTTTTGTAGTGGTATGAAAACAATAAGTTAAATGAGTCTTTCACTAGGAAATCAATTCATTCATTTTAACCATATTCATTATATATATTTATTTTGTTACCATTCCATAGTGTTTTAGTTTGCTTTTTTTAATGCTTTATTCTTTTTAATGTATTAAAGATCGCTAAAATTATGATTCGTCTTACAAAGTTGGTAACATTAAGGTTAATTTGCAGAAAACTCTTGTAATCTAAGAACTTCTAAACACTTCTTATGCTTAGAAGATTCCTAGAAATCAAACGGTTAATAAAAGAATTTTCTTTCAATCAGTAGTTTTGGACACTTTTAAAACTATTTTTTGCCATGTTTTTGAAAGGACTGAACAATACAGTTATCCAGGGGCAAGATGAGTACCAACCAGCTCACCCCTGAAAGCCTACCTATTGGAAGTAAGAGATGAGCTGAAAAGAAAACTCTAATCTAACCACTTTTGTCAGAAGAATTATAACTGAATCAAACTAGTGGAGACCAGCAAGTCATGCTTATTATAGACAACGTATGATCAACATCAGTTAAAAACAGAGGATCGCATCAAGAATTAAAGAAATAAGTAAGAAACCGTTAATTTTTCATTTGTTTCCAGGTGAGGTTTTTCAACTCGCAGAACCTTTTGGCCAACTTCACCGAGCACACTCGCACGCTGCGGCTGTATCCTCGCCCTGTGGTTGCGCTGCAGACCAACAGCTTCTTGCGGTCCCGCCCCCGAGCTTCGCCTTTCCTCAACAAGTTTGCTAGGACACAGGTGTGTTGCAACAAGTTTGAATTACTCACATTATTGCGAGTAAAATATTGAGCACAGGTCCGCGGAGTGGACCACTCCGCTTGTCAGTTACCTGTGCCCCTCGGATCTGAGTGGTCCGCAAGCAATGTGTTGAACACTTATATACATAACCTAAAAATGTACATTAGAGAGTTGCAAGTGACTATACATAAAATGTTGAAGATAAATATTTTTATGTTCAAAATCCAAATGTTTAATCAGCCAAGGGTTTTGTAATACTGTAATAGTTATTTGTGAGCAAAGTGGGCAATTCCCTCACTCGAGAGAAATTTTTACAGAAAACGAGAGTTTAGTGGGCGAGTGTGGAACGGTTTCTTGAGTGAGGCAATTGCACTTTGCACTCAAGTTTCTCATTATATTTGACCTACAGTTACCATAAAACATATAAATTGGTAAAGAAACAAGCATATTTTAAACAGAAGTGAACTTCTGTAATGACATTTCAGTAAATCATTCACACCTTTTTTGAATTTGAGTTTAGATTTCTCTAGTACAAGATCTAAAGACACACCACTTGCCATTTTTTTCAATTTTTCTGGTGTAGAAGAATAATCACTAAAATCACCAACCAACTTAATAAAATGTCAAATTAATAAAATCAAAATATCTGGTCTCAGCGGAAGCTCTAACAAATAATTAGCAGTACAACTGCTGGCCAGCTGATTACAGCCAGAGCTGCCAACTTATTTCGCATGCAAGCAGCTTACGTTTGCATGTTATGAGCCTACTTTTTTGTTCCTTCACGATGCAAATCTGGAGTGAAGTAAAGTGGTTGGCCTCACTGGTGAGGCATTTAGTATCCCTAAATCAATGAAGTAAAGGATAATTATTGAATAACTGTAGGTAAACATATTTATTTTAATTCACCAGGCAGTCGAGTTCTTGGCAGAGTGGGCTCTGACACCGAGCAATGTAGCATTTCTGCGTGTCCACACTGGAATGTTTGATCCCTCTGTCATCGGAGATAAGGCGAAATGGTTCGCTCACCAGTTGGAACCGATAAACTTCCCAGTCTGGGACGACAACAGCTCACTAAACGGGGCTCTCAAGTATCTTCCACAGCAGGAACAGCCCACAGGTGAGCGTTTGAGGTCTTCCAACTCGGTGCAACAAAATTATTAAATTAATTTATTTATTATTTAGCTAATATTTAATTACAGTGAAACCTCTTTAGTAACAACCTCTATAAGACAAAATTTTCAAAATCCTCTTAAACCTCCATTACTCTCAATGCTAAAACAACTCTGTATGAGGTAGAAATTCAGGAAAAAACTCTATAAGTATTTTTAGTGGTCTGTGACTAGGCTTTAAACAGTGAATATCTTTAGCTTAAAACTTCTACAAGGTGTACTTAACCTTGAGAATTAGTTCCCAATGGTCAAGCTCCATAGCAAGCAGTTTTCAAAACAAAAAATGTTTGTATTTACTTCCCTGTGGGAAATAGGTTAGATCATGGATGTGTCTAAAGGGAATGGTCTAAGTTCATCTGAACAGCTGTTCTTATTATTTTATATTAAAAAATTCAACACAATAGTTCTGGTAGTTTCTATGGAAACCTGTTACATGTTTTCCATCTTAAAAATCGCCAACACCCCCCTCCCCCCCAGAGCTAAGACATATCCATGTCAAAATGACTCAGAGTTCAGACATGAGAAACCTCTTTAAGACGAATGGTGGTGATAAAAAATCCTCGATAAAAACCTCCGTACTACAAATACCTCCATAAGAAGAAATTTTTCCCGATCCCTTCAGATTCTTTTTCTGGAGGTTTGACAGTAGCTGCTTAGTTGTCAACTGTTTATTAATATGATCTTTTAACAAGTCGTATTGCCCGTATCACATACTACTTCACAAAATCAAAATTTTTGTAGGTGTGAAATAGATTTTACGACCCATAGCGAAAGGTTTGTCATTGGTATTTGAAATTTTTTGGAGCTTTAAATATGACACTTGAAGTTTGCAGAGTAGAGAGGTCTTTGTATGTAGAGCAAAGAGTAAAGAGTGATTCTTATGATAATTTAGTGAGTGAAGTTTTTAGATTTGTAAGTACAATTTTAGGTACCTTAGCATTACTTTTTTTAAACCAATCAAAGATTAGTTTTAAAATTATATTTATTTTTTGTCTTTTTAAAGATGAAAGTGGTTCGGATTCGGAAGGTGCTGACAGCACAAGTTCTTCTTACTCCTCTCTGAGTGACTTTGTTTCAGAAATGGTATCTTCGGACCTCTCTCCAAGTGAGTTAAATTTACAAGAGTTTTTATTGACATTTTACTAGTTCTGTGTGTTATGAAATATACTCTTATTGTAAAATACTTCACAGTTATACATTTTTGTTAACAAGTTGAATATAGATTTAGATCTAAAAAATACAAAATTTTTATAGAAATGAAAATAATTTGAGCTTTAAAAAATTATGTACTTGGAATTTGTTTTTGGAATTGAAAAATTATAAGAATATTAAAGAAACTGATATTTTTAAAATAGATTAGTTTTAAATTATATTATTTTTAATATGTGGTTAAGATGCAAAAGCAAATCTTATCGGAATGCTGACAACCACATGAGCTCTTTGGTAAATGTGTAGAATGGAACTTTCTGTGTTAATTTACAAGAGTTTTTTGATAATTTTTGTTTTTGTTGTTATGAAATTTTTATAGTTTTTTTGTTTAAATTGTATTTCAAAGTATGAATAAATTTATCTAATTAAGAATAAAAATTGCTACTCTTAAATAGAGGAAGCAAATAAAAATTTCCTGTTAACTAAATGCCAAATAAACTGTGCTATTATGATAAGAGCATTCATTGAAAGACTGCATAGAGTCCACTTTTAAGGATGCAGTAAGTTTCCCTAATACTACAGTATTCTTGCCTCATGGCAAAATGGAATCGGTCATATAACCCATCCATAGAAAATGGATTATCTATGTTCTACCATATTCATCTTTATGAATACCATCTTCTTGATCAAGAATGTAGATCAACAATGGTTGATGTAAATAGCCAGTTTGTTGGGTTTGTTAAGCTTAATAAATCTAAGGTTGCTTCTGTCTTAAATATGAATAATGAAATGATAAATTTGCATTTAAATAAACCTCAACAGCCCTTCACCATAGACTTGTGTGGTGAATCAAAGACATCAAGATATTTTTCTGACAAGGTACCTGCCCATGTTCTGATAGGATTCCCCCGCATTTGGTTTAGACTGGGACGGTGGTGTCGTCCTGTGATCCAGTTACTTGGAGGTCACGAATTGTGGATAGTTGTGAGAGTTAGTTGGTGGGTGTGGTGTTCTCTTGTGTAGATTAACATCCGCACTATTGAATACTACATTAATCCGCTCCAAGACCATACTTATAATTAGACCAGTTCGTAATTCAGAGGCAGTGGTTTGAATTCCCTGTTAAACTGTAGGTCCCTTAGATATGCCATTGACTGTTGGGCTACCGAAAATACCTTCCTTGTGGTATGATCGCCATTTCAATAATCTAATCCAATCTAGTATCAGGCACATGAGACCTTCTGATCAAGTAACTTACCCCATAGCCACTAAGTCGGTAAGTCTTAAAGGAGAACTTAAATAAAGGTTGGTACCTTAACCCTAAAACCCTTAACTGTATTTTGTCCTTGATTGAATGATATAACTATTGTGCAGCTCTTCTTAAAATAGTCAGTATAAACAAAAAATAAACACAAAACATGCCCTCCTTAACCATACAATGATTAAAGAAGCAAAACAGGTATACCAATTACTGCAATACCAATTAAGCCTACAAATTCTGTCAACTTCCATCCAAGCCAGTCACCGATTTTTTAAGGTGGGCCCTTCCTCCACTATACAACACATTTGCAACCCAAATTGGGATTGCTCATGGTGGGGATTCAAACCCACCCGCGTATTTCCGTTAGGCTTAAAACGTATAGCTCGTCAGCTGGCGCCTTAGACCATTATACCAAGTACCAGAAAGTGCTAAATAGTGTATAAAACACTGTAGAGGCAATTTAACACGCTCCTTTAGACAGTCCATCAAGTCCCTGCTCCCAGGTAGCAGCTCCTCTCACAATGACGACATCGTCTAAGATGTTCACTAAATTGATGTCAGATGCTACTCCCTTCTTCTTATTTAATTTGTAAATGCATCACACGCATTAGTGGTTCTAGGGTCTAGAAGGTCATTAGCATTAATGAATGCTTATATTATTGAACTGTTTCAGGCTTCACGACGCCAGAGTCCGGCCCCGTAGGAATGTCCAGCGGGGTGGATGTCCAGGCCGTGTACCACCCCCCGTCTGTGCTACAGGTCCCAGGGGACGCCGAGCTCCCCGCCAGCTCCGCTCACTCCCCCGTCTCATCCTCCGCTAGTTCTGAGAGCGACATGAGTCCCCAGGAACTCAGACCTGAGATGGTGAGTGGAAAGAGTAGTTTTAACAACTACGTTTCAAGTTTTTTTGGCAGCATTTATGATCAGACTAGTCTGTTTTTAAATCTACATGTAAAATACAAAAATTCAAGCTTCAACAGTGTGTTAGGTTTTTGTGATAACCAAACTGGAAGTGTCTAATAATAAACAAATTATTGATTTTGTAACTTTCACTTATTCATTATTTTTGCTCAAATATTTTTAAATTTTTAACTGTGTATTTTTTGTATACGGTAAGGCGGATTTAGATTTAGGCTTAACAAGGTTACATTCAGCGGTTTGGTTTGGTTGATTAGGTTATAAGCTTACAAGTAAAATCTCGATCAATGTGTTCTGAAATAATAAAACTCTTAAACTTTGCTTACAATACCTTCTTACATCTGACAGAGGTGAATGCTTTTCCCATAGCCCTTCGGCAATGCTTAATTGCTAAAATTTTAGGTATGGGAAAATTAGAACTCTCATTTATTCTTGTAAACCACACACTCTATTTTCTAATAAGGCCCAGTTTGACATCTCCCCCCCCACCTCGTTAACAAACTCGGTACCTTACTCTAAACTTCTTATAAACTTGTTTCGATTTGCACCAACCATTTTATATGAAGCTAACCAATATTCCTTTTTTTAAAAGGATTCCTTCTTTACATTTTATTCATATACAGTTCTGTAAATTATAGTAATAATACACATCAATACGTAAACAGATGTTTTTGAATAGTTTACAAAAACCAATAAAAGGTATTCATACAACGTTTCAATATTATTTCTTTTCTTTATTATGTAGATTGTGAGTTGATTGAAATGCGAGCACTGCAATATTTCGCCGCTCCGAGTCGAGTTTTGCATTTATATCCTACACCAAGATGGCAGACTTGGTTGCATTTCATGTGATGAAAATCTAACAGGGATGCCTCGTCTATTTGTCTATGATGTCTTTGATCACAGCTCACAATCGCTTGTTTGGGTGCTTATCATCTGCTTGTGAACCACAGTTTTAAAGTTACGTGCGTTCCCTTGCATCCTGGCACTCTTGGGAGTTAAGAAAACGCCGTTCCCATGTGTTCCCACTGAAATTAACCACTGCCCTTCAGCTGCAAGTAGCTTTTGCACATTTTCTTTCAAATTCAAAACTCTTCTGATCAAAGAATCCTTGAAAGTTGGAGTATCCTTCAAACAAATCGACACAGGAACAATCAGTCAGGAAGCAGATTCCTGCCACTTTATATTTTTCTCAGAGTTGAGGACTTCACCTTATTAATTAAGCCCTTCATAACCAAAAGGTAGATGGTCGGTTGTTTCTTTGTATTCTCATGAAAGGGAATACTTCACTCATGTTTCACTCATCTGTTGATTACCTTGGGAGGATTACCTCTAGTCATTAACACAATCATCTTATTTGTTCCCGAACTTGATGTTTCACTACGCCAAGTTCAAGGTTGAAGTTTGTAATGGATATGACTGCACAATGATGACTCCGGGGACAAGATAAGAGTGAGGAAACATACCATAATCTAGAGCATCTGATAGAATAATCTTTCTTTTTTTCCTTTCCCTGCAAGTCTTTTTGTCACCTACTCTACTTCACCATCAAACATGTTTCATTTCATAAGCAGTCTCAGTATAACAGTAAAATGATTTTGAGTGCCAAGAAAAGAGCCTCTAAATAGTTTCCCTTACAACCATGAACTTCTTAAAGAATATAGTAATAAATGAAAATTTAAATTGTGACTGTCTTCTATCCATTTAGTAATCCAGCCAGAGAAAAAATTTGTTAAGACAAACGTAGAGAATTGCACAAAATCAATATCTCGGCAGTAAAATATCCATGTTAGATAGAATAATTTATTTTTTCCTAATCATTACTTCCTAATGTTTTAATAAGTTTGAAAAAATAACATGCTGCCTTAAAAGTTTGAAATGTAGTATGACATGTTTGAGTATAGTGGCACTTCCTCACATAGTGTATGGTCTATTCCAACAATCATATTTTCCTTTTTAAAATATGTTCTTCTTGAACCCTAGTTACTAAAAGTAAATGAGAAAGTGTTAAACCAAAATTGCAACTGTCTAACAACCAACAAAAGCTATTAGTAAAATCAGAACGTTCAAAATTTTGACTGCCAAAATTTTAGACCCTAATTGGTAACAGGGAAGTTGCAGGGTAGGTATTTTAAGGCGGGTTTACACCAAAGTTGACAGCTAAAAGTCGCTGTTCTCCAAATAGAACATCTTTTGTAGAAAACCTGCTACCATTTTGCGAAATTATCTGGTAGGCAGTGGTGTGAACTATGTTGGATATGGACATAATTATTGTCGTGACTGCCTGCGCGAGCATAGCCAACCACTGTATAAGATTTCTCTGAAGTTAATAGGTAGTAGACTATATAGGGATTGATACAGTGGCAATGACATTGTGGTTGACTTTTGAACTTTTGGACTAACCTTTTGGAGATCAGCTAACATGTTGTGGCTGACAGACTCTAAATTTATTATGTTATAACGGTTAGCTGATCAGTTGTATTAATAATTAATTTGGCGTGTTGATAATTTTTAACTTTAGTACACACGCTGCTAAAAGTTATCAACAAACCAAATTAATTATAAATTCAGCTGACCAACTGACCGTTATAACATAATAAATTTAGAGTCTGTCAGCCACAACATGTTAGCTGACCTCCAAAAGGTTAGTCCAAAAGTTCAAAAGTCAAAAAGTAATTGATGCAACTTGTCAAAAGCTTAGAGCAAGGAAACATGTCATTATATGGGATTACTTGGAAAAAGGGTTGTTCGTATTCACCATAATCCAAATATTTGCGGACCCTGTATTACCAAGCAGGTAGGTTAGTCTAGTTGTAGAGCCCACCTCCACTGTAAAGTCACAGCTTGTAGCGTAGTCAGTAGAGCTCTGTGCAGGAAGGAGGGGAGTCGGACAGTAACTCCACACCGAGAACCGTCGTCAGCAACAAGTCATCGGCGCAGACGCTCAGCATAGACTCGGACACATCGGTGATAGAACGGTCCGAGGCTATGGGCCGGACGGAGAGTGCTTCACGTCCCTCCTCCACTACTTTTAACACACCCCGTAGGCCTATCCCTGTGAGTACCGTGGCTTAATGTATTAAATCAACTGTTCAGAGATGGGTTAATGCGTACGGTTTCATCCCATAATGTTATACAAGTAGTATTGTGAGTTCATTAGCAAAATATTTCCTACCCCTGTTCTGTAAGGGATTGCTGTAATATTTATAATCCTTCTGTGCCTTAAAGTAGCTATAAAGATTTTTCATTTTAAGAATTTAAATATAATTATAAAAACTCTTCGTCTTTTTTTTACTCAACAAAATTTAGTTTATAAAAAGCTTTATTAAACAATTTATCATTGGAAAAATTAAAATTAATAGTAAAGTGACCACATGTAACAGGGCTAGAGTTTTTATCTTCATATGCAGCTCAATAGTCAGCAACGTTTCTAGATTTTTAGAAAAATTTTTCCTCATATTTAGATTCTTGTGAATCTCCTTTAAACATTCGCTCTAAAGTTTGGTGCAAAAACCAATTTACTTGTTGGTATTGTCATTCTAAAAGCTCCTTCAAGTTTTTAAACACGTAACATTAGTAAAAGATGAATAATAAGGACATTTAGTGGCTGAGTTTATCACAAATCTTCCTCAAAATGTAGGTTCAAAGGCAAGTATGTTAATGTTGTAAATTAACACATTCACTGTAGATGCATTATACCCTAACTTTACTTTAGTGTGCTACGAGTAACGGGCTCTTCGTGTCTAGTTATAACCTGTGTCGTTCATCGCAATATCTCAGTAAAGAGTGAAACTGAAGCAATCTGAAACTTAATATTGAAACTAAATTAGTTTTTATTGAAATTTCATAATCACGAACATTTTGAAGGATAATAAAACGTACAGTAGAACCCCTCTAATGCGTTACCTCGGGGGCCAAAACTATGGTCAGAACGAAAAAGGTCAACAAATCTAATATTTATTGCATAAAATATAAGACATTTAGTACACAGAAATAAACAATTTAGGAACTAAAATATTTTTTTACATAGAGGTAAACAGCATGTTAACATTAGAAAATCGTAAATGAGATTAATTTTACTACTTATAGTGGCTAAACTGCTACTTATTTCACTGTACCTTAAACTCCTTCCGTATTTTGGTCATTTAACAAGTAATGTGACTTGTTGAATATTGGAAATTTTGATTTGTCAGATTTAGTGTTTGCTTATGGAATCTCAAAATACCTTGTTAGTAAAAGTGAATAAAATAAAAACTCTGAGAATAAAAAGTAATACTAAGAAAAGTTCAAAAAAGTGAGGTCAGAGCTGGGCTCTTGAAATGGAGTTTCATTTTTTCTGTCACATATCTATGCGTATAAATATGTTGATAAAGTTGTAAAACATCATTTGTTACTCATGTGATTGCATGATAAATAAAAACAATAATAAACACACTAAACAAAATAAAGCACAGTGAGGTCAAATTGACCGTATTTCTCTTAACTAAAATATTTTTTTATAAGTGTTAATTGAAAATTGTATACATACACTAGAATATCTATTAGTTGTAAAAGGAAAAAAACGACAAAAAACAATGTACTGTAAAATCTTAACTACACTAAATAATATTCAGGATAAACTACAAAAATTAAAACACTATATATAAAAAAGAAACTTTTCACTAAGAAATAAAAGTCGAATTAGAAGAGTTACACTGTATTTTTGATTGATATACGCTTCCAAAAGGATAAAACTAGAAGCACATGAGTAACCGATTACAAGTGAAAAGTTAATAATAAAGTTGAATCCTCTAGAAAAATACAAATTCGGTACGGTAATGTAACTTTTGTAGCTATCGGTTAACAAATGAATGAGATACACAAACACACTACAGGAACAATTGCTGATTTCGACCACCGCACACCAAAAATTGTCGTCATGAGTAACTGGATGCTCATGACACATTGAATGTATGTTCAATTTCTTCTATTATTAGCCAACTTATACCTTTCTTTGGTTTTCTCACTGTTAGATACTGTAGTCTGTCTGTGAGGGTAAGCGCGACCGGTCCCGGCCTTCAAAACTGAAGGTCGCTGTATCGAATCCCTTGGGCTTCCATTAATTATGCTTCCTAACAGGTCAACATAAGATAGAAACAAGACCGGGTTTTTCACTGTTACCCATCAAAAAGTTAAACTCCAAAAGGCGTGTAAAGACATAATAAAAATAAAATAAACTTCCTATACAAATGTCACCGTAAGCAGTGATTCACAGAGATGGTTGTTCCCAGGTGCCCCCCATGAGTCCAGGACCTGCTCGGCAGATGAGTATTGGTAACGTGTTGTCTCGCACTGCTTCCGTGTCCGGATCTCCCCCGGGAGTCACAAGGCAAGGCTCCCAGAGCAGCCTGATCGATCACATTGCCTCCCAGGCCAAGGAGCTGGTCCGGGAGACTCGGCAGGGTAGCCAGGAAGGGATCCTAGCACAGGTTGATAAGGTAGGATGATTATTGATTTTTTTCTATCGGAATATTGTTAGTTGATTGTTGGTTTAGAGGTACACAATACTTAAAAAATACTTTAAAGACTTTAAAAATGTAATTTTTAAAATATAAACCCAATTAATCTTTTCTCTATTTTGTACTAACCTAAATAAAAACTAACTATCTTTTAATAATAGATATACAAGTGTCGTCCAGAAAGTAATGAGCGTTTTTGCATGGTTAAAGAAAAACCAAAGATATCAACACCAAACTTTATTTAAAACACCACAGTACTTATTCTACGTGTCTACGCAATCCACTTAGTTGTCAAGACTTTTATAGTAATTCTTATCTTCACCATAGACAGCTTTAATTTGTCTATAAATCTCAATAGAGTATTTAAATATAAATTTATTATAATTAATAACTTCTTTGCTTATTTAATATATTTATATACTTTTTTGTGCATATAAAAAGTGGATTACACTCCTTACTTCACATTTGGCAGGGTTTTCAATTAGCACCGCCATTTTAAAATGCTGCAAAATACGTAGTATGATGACCACACAGTAACGATAACCACCCCAAACTAAAGGGAAAGGAAGGGGCAAGCGGCTGCGCACACGATTCCGGGGATTTGCGACGCGCGGAATATGCATTTGTTCTTTACTTTGTGGACAATGCTACATTTTCTAAATGAATAGGGGAAATGAGTAAAAGTCATAATCAAATCAAATCAAAAATGTTTTTCTGATATTTAGATTATTTTTCTATTAATGTAGTGAAGTACCGTACCTAGGAACACTGTTATCACTGTCATCAATTACTTCTTTTTAGATGACTATTCTTGTTAAAAAATTGAATTAAATTAATTTTGTGTACCAACTACCATTCTGAAAGAATAAGAATGGTTTAAGTTTATTTTACTTTGATATATACTGTCTATAAAACACATAGGAGCATTAAAATGCATTCAGATGACGATAATTGTTTCAACATGTGAAATAACAATTAAATTTTCATCTGTATTGACCATACCAATTTTTAAAACACTGAATTGTGGCATATTTGGCTGCTACAGGAATATAGCAAGGTACAGCAACATTAAAATTTCTGCTTTGATATTTAGTAGCAGTTTATTCCTAAGCAAATGTAGCTCATAGAATGCTTTCATGCTTTTCACAGGAATGAGTATTTTTCAGCCGCATAGAGATGAAATGCAATAGTATCAAAAACATATTGGTTACAGCTAACAAATTTTTTGTATGGACTTTTCTACCTGGAAAAGTATACATCGCTGTCTTGCTCAATATATATATAGCTATTTTTAATGCTTTTTCAAAATGTAGTAAAAAAATAAATAATAAGTAAATAATAGTATAAACGTAGTAAAGAATATCATTGAGTTGTGTAATGAAGAAAAGTAATTTTATTTGCATATTTCAGCACAAGATTCATAGATTATGAGAATGGTATATTTTATAACCTACATTTATGTTCTAATACTGCAACTGTAGCAAAAGAACAGTACAGTACTGGTCTTGACATAAAAAAAAATATTTTTTTTAGTTTTAGATGCTTTTCACATGACAAAAATTGTAAGTTTTTCAATTTTTGCACTCAAAATATTTTCATTTAATTTTATACACACTCCAAACTTTGATTTATGTGGCAGTTGCTTTGTCTCTAGATGTATTTATGGAAATGTTAAAAATGTTTGGTATACATCGCAGATTTAGGTAAATATTACCTGACACAAAAACGCCTGTTATTATTTTACTCAACGACTGTGCTCATCAATTTACTAGTTAAATTTAATTGTTAGATAAAAAATTGTGTTATGTTTCAGCTAACTCTGACAGCCAAAAAAGCAGCAGGGGAGGCCCAAAAAACGGCAATGGAGGCTGGAAAAACAGCTGCTGGCGTCAGTAAAAACACATTTGATGATCTGACATACGTTGGAAAAAGCACGCTAGGTGATCTCACCAAGAGTGCAAAAGAAGTAGCATCGAAGAAAGGACTATTAAAAGTATGTTTAACTTAAAAGTTTCTTATCAAACTTTGGTGAAGCTAAGCTTATTTTTGTGATGTCTTTGAAGTAGATCTACCATTGTACAGAAAACAAACAACAAAGAGATTGTTTTATTATGGAAGTTGCTTCGACTTAAAATACAAGATTTCCAATTTTTCCGTGGTAGGGACCCCGGACCCAACCCCCTAACCTGAGAGGTAGTCTACACCCCCTCCCCTGTAAGCACCCTCATACCTGAGGTGGGCGTCTTCAAGTACGACCTAGTCCACCACTGTTTAAAACATAAATCTGCTCAGTTTTTGTAAGCATATAAGTCTGATAATTGTCTAATCCTAAGGAGTCTTACTTAAAGACTTCATTTACCTCCCAAATACCAAATCAGAGGTTTTTCAACTGTACCGTACTGAGTTTGTACCGAAAATCGAGGTACAAAACTCTTTTCTTACTGGCATGAAAATGGTTTGTACCGCTTACTGTTGTATCCCTAGTCTCACTATAACCTTTTCAATGACAATGGTGCTGGTTTATAATAACTGTACGCTTCTTGTGCAGTGCCAGTTGCTACATTAGTATGTTCAAAGTTTTAGATATTGGAGTTTTAAAAATTTGTCATCAAGACTTCTGTTATTAGACTTTTATTTAATGGTAAAAATTATGGTGTTTTTTATAAATAACTTTTGTAGGCAATATGATTGGTATATCTGTTCATTAACGATAGTTTTTGTACCTAGTGTTGGTACAGCTCATTACCGGTGGTTGGTACCACTGCTCATTACCAACAGTTTTTATCACTGCTTAGCACTCATGGGTAGAATTACTACTTAGCACTAATGGTTGGTATTACTTCTCAGGCCCTGGGAGAGTCGCGGGAGAGGCGGTTGTCATCTGATGAGCAACAACAACAGACATCCCTGGTGCAGCCAGATATCAGTCGGACAACGGGGCGAGACTTCTTCAGCAATATTAGCAGCGACCTCAATGGCATAGCAGCACAGACAACCAGCATCTTCAGCGATTTGTTTGGTGAGGGACAATTTATATTCCTGTAAAATTCAACTTAAAAAAGACCATTTAATTTGGGATATGAGTATGGAATAAAATTATATTATTGTAAAATCCTAAATAAACCTTGATTATTAATTGTATTTTTATCTAAAAGCTGTTTACTGGTATAGAATAGTATGAATACGTCAGATTTCAAAATATAATAAAACTGGAAAAGGTTTCAGAAGGTACAGTATTTCTTTATGTCCCCAGTGGCGTTGCTAGGCTTGAAGGAACCCTGGGGCAAAACCTTGAGATGCCCCCCTTTTATAACTTACTTTTCTTTGGGGGCCCAATATGTTGCCTCTTTGTAGCTAAGCCACTGTAAGCCCCAATATTTCTTATCTTCTCTGATTTTTAAGAGTTATACTAAACTAATATACTACAACAAATTTTAACTATGGATAGCTTTTTTGATATGGTTGATGAAGAATAATGAAGAGGATTTATTTATTCTTAATAAACACCCATATCAGTTTTAAGTTCACTCTTTATATTAAAGTTTTTTTTACTGGTTAATTAGACCAATATTAATTTATTATTTACCAGTATTTAGATTTATTTATTTAGACCAATATTAATTAGGTCAATACCAGATCATGGTTATAACTTTAAATTTGGCAAAATTTAAATTACTAATCACAAACCAAACCATTATATTGTATAGCTAACATACTTTGAGACTTAGTTTTTTATTCGTAACAGCTTTTGAATTATAACTGTTGCAATTGGCTGATGATGAATGGTAGAATGGCATTGCACTGCTTCACATGGTATCAACAATGAGACATTAAATTATAATATTTTTGATTAGTTTTCATTATATTGTTTTACTCTCTTGATTAAGCCTGTTTCTAAAATTGATAATAACCAAACATTACTTAGTATACTAGTAGTTTGATGAAATATAGCTTCAATAAATTGTTGAATAGCATATATTTGAAGTTTCATGAAACTTCATTATTCATTTCAGTTTGAGTTCCTGTCCTTGCAAGAGCTGTTTGACAGTAGGTTTTAACACATTTCATCGTTTACAGATAAATTTTATGATACTTTGAGTTAATGAACCGATTTTTACACTCTATAAATATAGATACAATAACATCCTAGTATAATGTGATCTGAATTTTATATCCCAATAAATATCATCCATAGTACTGTAATAACTTAAATTTTGTGATTATAAATTCAGAGTAGAACCCAATTTAATGATTTTTTTAATACGAATTAATGTGTACTTTGTCAATGGTTTCAAAATTGAACTTCTTCATTTAAAAATTGAATTCATATGTACAACAATCACTGGTAGATTTTGCATGTCAGTGGAAATGCTGGTTCCCAGTAATAAGCACTTACTAGAGTCACTAAACACAAATCACTTTAGTAGCTTGAACTAAGACACGATAAATCCTCTCAAAGTACAAAGATAAAATATATCTAATATATTTAAATATGTTACCCCTGGGTTACCAGCACAGTAGCTCAGTAAAGTTCTGGCCCAGTAAGTTAAATGTTGCTGGATCAAAACCAGCGTCTGGCAACTCCAGTCAGATCATAAGCGGTCACTAATGCCAATGTGACTAATGCTGTTACGGTACCTCTCTGTCTTTAATTCACTGCACAGGCACTAAGCCTATGATAATGGGCCTATGTTTTGAAATATATATTGGAATGATAATATTGGAGTAGTTGTGTGAATCATAAGGTATATTCCGATAGTCTCGGAGAGGGCAGGTGAGTGAGCGTGGGGTATGTTATAGGGAACAAGAGCCCCAAGTCAGCAAGGGAAACGCAGCCGCTGCATGTGGCGCCCCCTAGGCCTAAAGAGAAAGCACAACCTTTTGGACCGTTCCCTAAAGGTTAATCGATGTTCATTCATTTTCCGTGTAGCTTTTTCTTGGATCTTCCTTCTCTCTCTCTTGTTTACGTTTCCCCTCTTCAATTGTCTCTAGTTGTTTCTATTAGAATTCCATTTGTTGCTTTGAGTAATTATGTTTAAAAGGGCTTTATAATTATTGCATGTGAATGCCTGGAATTGCAAATTTTAATCTCATTTAATTTTTTAGTTTACTGAGGAAAAAAATTCTTTACTAGAATAACTTTTGGTTTTTATAGGTTTTAGAAAATATTGAAAATAATTCACTTAGTGTTTTTTTGTTTGGATTTTTAGGTTTCCTTTAATTAGGTTGTCCGTTTTGACGTTTTAGTGCTTACAAGAAATATTTTTGTAATACTTAAACAAAATGATTATTATTTTTCATTAAATAACGTACAGCATATGCCACCGTTTGAAGGTCATTTATACCTGAAATTGTTCTTGCAAAAATGTAGGAAATTGATATCAAATATAATAAAAATGTTTGAAAGTGTTATTGCTTATTAAATTTGTTATTAATAAATAAAAGTATTAGTTCTTTTTTAATAAAAGTTTTAAATTCCCTAACAATTTTTATGATGGTTATTTTTGTAATATGGAATCACTGGCTTAATTGTTTGCTTAGTGCAATTTAAATCTCTTGCACTAATATATTATTTTATAAATAATTGTTCCACTACCATGAAATTATCAACTCTATCAATCCGTTCAAAGGTTGACCCTAATGAATGTGAATATGTAGTTTCCAAAGCAAAAATTTGAAGCAAATAAATTAGGAGGGCTAATATTTCTATGTAAAATTTTTTTATATCTTAACTTATACATTAAACAAATAATTTACTTTATATGAGTAATAATTGAGTAATAATAATTAGTAGTAAAATTAATGTTATAAACTTATTACTCAATAAATCTAACTTTGGAATCATAATCTAAATGTACATCGAGTGTCTAAATTTCCAGAATTCACATTGCCAATTTCATTACCTCTATTAAATGTACATTAATTTTTTGTAACACTATTCAAATCGTACTGTGATACTTTAAATATTTATTTTCGATAAGCAGTTATTAACTCTTTGTAATAGTTTTATAATAAAAATATTACTACAAGACATATTCATCATGAACGATATTCAATCCACCTTATTGCATGTGTTCAGCGTCTTTACACTCTCTCTCTTTTGTCGCACGCTCTTTGTCTGTGTTAAGTTGTTAAGCCGATCGCAGTGAGTTGACTCAATCTGACCCAGTGTGATTGTTTAGTTGGTGTGGTAGGTCGGAAGACATTTGTGGAAAGATCGCCGCTCATTCGCCACACAAACTCTCGAGGCAGAGATGATCTTCAACGGCAGCAGAGTAACGAAAGGTCTACCACAAACTCTGACAACCAGGCCTTCCTTAAAGATGTTAGTATAAAACATCTATACTACTAAATTGAGATTATTTTATGTACAGTATATGATAGTGAGCCAAAATTTATCCAAATGGAACTCTAATGTTGCTTGCCATTTTAGAAACGAATTCTAAGAACAAAAAATAAAATGCCTTAAAGTTCAGGCATAATTATCTTATAAATGAATGAATTTACTTCCCCTCCAGGAGAGACTGAGAAAAGAGCATATTTGGCAGAAATTTTCTAAAGGCAATTACGCCGCTCTTACTGGTGGTTACAGTAATACAGAAGTACACAAAGGGGCAGAACAGTGTTCCTGTAGCGCGTCAGCCATGTGGCTTTTTGCGCACCTCTGTTGTTGAATGTCTCATGGACCTTCCAGGCTTAAAAGCCTAGTGAACTGCCGTAGTCTCCCAACCAGCTCCTCCCGGGGAAGGTGACAGGTTTCCTTTGAATCACTAGTTATATTTTTGCTGAAAACATTTTTGAATTCATTTGTTTCTTTTTTAAGATTATGCCAAATATTAAAACAAACATGTGTGTTTGTTGTTTGGTTGTATTTTGTACTTTGCAAAAATGTTCTAAACTTAATGCACATTCTAAACACATGTTTAGGAGTACATGTTGGTACACCATCACCTGTAAATTTTGTCGAAGTTTAGAGAATTGTTTACAAGCATTAAAATACAGTTCATGAATGTTTTGTGTATGAAAATGAAAGTTAAAAATCTCAACTTTCATATGGTGTATAGTTTGTTGTGTTTTATTGGCGCCTTAATTGGCATGTTAATGTTTAAATATGAAAAATTTATTTCTGAGATATGTTCAAGGATTTATCTCTGAGAGACATTGCCTTTCAACAGACAAGTCTGAAAATATGTCTCTTTAGGCACTTGCCAGATCTAAGGTTAAAAGCAAAGGTGTGTTATGGAGTACAACCAATAAACCTTTTTATCCTCATTCTTCTTGTTTATAAAAACATGTTAAAGATTTAATTTATTTGTAGTCAGTATAATGACCTCCTTTTTTAGCATTTTGTAATTAAAAAATTACCATGCTTATAAAATAAACAGTATCATAACCTCAATATCTTTGTAAACCCATTCTTTTCAGTGTGCAGTTCTGGTTTCCTGCAAACCTTTATATTGTACTTAGCAAACTAACATTCCTGCAAGTGCCCTAATACTCTTATTACTTTTAAATCTACATTAACTCTAGGTTGTGAGTCAAGTGCTGGAAGGAGAGGGTGTGAAATGGCTGAAGATGAACCGGTTAAAGAAGCTGATGGAAGACGAGAGTTACCGTAACTTCATGGTCAGCAAACTGAATCGAACCTTGGAACGCAAGATTAGCCCAGCTGATCATATTGATGATGTGGTAAATACATATAACCTGTCTTTCAAGAAGTATTATTTAGGTAGATCATCTACATTAACAACATCTGGACAGAATTTATATTTAAACCAGATTGTGTGTATTTTATAATTAGTCACAAAAGTACCCATGTATTGACTAAACTTCTGAATTCTGTCAAGTAAATATCTAAATTATATAATATCCTGACCCAAAAGCATTGCACCTGCCACTTCTTAATGAATTTGTTAATGCGTCCTGCATTACAAATTTGCCACTTCTAGGGTTAAATAATCAGTTAATAAACTATGGATAAGGTTATTTAACAATTGATGAAAAAATATCTAAGTATCAGAACAAGTCGAAAATGAAAATTGTGGTTTCAGTGTATAACCCATGCCCAATGGAAGGGTTTCCTGACGGTACTGCAGGCCATTGTCAAGGGGTTGGAGCAGACATACAGCAACAACGGTCTGGGAGGCATGGCCTCCGTGTTCCAGGTTCTGGAGATTGCCCACACCCATTACTGGACCAAGGATCTCGCTGACGGTGGTCTAGATCCTAGCATGCTCTCTCAGGTGATCAGCTAATGTTATTTTAGGGTAACTTTTATTTATTCAATATCTTTTATCGGACTTTTCCAACACGACTTTGTTTTTAACCACACAACGTTTCTGGAGGTGAAGAAACTCCTCCTGTTTTCAAGTGATTACCTAATAATTTAGATTAAAAATAGAAAGTTTAAGTTACAGATATTAATTATATCAAGTTATCAATAATACTATACCTATCTATCATGCACAATACAAAAACTGTATTAATAACTCAAGAAATAACCACAACATTCCGACCCCAAGCTAGCAGGGCGACACTAGGTAGCATGTGTTCGAAAGGAAGTTGGAGCACTATAGTAGTGCTCCAAAATTTCCATTCTAAACGCACACTATCTTATGTCGCCCCTTGTAGCTTGTCTGTCTAGCTTGTAGACAGAGTGTTGTGGTTATTTCTTGCTTTATCAATGTAGTTTTTGTGCAAGGTACAAAAACTATATGATTTATTGATGAAATGAATAATTGATTTGAATTATTTTATTGATTGAAACTATATTGAACTTTAATATAGTTTTTGGAGGAAGGTTAATAGTAAAGTTGTATGATGATGAAGGAATTTGACTTGTGTCTTTGTGTCCCAGTCGAGTAGCCCGTTCGGGAGCCGAGAGAACCTGCGCTCGCCCCAAAGTCCGGGCAGCTCCCCAGTGCCTTCTCACTATCCGCCCGACTCTTCACGCAAGTCTTCCCAAGGCAGTGCCTTCGGTAAGATTCATTCAAAGTTATTTACAGTTTTAACACGTTCACGGAGGTACCTGTTCGCCATCCTGATGGACACAATTTACTGCCTACTACAATTTAGCAGTGCATATTTTCATGTCATATTATTTATACAGGATAAGAGCTAGAACTGTGAAGCTTGTGCCATCACTAATCAATAGTACAGTGTAGGCTTCATGTTAGCGTAGGCTGTTTTGGACAGTGCTTTTACGGGCACGGCAGCCCTGGGAACTGCTCTTCGATGAGTCAGACAACCGGTCAAAAAAGCCTAACACACGTTGTAAAGAGTGTTTATATAAACAAATTTAATATTTCACACAAAAAACTGTTCAAAATTTGTTTTTATGACTTTTGGTGTAGCAAAACCATTTGTTTTATCAACTTGTGTAGAAAATGTATCCACATGATTTTTTTGTATTTTTTAGCTATATTTTTTGTGTTAGGGGCCTACTGTAAAAACAATAACAAAGGAACATAAAAAACCACTTCAAAAACGTAAGGATGCACAACTTAACTTTTTGATAGTGCAAACCTAATCCCAGGTGCTGGTGGCAGCATGTGCAATAATCTAACTAACACTATTTCAATAATCCAATCTATCTGAATAAATCTGGTTTTTCATTAATATGTGTGTCATACTTAATAAGTACATAGGACAGTAAGTGGTAAACACATTGGGTGCGTGTGGCAAGGATCCTGGCCTCCACTCTATTGTCTTTTATGGCCTTAGTGTGCTTATAGTACTTTAGCTAAGTTGACCATGTTTTTCTACCAGCCAATGTATTAACCTATGATACTATGAAGGATTGAAAGCCCCTAAGCCTACCCCTCTTCAGGCTGCCCTGGTCCTCATGTGATAGACCTGAGACTGTTGTGTTAGTGTAAGAATCATCTCTGACTATTTTCTGTGCCCTGTTTTGAAATCGTTTTGAGGCTATTGACATGTCTTCTTTAGGAAATAGGTAGTTTAATAAATGTCTGTGTTCTAATCTCCCATTCTTATCCGTTTTAAATATAAATTTACTGAAAATCCTAGATGCTTGTATATATACCCATCAGGTCACGAATTGAGAATAGTAGTAAGCAATGGTATTGACGTTTGGTGGATATTGGTTGTGGGATATACGTATTGGTTGTGTGGATTAACGTCTGCACTATTTAATACTGTGTTAATTCACAAAGACCATCCTCATAATTAGACCAATTCGTAATTCAGAGGCTGTGGTTCGGATTCAAATTTAACTGTAGGTCCCTTAGTTGCCATCGGCTGTTGGGCTATTAACCCATTCCCGTCTAATGACGTACATTGTACGTCAGCGTATTTCGCTAGACAAATGTCTAATGACGTGCGCCGTGCGTCCCGCGGGGTGGTTATGAGCAAACAATGTACGTTGCCTGCTTATATTTCGACGTAGTTCTTTTTTCCGCCGTTAGGGGTTCTAGTTCATTTCTCATCCGATAGATGGTGTTGGCGTCCTCTTTTATCATCTTATTTAGTGTCAAATGTTCCGTATTGACAGTAAATTATTTTCTCATTCGCACAATTCGTTTAGCGATTGTATTTATTGATGATAATACAGTTATAATGATTATTATTCAAAGATTTATCATTAACTATTTATTACTGCAGGTAACTAGAAGTAGATCTGACAAGTAAAATAAAGGAATCTTTTGAAAATAAAGTAAAATCTGACGAAACAAAAATACCTACTTGTTTCTAAGTCTACAGCTTGGAACTGGTGAAAAAGTACAGTAATAATTTTTTTTCTTGCTAAAAGTGATTGTATACGCAGTTAAAGAGTATAAGGCACAGAGCAAAGAAATCAAAACATATAATTCATGAAGTTACTATTAATTCTTTCACGCTAATAGTGACGCGCGGTCGTAGTAAACGAGGCTCGATTTTCGTTCAGCCTGGGTGGCCTCAGGCGTCGACCGTTCTGCCAGACAGGAATGGGTTAATTAACAGTCCTGACTAAGGAACATGTCAGCCTTAGTCAGTAACAAAACTACAAGATCACACCACAATCATCCTCCACTCATTTCTCATTCATACTTGGCTTAAAATACCTACCTTGTAGTATAGTCGCCATTTCAATGATCTTATCTAATCTAACATATCTATGCAAAAACCTCCTAATCCTTTACTTTGCAACATCTTATTAGGACGTCTTTTTACGTATAACGTATCTTTTGATGTACAGGGGAAAGCTCAGGTATCTATGGGCAAAACCCCTCAGTTCGGCTGGTTCAGGAGCCTGGTGAATTGTCGGAACAAAGTCCGCAGTCCACGGCTGACGTCTTCCGGGATTTGCTTAACCAGAAAAGGCAAATGCTCCTCAGCAAACTTACATCCGTCGATACAGAGGTTGGTAATCAAGATTCACACACCTTTCAAAGTGTTTTCTGATTGAATCGTCTGCATGGTTTCTCTTTCAAGTAATTTTATTTTACATTTTTACATATAAAAAATATTTATTCGTCCAAATTTAATTCATACCCACTGTATCTTTAAATGTTTACTAGAAGAATTAAACCTTTTTTTCAAATACAACCTAATCACAATAATAGTTCACAAATTCAGTGGGATAAGTTATCAACTTCTAACGTCTAACGGGATTATTCTTTAAAAACAATCTAAATTTATTTAGAATGTTTTTAAATCTATATATTTTTAGATAATAATTAGCAAAAAAAGAATCAAAATTTTTCTTTTTGTGGTAGAGTATTGTGGTCGAAACAATTCTGGATTTGACGTCAGTAGTTAAAGTTGAAGTAATGTTCATCAATAGGCAATGAGATTTTATTTCACTTTTATACTTTTTAATTAAAACATTCAGTCTATTCTAAAGAATGTAACACATCAATTAGGATAACTTCAGTACCTTAAAGTAACATAATCATATTAGGATCCTCTATAATAGGTAACTATGGGTTTGAAAATAATTTAAATACTTTTCTGCTAAGTAGCCTACATTAAAATAAGCAAATATGCTTAAAAATCCCAAAAGTTACTCCAACAACCTTTTAAAATTATATTTTTAAAATAATTGAGATGAAAATAATGACAGTTACATGTTTCATCTGCTTATACTGTGTGTCTATGTTGTGGCATGCCTGTGTAGTATATTGTTCGTGTTGGCAACAGTAGCCAGGCCTACCAACTGTCACCACACGCACCGCACATATCCCCGCAATGTTGAACAAGTAGAAACAAAGTAGACGTTCGTAGTTTCACCAGTAGTTAGGGTAGTGAACTATGAATAAATATCAAGTAAAATTGTGTATTTAATTTTCTTTTTTGTTCAGTTTAGTTAATATTGTACATATGGTCAGATCATGTATAATCGCTTCTTACAGAAAATTTGGGATGAAACTAAATCAAATTGATTTAGATAGCCTATTATCTGTCGACTAACGATATATTTTATATAAGATTTTTTCGGACAGACTGATATTATTTCCCCTAATCAAAGTAATACATTCATTATTAATTTTTCTCTCAGATTATCAAAACATTAAAGCCCATGTTATTGATTAAATTATGGTCAGTAATAAACATTTTGTTACATTATCTTAGGATCTAATAGCTGATAAAACAAAATTTTAAATTAAGCAATTTAACTTTTTAGAATCATTTTAATTTTATGACCGAGAATGAATGAAACAATGACAACAGTATACAACTAGTTATACAAATACAGATCGTAGAGGAATAAAATAAAACATCCTGCATCAGAACTGGGATTGTAATTAATTGTTATATCTTTGGCAATGATAACATAAGACATCTTTCAGTGAATTTTGGTAAAAAAACACTTGAAAATGACTTAATGAAGCCGAAACATGTGGTGCCAACACTATCATTCTCTGCAACTTAACTATTGTCTATACAGTAGAACCTCGCTAATCCGTCACCTACGGGACCGGGGGTATGGTCGGAACAACAAAAAGGTCGGATTATCAGAGGAACTCGTATATTAACATAAAAACAAACTTAAACTGTATTTCAAACAAAGTATATTGCATCAAGATGTTATAAAAAGCTTCTGTACTGATGAACGCTACAGAAAGCCTAAAATCATTAAATAAATACACACATATACACACTCACGATGTCACCTGTCGATGCGTCATCGACAGGTTTCAACTTGAACGGAGTTATGAAGTAAACAAATGCTGTAAATTACCGCTAGCGTGGTCGGACTAAACGAGGAGAATGCCACCGAGGACGAATTAGCGGAAGTCTGTTGTGCCAACGGGCACGGTCGGAGGTCGGACTTTCGAGGCTCTACTGTATTGTATTATTTTTTAATAAACAAAATAAAAATCAACTTTTTCAACTAAGATGTTTTAAGTTGCTATGATTAGACTTAAAACTAAGTTGTATAAATTGGTACACACATCAATTTGTACTTCTCTCAAACATAATATAATTTTTTCATCAGTATAGAAATGTTTTGTGGAAATTCATTGAAATAGAATTTTTTAGGCTTGTACATAACTTATATAAGCTCTTCATATACCCATCTAAAATCCATGTTATTTTGCTTTCTATTTCTTAACTTTATTGTTATGGCTTTAATTTTTGTTTAATTTTTAATTGTTTACAGTACGGTATTTGTAATGTCTTAAATTGTGTATTCCCATTATAATTACCATTGATCAAAGTAGCTTATATCAAACTTAAGTTGAAAATCTCCTCAAATATGTGTCCTTTGCTACACCAAGAATGAAAAACTATTTTTATAATTAATCTAGTGTATTATACAGGTGAAAATGTTGGATACCTTAAATAATAATAAATGCCTTTAAAAGGAACCTTATCAGGATTTCACTGTCAATACTATTTCTGTTCTATTATTAAATAAATTTTGTAACTCATGTTTTAAACACACCAGAGTCCCGGTAATCCGAATCCCAGTAATTGAAAAGTTCGGCTAATCTGAACAATCTGATGGGGAAAAGGTTACTGAGTTTAAATTAAAAATGGAGCAATGCGATCTCAATTATAAAATTGTAATCTACAGCACGGTTACACAAATTTTACATTGCCGTGTTCACATTAATAATATTTAATTAACTACTTTTCATTCATTCATTCGAAGGGGCGGATTTCCCAAGGCGCTTCAGCCGTTGCGGCTTTTTGCACACCCCTAAAAATTCTCTTTCCTGGAGAATCAGGAATCTTCTAAATGAAGAGACCTGTAAAACTGCAGCATCCTGTCAACGAGCTCGTCAGGAGGCAGAAAACTACCCCTTACCAAATTGCCCAGAGTGGAGGACCTTACCTCTACCAGCTCTATACAATCAAAGAGTAGATGATCTGCAGTTTCCTCCTGCAGATGACATTTCCTACACAGAGGGTCGCCGTTGAAGACCCCCATGCGTAGTTGGTGCTTCCTCAGATTACCGTGACCAGTGACGATACCTGTGACAAGTTTGGCATCCTTCCTGCCAAGTTTCAGGAACCTCTTTGCAACTTGACGAGATGGAAAACGAAGATTAAGCTTACTAACTCTATGCAGGGAAATTTCAGCCCATCTTTTCTTATGACAATCCCTAGCCTAGGAATTGATAGTCTGAAAAACCGCAGCGCGGGAAACACCACAGAAGGGTTGAGGACCACAAAGGGGGGATGATGCAGCCCTATTGGCCAGCCCGTCTGCCACTTCGTTACCATCCACCCCTGAGTGCCCTGGAACCCAACAAAGGGTGACTTCATTGTGTCTGCCTACACAGGAAACAAGCCTAAAACAGTCCCACACAACCCTAGAGTTGAACTCTACCGAGTCCAAAGCTCTAAGAGCCGCCTGACTGTCAGAGAAAATATTGATAGAAAGGCCCTCATGACCCAGCATCAAGATGTCTCTGGCACATTCCATAATGGCAGTTAATTACTTTTTGGAACATGAGATTTCAATTATCGTCTTTTGACGTAACAAAGAAATCCTGTTAGCCAAGTTGTGCCATCATCTCATAACATAAACATCAAGCATTCAGATGTAGCAGTACACTGTTGCTCGATATAGTGTAGGGCAATGTCTAGCTACATTCACAGTACATCACAATAGATGTGAATCTCATGATCCGACTCTATATCATCGCTTTTCGGCAAATGACTTCGATCGCGCTAAAAGTAAGCCTACAAATGGCACTTTTTTATCATTTTTCATTTTGTTTTTATGTGGCAATGTGTATGTCTTGTTTTATTTTGCTAATGACGGGTCCAATGACGGATAGAACGTCTCTGCAGGAACACTTGATGCTGCTCAGACAAAATATGTAGTGGACAAACCTATATGTGAACTATGATAAGATGTGTTAATTGCTCTAAATATCGTTTGGGTCTAAAATAATGGACTTTAATAGTACTGTACTTTTAATGAACTTTACACTGCACTTCCGGATAATTTGAATAATTCGGTAATTCAAACAGAGTTCAGTCCCGATGAGTTTGGATTACCGGGACTTAAGTGTACCCAAAAACACATAGAGTAAAACTTAAGGTACAAAAAGCAGACTTGTCGACTATGGGTTTTAATTACTATAAAAACTGTTTCAAAATAACCTAAACTTATTGTGAGGAGAGGTACAATAATATTGATCTTTTTTTGACTTTTTATGGAGTTAATTTTAACCCTAAACTTTATAACCTATAATATTTTACCAATAACAAAGAATATATCTGTAAATTTATGTTCCAAATAAAGTATGCATGTTGCATGTTGAAGGGTTCATATTAATTTCAACTGTCAAAAATGTTCTAGATTTTTTTACCTGGAAATGCATGATAATTCTAATTTTTCTCTTAAAAGGAAGCTTATAGTAGTGTTTTTTAAAAAGCTTCTTAAATATTTAATTCTTTTTTATTTTTAAAAAACTGTCTAATTTTTAAAAATTTTAAAGGGTCACATTACTTGAATCTAATAGAAAGTTGAGCTCCTGAATTTTTGAAAGAATTTATTGAATGTTGAACTAAAAACTCCAATCCTTCCATCAACAAGGTGAAATAAATATAGAAACCCTGGAAAAAGAAAATAGTATAGATTTAAAATTACTATTCTGAGGTTCATCATGGCGCTGCAGGACTAAAAATCCACATAAAATAGTAAAATATAGTAACTATAACATATTATACACCATTTTAATCTACATTAAAATTATCTATAAGATAAAAGAAACATGATTTTTTCTTGGTTTTGATGGGTGTATCCAATTAAAATTGATAAAAAAAATTTTTTCAAAAGATTTTTTCAAAGTTTGCTCCCCCACAAAACACAGAAAATATATACCAGTCAAAAATTGAAGATAGCCAAGTTTAAAAAATTTAATAAGTAAAATAAAAATATATAGTTTTATACACATAAGTCACTGCTATCAATTTTAAAATGGTGAAATTAACATCAGAACACCAAACAAACGCGACGAGAACGTGTAACGCCACCATTGTAAACAAAGCGACATAACCGCGCAACTGAAACCGATGTTTTAACTAACATAGAATTCTGACGCATAGAAAAGCAAAACGAAACATACCTCGGCGGAAAGCGTATGATCTGTAGAAAACAACGATACTATATTCAATGTATTTTAACCGAAAATGTATTCACACCAT
The DNA here is from genome assembly GCA_023375725.1 of Nephotettix cincticeps. Taxonomy (NCBI): domain Eukaryota; kingdom Metazoa; phylum Arthropoda; class Insecta; order Hemiptera; family Cicadellidae; genus Nephotettix; species Nephotettix cincticeps. Next base: position 68,597,621 of record CM041790.1, on the reverse strand, counting down.
TGCTTTTTGTAAAAGCTTACCTACCGTCGATTGATCGACGGTGAAACCTTCGACACAGAATCGATTAAAACCGTTGGCAAAATTACTGATTTAAGAAATTTAACAGAAGAACCTAATAGTGATGGTACATCGAGTTCATCATCTCTTTAACCTGCATCATTAAAATGTTCATACATCGCAGTAAGTGGTAAAATGTTTTATTTTCTGGCGTGGTTGCAGATGAACTCAGTACTCATATTCACGCAGGAATAAGCGAGGCAGTATCATCACCAATCCGGCTTACAGTCTGCAACGGGGACATCGCAACAATGCAAGCTTCCGCAGCACCGTGTCGGACAGCGAGATCGAGCAGGGGAATGTAAGTAAAGAAAAGTGGAATCAGAATAGACCCCTAGGGGACACCAGCTACCTCTATCACTAACACTCCTTAATAGTAAATAACTGCTCGTCACTAAAATCTGATTTCTTAAAAATGCTACTTGTATTAAATATGTTCATAAACGTAGATGAAAACTACTGAGGAAGACTGAACAAAGTCGATAATCACGGAAATATTTGTTAAAGTAATAAAATTATTGAATTTGTCGGAATAAACCTGTTTGTTCAGTTAAAAATAAAACAGAAACATTAAAAATGGTTGTAGACAAAATTAATTAATCATGAAAACATTTTTTGACCAAGTCAGCAAACATATCAATTTAAGAAATTGTACTGTTCAAGATTACTTTTATTACATTTTTTGTACTAATCACATTACAAGATTCTCATACACTAAGAGTTAAAATTTAATTTTACTGGTCTCATTTTAACTGATCACCTTTTTCAGTACTATATTGAATGAAAGCAAATATTTCTTTTTCAGTTTCCCCGTCAACAAAAGCCTCGAAATCCAAGTGTTTGGTCCAGCAAGTCTTCACTTAGCACTGGGTTCCGATATCAATAATTACAATACTTACACAACAAAGTATAGAAAGAACATATTTTTTTGTAAAACATGGCTTAATATGTACACAAATATTTTGTGATTTATATTTTTTAAATATTTTTATAAATCAAAATTATCTTATTGTACCTAACCTTATCTTTTAAGATGCATCACTAATGAGTTGCCTAAATAAAATGTATCCAATTTGACACTCAGAGTAACTGTATCAGTTTTGAGGCAAAATACTAGTCAATAATCTTTGAACAGTGAAAAATTTTTGTTTCCTTTGTCCACAACACACAATTGTCTTATAGTATGTTTTCTGACTGCTTATGCTTAGTAATACAATTAACAAGGCCTAATTAACAAAAATAATTTGACTATCTAAATATAATAGTATTTTTACCAGCAATAAATAGGTTTTTTATTTCAGTTACACCCAAGAATCAGTTTCAATTACCTTGAGCTCATTTTTCATTGATTTTCATTTATAGAATATCGTTTCTTTTTGGGTCTTTTCTATGGACCTTGTTTGATTTTACCTTTTCATCACTATTAAACGGTTGACATATTGCAGGACTGTTGGGGAAGGAAAGGTCAACAGTTTGGGACCAGATGCAGTTCTGGGAAGATGCGTTCCTGGACGCCGTCAGTCAAGAGAGGGACATGGTTGGCATGGACCAGGGCCCCACAGAGATGATGGAGAGGTGAGACGAAAATGACGAGGCAAATGAAAAAGCTAAGAATCTACAGAGGCTTTTATGAATGTCATGTCATATATACATTGGGTCGATTAAGTATGAAAACAAATCCATATTTATTTAACCAAAATAGATGGATATTTTCTGTTTGTGGGATTGATTATATACAGAGGTTCCAGAATTTTTACATTGAAACAATATTTAACACCCCTGACAGGGTTGGGGTAACTGATTAAAAAAAAAAATAGCAACCTCGATTGAGTGGCCTCTTATTTTTTTGTTATGTTAACGCCTACCGTGTTTTAATATGAGAATACACAAACACTTTTAAGGAAAGTGGTCCAAACCAAGCAAACTTTGTGGATATCCCGGAGATTGAACCTGCTGAGACCTCTTGTATCAAAGTCCAAGACGCTACCATTAGACTACCAAGATACCTAAGAGTCTGCCTAAAATTTTTTGAAGGGCTTGTCAATAGAAATACAATAATGTAAACCCCAGTTAGATACCTCACGCCCAGTTAAAATGGCAGGTGTTCCAAAATTTGATTGGGTAAAAAAGCAACCATTTCATCAATTTGATTTGGAATGCCTTGACTGAAAGGATTCTCCTATGAACCCTTTCCTCCCATGTGCAATATTCAACAAAAAGTGGTTCTATAGCGTTATTTGTGTAATTTAATCTTTCAAAATTTAACAAACAAATATAATAGTACCGTATATTAACCAGTGTACATCGTCATTCTTAGTATGGAATGGGTTTCTTGTATTTTGTCTTGGCTGGTTTAAATGCAATATACTAGTCTAGACTAATGGATATAATTGTAATTGATCTCTGTCAAAATGTATGGCGCTTCTAATCACAATGCTGATCGCTACAGTCTAAGAACACATACATATACTACATCTATACTACATCCACTCCGAGCAGGTGGAGATACAAGAAAGTTTATTTAATCCTTACAATTTAATCCATTTACATGTTTCTGTGGTCGTGTAGGTACAAATGCTTGAGTGAGACGGAACGCAAGCGACTGGAGCATGAGGAGGATCGACTCCTGTCTACGATGCTGTACAATCTGACAGCTATCATGCTGATGATGAATATCAACAAGGCGGAGATGAGGCGCAAAGTGCGTCGGTTACTGGGCAAGAGTCACATTGGGCTCGTGTACAGCCAGGAGGTCAACGTGCTGCTTGACCAGATTGAGAACTTGGTATGATTCTTTAACAATAGATCAAACTTTACACAATATTGACTCATTAGTTGGAAGTTTACCCTTCTAAGTTAACCCTTCTAGATAATGTGATGATTTACTTTCATCACACAAAAAAAAACACTCAAGTGAACTATTACGAACTATGGATATATGGGGCACTTTGCCCGAAAGTTTCTTGATATTCAAAAAGTGATTTTGATCAACCGTGAGTGTGATAGAGATAAAAGTATTATTTAACTAGCTTACCCCGGCGAACGTTGTCTCGCTTTTAATTTTTCATTAATATACCAAAATAAAGTAATAAAAACATTTGTAGAAAAAATGTATGCGTTCAACGTCACGTCGAGTATTTCGCTCTGCAAGTGTTTCTGTCGCTCTTGACGTCGAAGCTCGTCCACGCAGGTCTCCGAGTCGTGCTAACGCTCTGCAGGTGTTTCTTGTAGCTCTTGACGTCAAAGCTCGTCCATGCAGGTCTCCGAGTCGTGCTTCTCGCTCTGCAGGTGTTTCTGTAGCTCTTGACGTCAAAGCTCGTCCACGCAGGTCTCCGAGTTGTGCTTCTCGCTCTGCAGGTGTTTCTTAAGCTCTTGACGTCGAAGCTCGTCCACGCAGGTCTCCGAGTCGTGCTTCTCGCTCTGCAGGTGTTTCTGTAGCTCTTGACGTCAAAGCTCGTCCACACAGGTCTCCGAGTCGTGCTTCTCGCTCTGCAGGTGTTTCTGTAGCTCTTGACGTCAAAGCTCGTCCACGCAGGTCTCCGAGTCGTCTCTGCAGGTGTTTCTGTAGCTCTTGACGTCAAAGCTCGTCCACGTAGGTCTCCGAGTAGTGCTTCTCACTCTGCAGGGGGCTCTACAGCTCTTGAAGACGATGCCCTTATTCGTACAGCTTCCAAGCTTGCTTCTGTTTCTCCAGATGTTTCAGCAGCTCTAAGTGCGTTTTTGGTTCTTCTACCAATATTGGCTTTTTTAGGAGGCATGCCATAAAAAGTATTCTGCAAAATAAATTATTTATTATCAATTTACTTTCACGTTTCCTTAAATCTTTTTATTACCGAGGCAATAAGGTTAAAATCAATAATAAGAAATACAGATCACCTGACCAAGTAAAAGTGTATACAGTTAAAATGTACAGTTAAACTTTTTAGTAACTCGCATATCATTAAAACACACAATATTGACTCATTAGTTGGAAGTTTACCCTTCTAAGTTAACCCTTCTAGATAATGTGATGATTTACTTTCATCACACAAAAAAAAAACACTCAAGTGAACTATTACGAACTATGGATATATGGGGCACTTTGCCCGAAAGTTTCTTGATATTCAAAAAGTGATTTTGATCAACCGTGAGTGTGATAGAGATAAAAGTATTATTTAACTAGCTTACCCCGGCGAACGTTGTCTCGCTTTTAATTTTTCATTAATATACCAAAATAAAGTAATAAAAACATTTGTAGAAAAAATGTATGCGTTCAACGTCACGTCGAGTATTTCGCTCTGCAAGTGTTTCTGTCGCTCTTGACGTCGAAGCTCGTCCACGCAGGTCTCCGAGTCGTGCTAACGCTCTGCAGGTGTTTCTTTAGCTCTTGACGTCGAAGCTCGTCCACACAGGTCTCCGAGTAGTGCTTCTCGCTCTGCAAGTATTTCTGTAGCTCTTGACGTCAAAGCTCGTCCATGCAGGTCTCCGAGTCGTGCTTCTCGCTCTGCAGGTGTTTCTGTAGCTCTTGACGTCAAAGCTCGTCCACGCAGGTCTCCGAGTTGTGCTTCTCGCTCTGCAGGTGTTTCTTAAGCTCTTGACGTCGAAGCTCGTCCACGCAGGTCTCCGAGTCGTGCTTCTCGCTCTGCAGGTGTTTCTGTAGCTCTTGACGTCAAAGCTCGTCCACACAGGTCTCCGAGTCGTGCTTCTCGCTCTGCAGGTGTTTCTGTAGCTCTTGACGTCAAAGCTCGTCCACGCAGGTCTCCGAGTCGTCTCTGCAGGTGTTTCTGTAGCTCTTGACGTCAAAGCTCGTCCACGTAGGTCTCCGAGTAGTGCTTCTCACTCTGCAGGGGGCTCTACAGCTCTTGAAGACGATGCCCTTATTCGTACAGCTTCCAAGCTTGCTTCTGTTTCTCCAGATGTTTCAGCAGCTCTAAGTGCGTTTTTGGTTCTTCTACCAATATTGGCTTTTTTAGGAGGCATGCCATAAAAAGTATTCTGCAAAATAAATTATTTATTATCAATTTACTTTCACGTTTCCTTAAATCTTTTTATTACCGAGGCAATAAGGTTAAAATCAATAATAAGAAATACAGATCACCTGACCAAGTAAAAGTGTATACAGTTAAAATGTACAGTTAAACTTTTTAGTAACTCGCATATCATTAAAACAAAAATCTAAACAAAAACAAATTATTTTACTACTCATTAATTTGTCTCTCCAATCATAGCTTTGCTAGCTGGGGCTCCCCCAGGCCCCCGTGGTTGTTGTCGGCAGTCCTTAGTATTTAGAATAGAGTTAATGGCAGTGTAGGGAAAGTGAGTGCAAAAGTCCATACCATTATAAACTAAAATAACGTAACACAGTATCAAAATGTGCAATAAGAAGTCACAGTTAAAAATGTAAACTGTTAAGTCACTCGCATAACCAAAAAAACAAATGTAAACAAAATAAAAAAAACATAAACAAATGCAAGTGCTTCAATCTGTCGTGTATATCTTCAACTAACAGATATAGTATAGCAATCAGCTGTTGAAAATAAAATATTTATAATGTAAACAAAGTTATGGTTCCATAGTATGTGGGATCCTTTTTAAAAGGGCTGTTTTTAGGGTTTCCCGGCAATTATTCAATTTTTTCTCGCCGTAAGAACCATCCTTGGACTTCAACGAACATCTTAAAAAAAGAATTGGCCAAATTGGTCCAGGCGTTGTTGAGTTATGCGCTTACCAACACATTTTGCGATCCATTTTTATATTATATATAACTTCAGTGAAATTCTGCTGGGCAGCTTGGTGTTGATTAGAACTTTTTACTGCCGTTTTTCTGTGATTAATCATAGTTTTATGTCACGGTGTGACATTAAATTATATTTTAAGTTGTGGTCAATGTATTATGTAATTTTTGTATCTTGATTTTGGTTTGAAGATGATGTAAAAACATAATCCACTTATTACAACTCCGAGCCTCATACGTAAGCTTAGCTAGTTTTATAATTTTTTTTATTAAAAAACTATCTATTTATGTAAACTTAAACTTAATTTTTCCAGCACGGAAATGACATAGACCTGAAACCACTTGGATCAAGGCAGTCGCACAGGCAGAGCTTCACCGTTCACTCTGGGTCTGATTCATCAGGGGATCTGTTGTTCATGGAGGTGCGAGAGGACGGTATTGTACTGCGGTCGGTGAACGGAGTCATCGTAGAGCGCTGGTGGTACGAGTATCTGGTCAACATGACGTACAGCCCTAAAAACAAGGTAGGCATGTTAGGAAGCAATTAGGAGCTACCAGCATGGCAGCTCAGGGCTAATGCTCTGACCCAGCAAGTCAAAGGTTGGTGGATCAAAACGGCGGCTGGCGAATGCTGTCAAATCATGAGCGGGTCACATCTAGCTAGCCTATGTGACTATTGCCGCTACAGTACCTTACTTTCTTTAATTCAATGCACAGGCCCTAGGCAGATGGTGATGGGCAGTTGAGGTTAAAAAAACCTACACATTTATAAGGAATTATCAACACACATGAAAAGTTGAGAAGAGGAAAAATTAAACTAAAACTTAAAATACGCTCGCAAAAGTATACCAAGGAAATTTCCATTCATTTAAGAATTACTTGTCCTGATGATTAACATTAGGTTAAGCCACTTAAGGAAATATTATTTAGATTTTTTATTGCGGACATTTTCCATCACGATTTTATGTAAAACAAAGTTTCACGACGTTTCGGGATCTGGAATCTGATCCCGTCCTCAGGTGGACTAATATCTAAAACATAGCACAATTAATTAACATATAATCCGGACCAAACCGGTATAAAGCTGAAAACATAAAAGTTTAAAGCTGTCAAAAAAAACTTACAAACAAACCATTCACTAACCATTACACACAAAAGAAACCAAACACGTCCGCTCGTCACGGAGACGCCAAGACAACCCACTTAAGGAAGTTAGCTTATATCAATTTAATAATCACCCTATAAGAATATCGTAGAAAACGACTACGTAGGTCAGCTGCCTTTAGGAACAAAATATTTTAAGTTTTTCCACATTCAGTAATAGACCTTCACTAGATGGAGCTGCTGTTTCCCAAGTTTTATCACACTATTTTAAATAAAAATCGAGATATCAAGTTTTACTTTTTCCAAGATTAATATTGGATCTCTAAAAACAACTATGTTCACCAGATTTTATAGCTCAGCAACCGATTGACATGAAGCAAAGATTCAAATTAATAAAATGTACTGAAAATTCAATTTTTTGATAAAATATATGTAAAACCCCATATGTCTGGATTTTGAACTTAAACCCACAAATTATACTTTATCACATGTAGCACATTTATTTTAGTCACCGGCCAAGGTCTTACCATAAAGACCTTGGTAATAGATCTAATTTCCTATGGGGAATTTGGTAAAATCACAAAAAATCACTCAAACATACTTAATATGCCTTGCTTTATTACAACTTTTGATTCCATGTAGCATATTTCCGCCCCTAACTATTTCAAAACCTGTTTGGAAATTTTTAAGCGTTCATTCTGAGATTTGAGAGATTCATATTTTGTATTCACAGTATAATTTTCATTAAACATTACATTGACAAATAAAGTTCTTTGTTTTCAGGTTTTATGTTTGTGGAGGAAGAATAGCGGACAAACTCAGCTGCATAAATACTACACCAAAAAAGTAAGTCTAGTGATTAAATAACCCACTTTTCTTGTAAATAAAATAGCCTAAATTTCTTTTGCAAAAATACTACTTTTGTACTAACTCTTAGTGTTAAGTTACCTAAATACTATACGATTTTTCTAAAATAGATTTCTAAAATAGAAAACGAAAGAAGACGCAAGTGAAATTAGTATGTTAATTGTTACGTAAAATAGGAATTGCACTAAAAGATTTACCTTTTTTTAACATCGCTGTTTTAGTTTACGTTTTTCAGTAAATAGATTTTTTTAAGTTTAAATTAAGGTTTTGTTTCATTTTCAGTACTTTTGCGGATTATACACAAATGTTACTATCCACACCACTCAATTCCGTATTGAATTGGGAGTTCACTGTACACTGATTTAACATGAAATGATTGTATAGTATAGTCTATTATAAAGCTATACTTAAGAAAAATTTGAAAACTTAACTGATCTTTATCTTAAATCATGGTATGAATTTGAACTGTGTTGTAGACTTTGATTCGGAAGTTTACCGAACTAACGCCGGCGGCCGGTCTGTAGGTTTTGTAGTTTGGCGCCCCGGTCAAAACAGGGGGTAGTGCGAGTTTATGAATTTCTTTGTAATTTGACAAATATATTTTATTTAGCTTTCCTACACTGGGAAACCAACTACAATGCATAGTACATGTTTTAATGTCAAACAATATTTTATATGTTGATAATGTTGACTGTGTTTTAGTGTAAGGACTTGTACTACTGCATCAAGGAGTCAATGGAGCGAGCGGCGGCACGAGGCCAAGGCGCATTGACCGGGGTAGAACTCGGGGGAGAGTTCCCGGTGCAGGACCTCGCGTCGGGGGAGGGGGGGTTGCTCCAGGTCTGCATGGAGGGGGTGGGGCTGCTCTTCGCCAACAGCAAGGTGAGTTTGCATGTGGTTGTCAGTTTTCAGGGCCAAAACTCGCTCGTCAGGTAAGCGACGAAGAGGTAACGATCCGAACCTAGGGTATTTGTACATTTTGCAGTCATTGGTGTTGATGTTTTATTTACTGTGGTTGGTATATTTCTCGTTTTATGAGTTTGTTTTGTAATCAGAGTTTTACAACATTTGTTGCGGTTTTTGATGAGTTCTTCAAAGTTTTTCAGTTTGCTGATTACAATGCTGCTGCAAAATGATTAAAATTTTGATGCTATATTCATGCAAAGACAAATCACTCATAATTTAAGCGGTATGAAAATCTATCGTCTGGCCTGAAAATTCCCAGTTTAAATTTTAACTGGGTATGTTTTGTTTTTGGTTTAGCATAAACTGTTTAAACCAAAACTAATCACTTATAACAATATTTAGTAACTATTTGAATCACTAATATTCTTATACTCTTAATCGAATCAGAAAGGCCAATAATCCTTTCAAAGTTTAGAAACTATTTTAAAATTTTGCTATAACTTTATTGAGTATGATACTGTTATTTTAACATTTAACATAGCAGAATTTTATTCAAACTCAGAATTCTATGTAAAACAATCATTAATTCAACCGAATAACAATTGAAGATTCTACATTTATAAAGACTTCCAGTTTTTCCATTGAAATGTGTGAATGTTTTTTTTATCGAAAGTGAATCTTTCCAATACATCCAGGATGATAAATTTTACTAATTCATTGAAATGGTACTTATTATTAATTTTCTTTAAGTGAAGTCAAAACAAATAACAATTATTAGAGTTGTCATTTACAATTCAAATCTTAACTTGTAACTGCAGATGTGGATTTTGATCTAATTTGAAAACAAAATACAAACTGAATATTTTTAGTGGTCTTGATTTTTTTGGGAAAGTCTTAAATATAATAATATTTTTTGTGAATAGAAAACATTATAATAAAAAGAAAAAAATGGTTTTACAAAATTGAAATGGTTCACAAGAATTTTTTTGGTATCAAAATAAGAAAGAGTAGTTTTTGAATTTATTTTTCTTAGTTCATATCTATAGCCTATACGAACAAAAGCTATATGTTCAAAAACTATTTTATGAACATGGTTTAAAAGTCATTTGTCAAAACTAAAAGGTATCATTTAGTAGTAAAATCTATTTTTAACTGCTATAATATATGTACAGTATTTTGAATCTCAAAGTTAAATCTCAGTGCTTTTAATAACAAAGTTATACCTAAGTTTTATCATTTGCCACCTTAAAAATTTAAATAAGTATCAAAAGTTCTTACTAAATCTTTTATTCTGTTATCACAGTTTCATTCAAAATTAGAAAAGGATCAGTGCAAACAAGAAAAGTTATTTTATTTTTACTACGGTATTATACTTAGTTCAAATAATGCCAGATGCCAAATGTGCCAGATTATAATGGTTAGTTTGATATAAAATTAAAAATTTTCTACCTCATGATGGTAAAAATTTGAATTTTTCAAACAGGAAAATTATTTGATATCTTCATTATTTTTTACAAAATGTAATGTGAGTGTTGTCAATATAAATACTACAAATGGAAACTATATTCAAGTACAATAACGTCTAGATTACAAATTTAGAACTATTTTATTTCATTTATTTTTCAGGTTTCATATTTTATTCTGATCTTTATTAGTCTCATACAGTTTTATATGTGAATGTGTGTTCCTGTGACCTGTTAAAGTATGGAATTGAAATACCATGCAAGGACCTCTCAAAAAATTCCTTAAATCGCTTAAATTGCTTGCTCGATTACCAAGTAAAGTTCAGCTCTGTAAAGTCCGAGGACTCCTCCGTGACTATTTGTCCACCCTTTAGTCTCGTAAAATATAAGGTAGTACATTTTTTCAGCATACACCATTTAAATTCTTTCAGTTTTGTTCGAATCTATCGATGTTTTTTGGTTTTTATACAGTTTCCTTTCTCTATCTTGTCTATCTCTCTATCATTATTATGTTTCGCATGTTTTATCGATTTTTGTCTTTGTTTTGTCCATTTATGGATGTCGTCTGGAGATTAAATTCTTTAAATTTACTTTGATCAAGAGGTACGCTATTAACATGCATCCTTTATCGGATTTTAAAGTGTTTTCCATATGTTTGTATCACTTTCTCTCTAACAATTTTCTACACTTTCTATTTTGTATTGACAATATAACACTTTTTCACATACATTTTTTTTCAACGATTGTAAAAAGTTTAAGGAGCTTTTGAGATGGTCCTTAATCTCTTATAACAGTTCAAAATCTTTTAAAGATTCTCTTATGAAGAACTAACGAATTGGTAAAGTTGTCTAGATGTAGGTGTGTGTAGAGATTTACGGCTCATATTAGTTTTTGTCTTTTCTTTGTCCATTGCTCTGGTTCGTTCGGATGGCAACTCCTCAGGATTTCGAGGTACTGCACTGTTTTCTAGATCTCACGTTGTCGTTAATTTAATTTTGTCTTTACGTAGAGCATTTCCCAGTTTACGTTGATTGTTTTTTTGTTTGTTTCCGTTTCAAGCCCATTTACTTAGTTGTTCTGTAGATTTCCATGTTTCGTCCGCTCAATTTGTCCATTGCGCAATATTATTGTTAAATCTGTTACTAGACACTATTGTTTACTTTATGTTGTTTAGTTATTGGTGAATAATTTTAACATTATTTTCAGTTCTATGGATAAATCGCATGGGTTGCACAACTTAGTTTAGATGTAACTATCCTCACAAACCTCTGACTATAAAATTACGTCCTGGCCATCTCATAAGGTTGCCTTAAGCTTTATATTCAATTCCTGTAGCCGCTTTCACTTTCCTTTGCTTTGATTTGCATTCACTTTAGTTATTCACTCTTGCCTGGTGCTTTGCATGAGCTGTTTGAGCATTTAACCTACTTTCTTATGTGTAGGACATTGTAGGGTCAAGACAGTTTGAAACAGCAGCTCACAGAAGTATGTAAAGGAATTCATCGTCAAAGCCAATGCTGAGAAGATCACTTTTATTTAGTAGAGGTCATGCGGAACAAGATGAAGCTTGAGGGAAAAGAGGGAAATAGGCGGAAGCGGGAAGGTGACTGTTTGCAATGATATTCTGACATCGTAATTTGATGTCATACAGTGTGTAAACACCATCACTGCTTTTGTGAGACAGAGAAAATGATGAGCGAGTCCATTCAAATCTAGTGCTTCTAGAAAACCAGTATACCTCCGATTAGTAAATTCCAATCCTCAGGTAACATTTGGTAATTGAATCTTGTAAAATAACCAAAACTTAAACTACAAACCAGGAAAGAATATAACTTTAATGGATTAAATAGCAACAACAACTTGTGGTAATAGCAACCTGTAATCATTGAATTTTCTTTGAGGTTATTCATGTGCATACCCACTTACTTTCACTCCTTTTTACAATACATCTTTATGCTTCCCCTACCACAAAAATTCCGGTTTCCAGCGGTTCTTATTTTGAATCTCACGCTTCAAAAAGTTCCGCACGTACTCTAAAAATTTAGATTTCTCAACATGGTTCATGGATCAGCTGTTTAGAGTGCCTGTCATATAATTAACCATGAAGTAGGCTGCATGTTATGAATGTTGAGCTACATTGATCAAGATATGAAGTATTATATTTAAATGTACATACGACTTTAAGCATTTGCATTTGCGTGAATCTTGAAGAGTATTTTAACTTTTTCATCGACTGAAGTAGAGATATCTGAATGTGGATAATTTGTTACACTGTATTTGTATCATGGCTTTGTTACAACCACAAACAAACTATAGTGCAAGTAGACTTCTCGTGATAACGTAAGGAATTAAGGCAGGTTTTGTACCTTTGCTCAGCTGGTATGGATGTAAAATGTACTTCTCTATGTCTGTCGTGCTGTACTGTTGCCACAGAAAAAAACACATATTTTGAAGGTACACATTACTAGAGATAAATTACAGTAAGATCTGATATTTCATGATATTATGTCCACACCAGCCTAGTGGTACAATAAACTTTAATCAGTCCTTCCAAGGCTGTTTATAAGTCCTTTGGTTATTCGATAATTCAATTGTGCTGCCAATGTGTTTTTTACATACACCACATCCCAATTCAGTGATTCCATTACATTTTATTCATATGTGATTTTGATCCATTTGAACTGTACAATATTGATGATTTAAAAAATATTATGACTTAGCTGTTTTTCTGTGATTTCGTAATTTTTTTAACTCTTTGCTTATATCATTTTCAGTTCTTTGTCAGATTGGACCATATCCGCAAATGTTTCACACAGAAAGGAGGCATTTTCATTCTGGAAGAATTCAGTGAGTAAACGTTTATACTTTACTCTTTATTTGAAGTTTCAGTTTGGATCAAGGGTGTTGGTATGGTTAGAAATCTTTGAGAAGGTCATGGCAGTACTGTGGGAGGGGGGTTGGAAATGGTATTAGAAAATGAGAAACCTCCATTTCAGCTACTGGATGCACCCTGGTTGGGGTGAAATCCTTCTGGCTAATAGAGCATGAATAGTTTTACTTTTTGATCTTGCTGGACAAATATGAGAAGGAATAAAAAAAATCTATGGTCCGCCTACATTATTCTTGATAGAAATGCTCCACAATGGCATTGTAATATGTGAGCGGCAGTTATTCCAAAAAGAACAATTTACTTACTTTTTGTAGTGCCTTTTTAGAAAAATGATTCTTTTAACATGCGCCTCAGGCTCTGCTCGATAGTTGGAAGGTCGTTAGATAATTTATTTTGTGAACAAATTTATCAATAAATGTGGGAGGTTTACTGGAAAAAAGTTATGAACAGTTAGTGGTGACAATATTGAGTAGGTGTCTGAGGAACTCTCCTTTAAAAAAAATCTAAAATACTTTGAACTATATTTTACTTTTAGGACTTTTTAGGAATATCAAATTATAATTCCAAACTTATAGGATTTAAATATAGTGTTTTAGTTAAACTTAATTTTATCTTGGTTTTAGTCAATTCTCGTATCTTCTGACTCAAAACTACTATAATGACTATCATTTAGGAGGGTGGTAACTTCTCTTATAAAGATATATTCTTGTGGAACATTCCCATACCTATACTTTGTCCAACCATATAGTCTACAGATCTAGGACAACTAATAGTGCATGGGATGTAGCAAGAAAAGAAGAGTTGGCTGATTCGGTACTCTACGAGGGGGTACCCAAAAGTAACCGGAATGAAGATGCCGTGGGTGTGGGCTGTGTAGTACGTATGTCTGCTGCTATGTGTATGTAGCGCAGCTCATCTGGAGTTCAGTGCCACTAGTGCCATTGCCATAGTTGAACAGGTTTGTCTGCAGTGTGTTTGTTAGTGAACACTGTTTTGCCATTTCATTGCTCTTATCGTTGTGGCGGACGAAAATGAACAACACGCAGCTCTGAAGTTTTGTATCTTGTTAAGGAAGAATGCTGCAGATACCATTGTTACGATGTTGAAGACTGCTTACAAAGATGAAGCTTTCTAGGTAAAACTCAAGTATACGAGTGGTTTTACGTTTCAAAATAACTACATGTTGATGGTTGACAAGCCCCGTGAAGGATGTCCGTCCACTTCCAAAACTGACGAAAATGTTGAGAAGCATCAGCAGCTTCATTCCGGTTATTTTTGGGTACCTGCTCTTATAGACAGTATAGATAAAAACTTAATGGCAAATTCGGGATCCGAAATGTATTGTATTGTATATGTAGAAACTTTTACGACAGATAAAACATATAATAGTTAAAATGACATAATAAAATTACCCCTTGCCACTTTTACATGAATTGCATATTATATAATGAATTGAAAAATAATAGATTTGAAGGCTTATACTTTGGTTTTACTTTTTGGTAGGATACACATGATTAGAGAAAGATCACCCTTGTATATTGAAAACATGAAAAATACTACAATGATACTTTAAAATGACGTCGTTTCTCAAATATACATTTATCCATACATTTGTCAATAAACTCTTTTTTCAGATCCTAAAACTCGACAAGTCATCCAAAGGCGATACAAATCCTCAATGGTAAGATGAAAAGTTTTGAAAAATTTTTTTACAAGCATGTAGAACCTCAAAATTTGGAATAATTGGGCAAACAGCAAAAGAATGTTATAGTTAATTCTCAATTCATTAACTCGACACTGGTATACCATTTCAAGTTCTCGGAAATAAAAATAAAGTAAAAAATGTTGCTAAATTATATAAATGTATAAATATTATGTTGCTAAAAATATAAACATTTTATGAATTATAAACCACGGAATATGACTTCACATTTACCAGAATTCAGTAATCCAGATTTTTGAGGTTCCAATGTATAACTGTTCACTGCTTGATCTTAGTGATTGTCCTGTATTTTGTCTTATTTTTCCTCATATTCCGTTAAATCCCTGTTTTTCAAGCAATAATACTTTGAAAGTAATTTGTAAGGTAAATTTTACATTAACTGATGTGATAAGTTGGAGCTAATACGTACTGTAGATCAATTTTGTTATACCGGGACCCAAACGTACTCTTTTATATTAAAATTAACTAAACACTAGTCATTACAAGTCATTTTAAATCCTAACAGTAGTATTATTGGTGGCTTAAGTAGTACATAACCATTTTGGATAACTTTTCCAGCTATACTTGTTGAGACAGATATGGTAATAGTAAAAACATACATACATACATACATATATATATATATAAAATAAAGCACTTTTTTCTCTCTCAGTAATAGGATCGGGAAACTATTTATTCAGGCAACAAATATCAAGCACTAGCTTAGATCAGGAATACAAGATATTTTTTTCTTTGACATGTACAGTATTTGAAAACTTTGTATCTATGAGTGGGTCAAGCAAGAAATACGCGTATACAGATTTTAGTTGTTTCAAACTGAATAATTTTTCCAAAATAGCCGAAAATACACAGACATTTACCCCACTATGAAATATTTGATTTCCAGCTGTTTTTATTTTGTGTCTCATACTTCACTATATTCCACACATATTCTTATTTATTATTTATATTTTGTTTTATTCCAAATCAGAATTGTTTGCAGCATGATTGTTGTGTGCATGTCTGTTTTGTAGGCAGCCGACATCAACAAGTCAATTCACCGAGTCATTTCCGTTGTATTTACCAAGATACTGGCCATGACACCATGAATCTTGCATGTCAGTTTGTATGCTTTTTATTTTCATTTACCAAAAATTTCCACCTTAAGTTTATTTTATTTGTGAAGCTATGTGTTCTACCCTAAGATTTATATTATGTTAACCTATAAAGAACCACAAATCGTTCAAGTAATTTTGAAGCTATGATATATCTATGTAGATTTTGTATTAATTTTCTCTAAGTAATATCTAATATAATATAATAATGTTGACAAGTATTTGTATTTTGATTATTTATAGTCAAAATCTGCACTTAAACTTTTTTTGTAATATGTTACATTTTATACCATCAATAGTTTGAAATTTTATATTAGTTTGTAGACTTTAACACAAGCATTAAAATAGTAATTGTTTTTTTTATAAGGCTTGTTGGTTTTCATTTTATTCTGAGATATACAACAGTAAAACTGGGATTTAGATTATTATTTTATATACACAGTCAATTATTAAAAAAAAAACATATTCCAACCTAAATTATTAACTAAAACTCCCCTATAGTTTTTTAAATTTTCCTTCAATTTTTGGTGAGGGTTTTGTTAGATCTTTCTTATCTATTTTTTTCACCCCCGCAGAATTACACTTCTGGTCCATAGGATACGCCAGAAAAAGTGGCCTCAGATTTTGAGGCAACTTTTTTGTTACTCTCTGTTACTTTTTGTTTCTTCATGCAGTAGCTTATTAATTTATTGTCAACTGTTGTAAATGCTATTTATATTTTATTTTTTACTTTATAACATTAATTTAATATTTATTTAATTTATAAAAAAAATATAAATAAAATTAGAGTTTTGTCTGTACATTGCTCAGAGTTATTAGTTCTTTATTATTTTTATGTTTTGTGTATTAGAGAAGCCGAAACTAGTCTTATATCAATTTGTGTCTTTCTGTCTGTCTGTTTGTTTGTCTATGACGCTCCAGAAGGCATTTTACGCCATCAAATACGGGAGAACTGATAATAATGAAACTTATTTCATGCATTGTTTACATTCAAAAGAAGGTTTTTCAATGCTTGAAATTGTCCACCGCCCCTTAAAAAGTAAATAACGAGCATTTAAAAACTCACTTTTTACGCAATATTAGCCGGTTTTGGCTTTCAGTTTTAAATTAATCGCCTACAAGTAATAATCAGCTTTCTTTTTTAGTTTAATGATTTAATAGAAAGAAAAACAAACAGCTGTCAGATTAAAATCAATATTAGTTAGTTTATTGGTCATTGATTTTAAACCCATTTCAAAATCATACTATATTAAAAAGTTCTTTAACGTATAACTAATTTTTATAGTGTTATAAACAATTTCTAATCTATTTAATTAATTGTTAAGTAATGATAAATAATAAAGCTGGATATTTATTTATTTTCTTCTTACTGATTTGTTTAGGATTTCAGATTTAAATTTTGGTATGATAATCTTTCTTCTTTAAACTGAATCCTACAACCCATACAAAGGATGGGGACTATTTTTTACTGCTTGTCATATAATAAAAATCTTTACTCTAAAAAAAGTCTTTAAACATTTTTTGCAATTTGACATTCTGACACCACATCTGGATGTAAACTATTGTTTCTGGAACTTACTATGATATTTTTAGTTAGATAATACATTTACAGAAAAAAAGTCTTAAACATTTTTTTGTTTACGATAGTTTTACTTCACAGGCTGACCAGATATGCTACGCTGTGCTGTGTGTATTTTCATACATGGCAGCCGGACATGAACAGAAGCGAGCATACGAATAAAAATTTTTTGATTGACCATTTTTAGTTATTTGTTCCAATCTCCTAATTCGTACAGATTTGAAAAAAAGTTTTACTAAAATAAAATCACGAAGAGTTTTTTTTTACGATACTGTTTACACGGGAGCCGGGATAATGCCCTGCAGCGTGAGTGAAAAAACAGCTACGATGAGCGGTCCATAAGAAGGAAGAAAGAAAACTTGTCTTTTATTTGTTATTACATTGTACGGATTTGAATTAAAGTTTAAAGTTTAAATTATTAAAATGAAAATATTTGAAAAATAACTTTTTTTATTTTTGACTGATTCTTTTTTTGGGAGGGTTTTTCATATGTTCATGAGCATTGTTTAAAGTTACTGTACTGAAGACTGGATGCAAAAAATGATGTATTTTATTTTTTAAAAAATTTATATTCACTGTTATAGGTTAGTTATAGGTTAATTTGATTTAGTTAGAACCTAATTTTGGTTATTAATATTTTGAATTTAGAGGCAGTGGCGCACTCAGAATAATTAAAAATTCTTTTCCCTGGTTAAATAAAAAATTAACAATTCCTTAAAAAATGGCTAAAATTATAGTTAAAAGAATTGAAAAGAATTAAAAAAAAAATTTAATGAAGAAAATAAATTTTATAAAAGATTTACGAAAAGATTTTTACAAACAAAAAAAATGAAAAATAGAAAGTTAACAGAGCTCGTATTTTTTTATTATGAACAGCTGCTTTAGTTATACCCTGCTTAGATTGAAAATTTCCACGATAAACTATCCTATTTTTTTTTTATTTTTTTGAGTCTCGAGTCCTCGCCAGTATCTATAATACACTGTCTGTGTCAACTGGAATTTCCCTGTAGATAGTGAGATTGGGAACTCTCAGACATGTCTTGATTTGCTGAAAGGTGGAAAAGGAGCACTCTGATTAAAATATTAAGTTGGAGGTGGATGTTTGAAAAGATCGTTTCATCACAAATATTTAGAAAATCATCTGCATTGATGTATCGTGCGTTGTTTTGTTGGAGAAAAGCTTGCCAAAAATCCATTTCTTCTTTTTTGTGGTGAAATGTAACTTCCGCAAAACAGTACTCAGTATAAGATCTGTCTACTGTTGGCGTCTTTAAAAACAGAATGTAATTTTTTTCTTGAGGGGGGCTATAGCCCTTAAGCCCCCTTGGGTGCGCCCCTGCTTAGAGGTAAAAGATACAAGAAGATAAATTAAGACAACTCCATCGTTCACTGTACATCAACAAATTTAGACCCTTGGTTTCATAACTACAACAACCAACATCATCTGTATATGTTTATTTGAAAGTACATACAACTTTTGATGCTAGTTGAGAATGAGGTTTTATCACAATAAAATACCTCAGACAAATAAGCCATTGCCTTGTCAATGTTATAGAGTGGTTGACAATATTATGTAATTGTATATAACCATCTAGACTGTAGGTAGTGTATAAGAAGAACTAATGTGCCCCTCATTGTAAGATTTGTAAAATAATTGTGTCAAAACATGATATATTGCTTGTGTAAATTAAACAGTGATGTGAATAGAGGTTTATGCATAGAGGATTATGTTTAGAATGTTTTCAGGTTATGTGTTTTCAGAAGTGTGACCTGGTACATTAAAATTATATACACCATTATATATTTTTTTTAATCAAAGACAAGTCAAGCATAATGAAAGACATCACACTTACTCTTGTCCGTATTTAAAAACCAAAATGTCCTGTGTTGTTTCAGTATCTTATAACTGAATGAATCTCAAATTGACAAGCTTATGTGTCTGGTAAATACTGAAGCACAATACAAGCTTCATATTACTTACCAAAAGTTTCACGAAATTCTCAAACTTATCATTTGAGGCACATTTTTGTTCAATTGTTATTTTTTAGTCTATACTTATATAGAAAATCAATATCAAAATGTATAAATATTGTTAATACTGTATATGAAAAAAATGTGTTGTTCTTATAATATTGTTAAATTATGTAAATAAATTTAGAATATATTGTATATTTGTGTATAGAGATATTTATAGTATTAAACAAATATAATGTCCCTATAATATGAATTTCATGAGCAGGTTGCATATAGTATACAAACTAACCCTTTACAAAATTGAGTGCCACTTTTGGTCAAAGATGTGGAGATTTTATATTTTTGCATTAACAGCCTGAAGCTGAATCTCTGCAGTGACAAACACCTGAAAGTTATGTTGATTCATTTTTTTGCATATTTTTAGCATACAAATGTAATAACATGTAAGTACAGTGTTACCAGTATATAGATTTGCAGGTTCCATCTGAAATGCACTTAAATCGTAGATACTGATATTCAATGTCATGTTGAAAATGTTGAACCACGAGGAAAGAATATTATAGATGCCCTTTGCCCCTTTCATTCATAAAAGGGTGGATTTCTCAGTTGGCACTTCAGCCGCTACAGCTTTTTCCGCACCCCTAGTCTTTCCTGGAGGATCAGGAATTTTCCAAGTGAAACGATCTGGAAAACTGCAACAACCTGTTGACTCGTCAGAAGGCAGGAACCCCTTTCCATATTGCCTAATGTATAGGATCTCACCTCTGCAAGCCCTATTCAATTAAAGAGTAGATGACCCCACATGTGCAGTTTGTGCTTCCTCAGAGAGCTGCCCTTGTCAATGAAGTCTTATGAAGTAAGATGAAAACGGACAATCCGAATTGAGGGGAGGCAAGTTTATGTCTAGCTGATGTGATGTAGATTACGAAATGCAATTCAATTTTCAGATGGCCTGCTGGAATATAAAATAAAAGGCAAATAATAACCCAATCATCTTCTTAAAAACGTAAAGTTAATTAAGGATTGGTACAATCAATCATCAATAAGTTTAAGGCTTACACACACTCCCAAGGACAGGATGCAAAAGTAGGTGGAAAAATTATAATTTTAATTTCTCACTCCCATTTTTACACCCTTCCCTCACCACTGTGTGCCACCCTTCATTTCTTGCGGGTGATTCTACCCGTATCACACTACATATAACAACTAACACTATTATTTTTATTCCTTATGAATTGTTACACTGTATACTTAGTTATTTTGGAAATAACCTTTACTTTGTTCAAATACTTTGCACTGCTCTTTTGATTATATGTTTTATAGCTCATTGAAAAAACATTTTTAGCTATGACTATTATTTATCATGATTTCTTATGGTTCCTCAATTTATCTTCCTTTAGACATCTTCCGTTTTCATCACCTATGGGTTTTCAAATCAAGTATTTTACTACCGTATACATAACAGGTACTAATTACATATTTTTTTATTTAAAATGCTATTATAGTTAATTTTACTTATGTTTGTGAAAACATTTATTACAAGCAGTTTATGAAGATAGATTGATTATGTAAAGTATAAAAATTTGCTGTGGGCATTATTTGATACAAAATCAACTTTACTCTTTGTAATTCTACTATAACCTTTATTGGCCCTAAAAATGATTTTTGTATCAGCTTATGGAAAACGTTCCGTTCAGTTTGTCCCCATACTTACAAAATTTCGGTCTATAAATTTTCCAAAGCTTTGATCCTAGATCAGAAAAAATTTAAATTTAATTTGTTCGTTCTAATTGGTTATGCGGAGAGTAGAATTGTTGAAGAGCAATATAGCTTTTAGTCCGTGTTCGAATTGGGCAATATTAATTGTTAATGGTTTTTATAAACAGAGTTTATATTTGTGTTGTCTTTTGCATGGATAAGGACTTGATGTTTTGGTACATTTTGTATCAGTGTGTAATTTTTAAGTTGTACACAGATACATATTCTATATCTGTCCACAGTGCAGATTGATTTAACATAATTCTTATATCATTTTTTACTTGGTGTGAAAAAAATTGTGGCAATTTGGAACTGGAACGAAAAAGATATATTGTTTTATAAATTTGAATGGACATATCGAAATATGTGCTTATTTTGTAAACATTGCTATGTTTAATATTTAAAAGCAAAAAATAAACAAATTGAATAGTAAAAGTGGAGGTTTTATTGTAATATTCCTTTAGAAAATAATAGTGCATAGTGAGAATATACATGATTATTTCATCATTGCAGAAAACTGTTGATTTTGTACAGTATTTATATATCTCATAGTTTTAAATTAACGATTGATACAAAAGGCGTTAAAAATTAAATCACATTGGTAAACAGAAAGTAAACCAACAACTTTTTTCTTTTTTTTTAACCAGTATATTTATTTACAATCTGTTACATTAAATTATAACAATAAGTAAATGAGATAAAAGACGAAATTGACATTAGTTGTTGTTAGTGTCCAAAAAAACCAACAACTGTAGCTTTAAAAAGCAAAAGTTTTGATTTTAGGAAATTTCTAAACAAACTTATTCCCACTTCAGGTAACATTAGAAATTTAAATGTCATAAAATGGAAAATTAAGGAGTTTTCAAAAAAGTTAACATGGATGTTGGAGGATTGATGGAGCTCTGGGGGGTGTTGGTGATTCGTAAGATGGAAAATTGATATAAGTAAATGCAAACATTTTTTCACTAAAATTATCTCGGACACATATTAGAGCAACTTCCTACAATTTCATGGGGATCTGATAAGTAGTTTGGCAACGCATAAAGGACATATACACATACATTCATTATTATATACGGTATAGGGATTTATAAAATTTTTAAGTGTGTTAGTGTGTTTTAGGTTGTTAAGTGTGTGTGCCTTACCTAGTCTTACCCTGAGAAATGATATTCATGATCGTAATACAGTACACGAAGTAAAAATGATGTTGAATATACTCGTAGACTATCTAAGACATTGAATTGTGATCTCACCATAGGAATGCGTATTTTTAATCAAATTAGACCAAAGTTAGGACCCGATGTCAATGAAAGTTGTTTAAATAGATTTTATGATTAGCTATTACTTCATCCTTTTTACTCGCTTAGCGAATATTTGTCTTTAAAAAACTTGTAAAATTATGTTAGGTTAATTAATAATCTTAATGTATTTATAGTTTAAGTGTTTTATGTTACCAATACTACGTCATATTTTATCTTTACATTGTTACAGTTGATTTGCAATATCTTCATTTATTTACCAGTTAATAGTCTAGGCTACTTTAATTTTTAAATGTCTATTGTAAGAATCTGAGGACTAATGCATTTTTTAGCATTGCAATGTGAATGACTTGGCCTATTATAATATTACCAAATGTAATGTAACTGTTACAATGCTACTTTAACATATTGATATATAATAAACCAAAAGTTTTGATTTTAGAAAATTTGCAAACAAACTTATTCCCAACCTCCCGATAAATAGATATAGGATATACTGTTATTTACAACTGTTATTTAAGCTTAAGGTCAGTTTGAACAAATGATGAGATGATTTTTCATGATAGGCAATAAAGATATTTCGATTTTGATTATTATTATATTATGCAATGTAGGATCGATGGAAGTTATGTTTTGCTGTCGTGGAGACACTGGCATAGTAAGATTCAAAACAAACCCATGCTGGATCGGCAATCGGGATTGCAGAAACCGAAACTTCACATCAGTAACAACATAACCTAACCCCTCATTTTCCATCTCCATCTCATAAGATATTTACGTAAGTGATCTGAGCTTTAATATCAGATTTAATATTTCTTATTACTGTCAAAAGAAACACACAAAATACTTTCCATACTTAGCATACTTTCCATTTTCAAAGTTTTAGATAGGCTTTAACCCTATTTATAACTTTGAAAATTTAAGATTGTTGAAATATTGATACTTTAAGAATACTGTGAATATTTCGTTCAAAGTGGTTTTATGAAGGACTGTTTTTGTTAACAAATTAAACTGATAGTTTGGATAGCTGCAGTTTCTCATCAACATGGGAAAATCTGGATATAAAAAATTCAAGAAACAAGAGAAGGCCAGAGTGAAACTAAAAGGGAACAAAACCTTACTTCCAAAAGGTCAAAATGTAACGGATACAAATTTTAAAGTGAAAAAAATTGTTGTGAAAGAACAACTGAAAGACCACAGTGAAAATGAATTGCTTACTAAAAAGCATCTAAGCATCAAGGTAAGTTGATAATTTTCGTTTTATTCCTCGTTAGACTTTCTACTCACAAAACTATGTATTAAGTCAGATTTTTAAAATACACATATTTTAGTACTACATATACAATTTTACTGATACATGGTGATGTGGCTGAATGAAAAAATAATATTGGGTACTTTCGTATTATACCAACCACATTCAAACTGTGTTGTATATTCCGACAATCCTATTAATTAACCTATTAATGTTATTGTACTATAGAGAGCCAACATTTGTCGACAAAACCTGTACATTGACAATGTATATTCCGTCAATCTGCGCTCTTTTTTTTCTTTATTTTTTTAACCTCAACTACCCATCACCATAGGCCTAGGGCTTGTGCAGTGAATTAAAGACAGCTAAGTACCATTAGTCACATGGGCTTATCAGATGAGACCACTCATGATCTGACAGAAGTCGCTGGCCGCTGGTTTGGATCCAGCATCCTTTGACTTACTAGGCCAGAGCGCTACTGTGGCGGTATCTCTGCAGAATTATGTTATGTTAATTATTGATATTATTATATTACAAATATATGTATATTATCAATAACCAACCTGATGTAACTCCGCAGAACCCCTGATAAAGTCAAATACAATGACTAATCAAAAATTGATTAGTCAAAAATTGATGCAATTTTATAACACAAATTAACATGAGTGTGATCTATAATATGAGTGTGATCGGTATAATATGAAAGTACCCAATATTGTCTTTTTGACAATACCACCAAGGAATCCAGCTCAAGAGGACTTATATTTTGTTAAAAAATCAAGAACTAAAAGCCTAACTAACCATCAGCTTTATTTATTTTCTTACATTTACTAATTTTTTTAAGTCAACACCAACAACATTTTAACATGAGAATACACAAAAACTTTTAAGGGAAAGCGATCTTCAAATTTTGTCAACTATAGCCTTGTTAACACAGTCTTAATAATAAATTTAAGTCGGGCAAATTAAAGTTTTTTTCTTCCGAATTCATTTTTGAATTTAAGAAAAATAATTGGGCATAGCCCAACAAATATAAAGAAACAGATGGACACATAAATTTCTAGGCCTACAATTTACAATAAAATCAAACTTTTGATCCAAAAAAATAAATTTAACTGATTCAAACCCAAACGTAGGGATGAAAATTAAATTTTACTGTTTATTTTATCAAACAGGGCTACTAATATTATTATATTGAAATAGTTCAACCAAGTACCCTTAGAAAGTACAACCAAGTACCCTTTCTAAGGGTACTTGGTTGAATTATCTCAATATAACAATATAATGAAAATTAAAATATTGAATTTGACCGAACAAACATTGCTCAGTAACGATAATATATTTTTGAGTTCATAATTAGTTTATTCCAGGAGCTTATATCCAGATTGGGCCACCACAATGCTGGTATGAGGCAAGAGGCTTTGTCTGGAATCAGAGAGCTGGTATCTGTACACGGGTCTGAAATAATCCTGACAAACCTCTCCACACTGATACAAGCCATCGTAGCGCTCACTGTGGACAAAGAGAATGAAGTGAGGACGGATACGTTGAAATTGCTGGCAGCCATATTCGAAAGGGTAAAAGTTCTTGACATACAAAGTAAACAGTATCTTAAATCTATTAAATTACATCACCTACACTATCAGTTAGGCCTACCATCTAATTGAAGCGAATTGTATTTAAGCTTCATTGGATTACTATAGACTACATAGTTCTAAATTTTTCCTCTCAGCCCTAAATTGATTTGAAAATATTATTTTTATCCTCAACTGAATTTTTATTGAAACCAGTTAACACCTCTAAGAACATAGTTTTTATGTGATCAACCACAAAGTATACGTACAGTATTATTTAAATGCAATCAAATTTAAAAATATGAGCATAAATATAAACCAGGGCATAGTCTCTTTTATGGTGATGGAAGGTACCATAGAGGCATGCATGTCATTCAGACAAACATGCTTTGTACAAAGTTTTTAGGGAGAAGTCTGATAAGTAGGTTTGATGTTTTTAATACTAACAAGGAATTGAAGGAAATATAGAACATGATGTTTATTACGATTTCATTTGTGAATTTAAGGTTTTCAGAGAAAACCTAAATGATAAAGTATTTTCACAATGTGTATTTTGTTTCATTTGTACAAATAAGGTAAGATGTTGCAGGTGAACGAGGATGAATTGGCACCTCTGTTTCCCACAGTCGTGTGCCATCTTACTTGTGGGATGACCCACATAGAACCGTCCATACGGAATGACTCGCTACGTCTGCTGGACACTATGTTGTCAACCCTTCCTCGGCTGACTGCAAGTCATAGTCACACACTTTTGCCACACTTTCTAGACTTAATATCACAACGGGGTAGTGACGGAAGAGAACGAGCGCTTTCTCTACACCTGGATGGGAAGGTTACCTCAGACAAGTGGCGAGGAAAGGTTATCGGACGGTTAAATAAGCTCTTCTCGGTCATATCAGTGCACTCACGTCAAAGTTAGTAGTTTTGTGTTTTTCTTAATCAATTTCATATGTAGGTCATTGACTAGCCTAGTGCATAATTAAATGGAAATGTTAATGTTCTATAAGAGAATCAACCATCAGCTTCTCATCAATTTAACATTAGTATTCATGTTGTTTATATCAGATCAAAATAATAAAAGAGTTGGTCGTTTGTTACAAACCTAATCTGTGTTTTTCTAAATGCTAGTTTAACAGAATATAGTGTTTAAATTTACATTTTTTTCCAAATACTATTTACCAACTAACAATAAAACTTTTTTAGACTAACATAGGCCTATTAAAATACTTTTTTTTAAAATAAAAGCAAAACTTAAAAAGGCAAAGTCATTCAGGTGTTGCAAAAGGTTGTTTTGTTTTATAAGAGATAAAACCAAATTGTACATAAGAGTATAGCATCTAAATAGAGAAATGTTGTTAGTCAGTTTTAGGTGTTGCCTTTAAACCATACAAACGGTTTCTGGGTAGCTTTCAGTTACAATTGTACATTCTGCTACAGTTTTGTTTGAATGACTAGATTTTTCTGTTTATCTTTTAACAAGCATTTTTAAAGTGTACAAATAAACCAAATATACTGATATAAATTTTTACCACATAATATTCTTGCAGTGAAAACTGAAAATGTCCGAACTGTAAAGTGGACTTATGACAAACCTTTATATGTTGGGCTTTATAACCCGATTTCACAAGATGAGGACACCAATGCTAGAGGTGCTGCTTATCGTCTGCCAATGCAGGTATTGTGGACATTAGACGTAGTTATAATTCTTGTAATTTAAAAGAGCAATATGTTAAATTTTTTGTCAAGATTTTTACGATAATTTTCAGAATCAGATGTATAAATATTAACTTGAAGAACTTCAAATCATGTCAGAATGTTCAGTGGATTATAGACAATAGACAATATACTTTATTGACATATTCTTTGAGAACAGTACAATGCGTCAGATTTCATATTTATACCCGCTTGATTTCAATAAAAATAACATTTAATATGAATAGGTTTATTTAGTTGTTTTGTGAATTATCAACCCCAGAGGTATTTGATAGTCAATTTACAGGATACCGATACTGTTTATAACCATCCAAGCATCGACCTATTGTTATACAGGCATTTTATTTAATGAAAAGTCTAAAAACTTATTTTTATATTGAAATTCACAATTCACCTTAGTGAATTGTAAATTGTGAATAATCTTACTTCTAGTAGATGTTGTCATCTACTACCTACTACTACTACTAAAATCATAACCTTAGGTAAGATTAGATTAGATCATTGAAATGGCAAACATACTACAATGTAGATATTTTAAGCCAAGTATGAATGAAGATTGAGTGTAAGATGATTGTAGCGCGATCTTGTAGTCTTGTCACTGACTAAGGCTGACGTGTTCCTCGACAGGACTGTTAATTCATAGCCCAACAGCCGATGGCAACTAATGGACTACAGTTTAACGTGGAATCCGAACCACGGCCTCTGAATAACGAATTGGTCTAATTATAAGGATAGTCTTTGCGGATTAACGTAGTTTTCAATAGTGCGGACGTTGATCCACACAAGAGAACACTACATCCCCCGACCATTTCTCACAACTATCCACAATTTGTGACCTCCAAGTAGCTGGATTACAGGACATCGCTACCATCCCAGTCATAATTAATCAAGTTGCATTTTCCAGGAATATACAACTATTTTGATGCCCCTCCTATTGGATACGTTCATTGAAGCTGTTCCCAAACGAGACCGAGACAGTTCAGAAGAAGGTAAGTCAAATTTATCAACCAAAATTTGTTATTTTACTTACCTACTTATTTCCTTCAGTTTACGTACTTACTTAGCCATCTATGTTCCTTACTTAGATTAACTTAGATGGCCACTCAAACCGTGAAAGTTTTATGGCCTCGCCAAAAATTTCCCTTCATTCTCTTCTGTCCTTCATGTGGTCTTCTTTTCTTGGCTTCAGTCCCCCCTAAAAAGCTTCAGTTGGTCAAACCCCTAGCTTTTAAATTTGTTATTTTAAAGCTTAAAATTTGATTTCAAAAGCATGCTATAAGTATTAATTGCTATGGCTTTAACTTTAAGAGTGTAAAAGAAAGAAATACATCAGATACATATTTTCAAAGTTAGATTTAAGAGTAGGGGTTTTTAAAGGGCAGAACTTCTTTTTAGAGTGGCTAATTTTCATATAGGAATGTTATTCAATGTTTAGGAATAAAAAATATTTCAAAGCATTCGCAGGAAATAGTTTGTGAATAGTCTGTAGGATGGCAATGAAGTAAGTTGTACAAAATGTAAGGAAGTATTTAAATTCCTTTTTGTAGCCTATACTTGAACACATAATTTAGTGTATCTGATTCAGGCTTAAGCTCAAAAACATTTTTTAGTTGTAGACTTGAACTAAGTTCAGACCCGTACTATTTATACCGGAGCTCAGATACTGATCCTAAATAATTTCAACTGAAAACAAAGCGTTCAGCACTAAGATCAAAGGAATGCATTGCTGTTATGTTGAGATAACAACAATAAAGATACTTGTGCAGGTTTTGTCGTTGGACCTGATTCGGCAGCTTTGTTACACAGTATTGTCGAAGTTATAGTGCACCTGTGGAATCTTGTGAAGTTGACATCAGTCGATGAAGATCAGGTAAATGAAATTAATTTCTCAGTTTATTTTTTGTTTATATACCAGTATGTTGTACTTACAATTATGATTCAAAATCTTGTTAATCTTTGAAACTAAAGAAAAAACCATAGGCCTAGTTGCCTATTATTTCAGTTAGTTATAATTTTTTTCTACTCTGTTAAAAATCCCGCAGCTTCCTTTAGATTTTGGCGAGATGATATCCTTAGGAATATTACTTTTAGATTATTTGTCCAGCCTTCTAAAGTAGTTTTTGTGTTACTATAGCTAATATTTAAATTAACAAGTTTCATTACATTTGTAATGGTCTTCTCTAATACATCTTTAAAAATACATCCTTGCAAATGTGTCTGTTACAGTCACAATGGTTTATCAAGACATGGAGTCAGTCCGTTGTGTCAAGGTTAGTGGAGGGGAGGTTTCCCTACACCATCAGTGCAGGCAACCGCAAACGACAGCGCAATGCTTATCAAGTGTTGGTAGCACTGCAGGCGACTAAGGAACAGTCTTGTCTGTTGCTCAACTTGAGACTCTGTCTGCTCGTATTCCTGCTTACAAAACCTGGTGATCTGTGGACAGAATGTATTGGATATATAAAACGTTAGTTTTTTATATAATAATTGTTTACATATTATACAGTAGACTCCCTATGATCCACAGTAAAGGGTGGCTAGGCGATCCTGTACCACAAAAATTACGTAACCTAACCTTAAATACACCGGAAGTCGTTAAAAACGGCCTTGAAAGCATAATATATCCTTGTCAACATTTACCTGAAGTTAGGTTTAATAATGTGAAAGACGTCAAGAATAAGCTTATCTTTTAATAAACACATAACATTATTTTCACATTGATAAAAAACAGTCCACTAAGTTAGAAAATTGTATTATATTCCAGGCCTACTGTCGAAGTTGCCATCTTTATTGGATTGAAAGAAAAAGGTCCATTATTGATTTTTGTTCCTTGGCATTTGCTTCCTTTTAACAATTATTGACCGAATTTTCTCAGTATCATGAGATCACACAGCGAAGTGTCATGTTCTCTTCCAAGAAGTCCAGCAGTCCCTCTGGAGTCTGTATAAAGGCGGGCAGTAGGGCATGATCGCTCGCTCAAGGCCAAGTGTGTCACGATTGATAGCTATAATTTGCACTATTTGCAGGCACAAGAATGGATGTTTATGCGATAAACTTTGCAGGGAGGAGTCTACTGTATTAATCTTTGATAAAAAAGTTTGATTCATTTATAAAATTGTGGTAGTGAATAGTAGGTTTTGAAAAGAATCTCAGTTGCTTACTTTTTATAACAATTGATCCATAGCACGGTATCACTAACCTAGTTATTCAATAGTCCAGCGTTTCCAGTGATCCAATGGTGTGTTCCCGCCAACGAGACAGTAGATTATCTTACTAAGACATCTGAAACATTAAAGGAAGGGGGTATGAGTGTGTCTGTGGTAGCTGCACACATAGTAAACAGTTATATTCTGTGGCAACAGCAATAACTCGAGCGGAAGAAAACTATGTTATGACTTCTATCATTAGACAACATTAGTGGTTGAGAGAAATGTTTTAAAACTTTAATGAAAAATCACAGAAAAGCATAACAAACTACTGTATTTGTTTTTAAAGTAAATGTAAAAATTATTTCAATTTGTTATTTTGGATACTTAGTGATTGAGTGTAAATTTATTAAAGTATACAGTAATTCCTTGCTGTTTCATATCACAGATACTTTCTTTCTCAAAATAATTTACAAGAATACTTATGCCAAGGATGATAATTTAAAAAAATACCTGACAAATGTTACGTAGGCAGTCTACGGGGTGTGACACTACCACCAGATGAAAGGGATGTCTTGTGTTTATGTCTGGAAGCAACGTCAGAATCTCCGGACTCAACACTGCTTGGAGTCCTCTCCAGATGTGGTGTCCTCAACGACCCGGACAACACCAGAGCCGCGGACTTCCTCACCAAGGTCGCCTTACACTTCCATCATCCATTGCACAGGTAAGTGTAATCTTTCATCAATGGAGAGTTTCACACTTTGGTATTTACTGGCAGGGCTATGGCTATTTGCTGCCACTTTGACCTTTAAGATTTATTGTCGCAGGTGTAGTGTTACTCCAACTTAGGGCTTTTGATGAAGCCTATTAGCTGGCTGACAACTAACAGCTCCTCAAACTTTCTTCCCTGCAATATCTGCACATATCCGACTGACAAAGACCTAACACCTTGACATGATTTATTACTGGTTCTTACTCTGTCAGCATGCTTACTAACAATCTAGTCCTTTGAACGCCATAAGCGAGTTAACTCGCTCATGTACTCAACGCCATAAGTGAATATACTTTCGTATTCCCATAATGACATTTAGAGTCAAATTTAGTTATCCAAATCGACGACAGATGGCAGGGCAATCCATTTTTGTCCTTTGCCAACTCATACATTTCTGACGTAGTTACAATATCCAGTCTGTATTCATTCTCGTTGGTTACAAAAAGACTTTTGTGTGTGTCACTGGTGTACTCATGGTATCAACTGACCAATAGATGCGGACGATGTTTGTGTCCGGTAATTGTTTATAACCTAGTCTTTGTCTTTTGGTGTTTATACTAAATAACTTTTATCTTTATGAGATAGTTTCTATAACATTAGTGGCTGTGTTTGTGCAAATATACTATATACAGTAGTAGTTTTGAGAGGTGATACAATATGGCCAATCCTAATTATTGACCTATTTATCGAATAATTGGCTACTAATAATTATTTTTAGTCTATATTAATAGTTGGATTAATACAAAAATTGGCTTTAAAATATTTATTGCTTAAGGAGTCTTTCAATTAAAATTTGGCGTTCAAAGTGTAAGGTCTGCCTGCCTTCCTAAGATCGAGAACTTTGACCCCTTTCCTCCTTAGAAGACCTATTGGAGTCTTTGTGGTCTCTGTTGTGTATTCTCCTTAGATCTCACTAATTCTGGCTCCCTAAATAATCTCCTTTCTATGACATAAGAATACTTAACAGTATGGCTCCAGGCAGTTGAAGAAGGTTTGGAGGCTCTCTTAGTAGTTCATTTGGAAGTTCACCTATCATTGCTTATCAATGTTGACCTATCAATGGCTACTCAAACCTAAGCAGGTGTTAGGCCTCACTAACAGATCTTCACCGTCTGTCTCGGCCCTCCATCATCTCTTTTGTTATGCACATTCTTCTAACATCTTTTCATACTTTGTCCCAACACAGTAGCCTTGGATGACCTAAGTCTTCCTACTTACAGGGACTGAATCCAGCCCTGTTCTCAAAGTTGACTCTTCAGGTCTCCTGTACACATGTCCTTCCCATCGAAGTCTTGGTCTTTGGAAGTATTTTTATTTAGTATTTTTTACTTTTTATTTTTTAGTATTTAGTATTTTTTTTGTATTTTTAGTCTTATCTTCTTATTAGTCCTGACCCTCCAAATTCCTTCATCTTTAATTTGGATTCATCAATATCACAAGATGACAGTGACTATTTATAGCATATTGAAAATGTAAAAATAATCAAATTGAATTTTTTTCGCAGTGATAAACATTTCACTACGTGGCTGGACTCGCTACCAGGCCTGCTATGTCAACAGACAGTACACTTATCAGCTGTTCAAAATATTGCCAACATTGCCAGATGTAAACACTCTGCATTCATTAATAGTTTGGATGGTTGGATCGAAGAAATTATGGGTAATTGTTGTTTTAAGCCTTGTAGTTCACTTTGGTTAGTGTATGTTTTTATGCCCGAGATTTCAATCCTTAGTATGTTAAGTAGTTCAATTATTAATTTATGTTAATGTACTTTATAAATTATTATGATTATTTAATACTTCGACATGTAATTTAGGCACTAAAAATATATCACTTTTCATTATAAAACGTGTTCCCTAGAAAAGTTTTTGTTACATTTACCCAATTAATATATTTTTAATGATTCTAATCTTGTGTGTCTTATAACATTATCTAGATTTTAAGATGTCCCTTTTATAATTCTATTTGAACCAGTAATGATTTGATTCAATAAAATATTAAGATTTGGGGTTTTTGATGTGGCAAGTAAGAAAAGGGTAATTACTATTTCAATCAGTCTAATGAAACCAGTGTGTGTATCGGCATGCCATTAGTGTCTGCTGCTTCAGGAATTTGGTTAAATGAAGCTTAATTACTGCAATCGCATAGGAATAATATTTGTGTTTTTTCTACATTTTGGAAATTAGGAAATCACACAATTCTATTGATAGAGCTAAGAGACTTAATCACTGTCCTACCTGAAGTAGTATTTGGAGATTTTCTTTCTGTCATTCGTTAAGCTAAAGTCAAATATGTTATATTTTACAGGTAACCTAAGCACATTAAAAGTTGTTGGGGATAGACACGGAGAAGGCAAGAAACTAATTGCTAATTTGCTGTACTGGGTCTCTGACTTTGATGAGGTCATTGTTCAAACTCTCAAAGAAGTTATTCAAGATCAAAAACTCAACGGAGATTTGTTAAACCATTTAACGAATGTTATAAGTTTCAAGTAAGATTAAGCAGTTGGTTATTATATTAAATTTGTTTACCTCTATGCATTTTTATTCAGTATATTTTTAAACTAACAGTATGCCCTAACTTTGTATATGTTGTATGACTCAGTTTTTTTAAAATGACCTATCAGACCATGAGCGGTCACCTCTGGCTGGCCCATGTGACTAGTACTGCTAAGGTACCTTGCTCTCTTTAATTCAGGGCACTAGCCCTCGGCTTATGATGATGGGCAGTTGAGGTTTAAAAACAAGCAAAAATAACCAAAAATATAATTTCAAATATACTATAATTTTGTTTTGCTTACACTTGTACAATTGTATTGATTGGCACCTTTAAAGTATTGGAAACATATCCAGTATGATATCTGAGATTTTCTTTATCATCTTGGTCTCTTCTTATTTCTTATAACACTTTGTTTGAATTCAGTACACTTATTGAAGTGTACACTCACTTCTCATTATTACTTGGCTTAAAATACCTAGCTTGTAAGGTTGCCATTTCATTAATCTAATCTAATCTACCAACTCCATGGATTAAGAAGGGATCAGAAACATTCCTTTACCTGATCACCTGAGATGCATGCCTAAAAGAAACATTTCTTATGGTTTTTGTTGTCTATCAGCTCAGAAGCTCAGAAATCACCAAGTGCAGAAGACACATTCATATATTTCTGAGCTATTAGCTCATAAATCTTTTTTTCAACTTTGCCTTTCTAACATTTGATGTAAATAGCTTTTTATGAAGATCATTATTTGTTTCAGAGCAGAAAATATTGAAGATGAAGGAGTTAAAAAGATGCTGAGAGAAGTTATTTGTTGAATCAAATAAATACGTTTTTTATTAAGAGTTTTTTTTTCTATAGAACAAATATTATAATTTTTTTAAATATATTATGTTTTTATTAACTGGCTGGGTGGTGTAGTGATTTATAATACCCACTTTTAAAACTGAAGGTCGCCGGATCAAATCCCACAAGGGTCGAGTCGAATCTCGACCCGATCACCATTTGTCATTGGGCTATTAATTATTGATGCTTCCTAACAACAGGTCGACGTAAGGTAGTAAAAAGATCCGGGGTTTGGACCGTTCCCCATCAAACTACCTTACGCCTTGTTACTACCTAACGTCGACCTCTTGTTTGGAAACATAATCAACTAATAGCCCAATAACAAATGGCAACTTCAGATTAGATCCTTACGGGATAAATCTGGCGGCCTTCATTTTTTTTAAACAGGCACTTAAACCACTCAGCCACCCACCCTGTTAAGGCACGGATTACCTATGCATGTAAGGCAATATGATTTTTCTCTTATACTTTTCAAATTGGCTCCAGAAGAATCTTTACAGATGACATTAAGGAGGTTCACTGGTTGAAAAATTGAGTTTTGGGTTTAACAGATTCTTTGTGAAAAAAATTATATAAAAATTATGATCATGGGCAATCTAGTTTTTTGGGACTTTTCTTTAAATATTATGTCATACCCTACAGTTTAGTACTGCTTTGCTAGTGATTTCCCAAAATTCCATTTTATTACGTTTTCTCAGAAACTACTATAGCTATCTGCTTGAACCTTTTACCACATTACCTAATAAATAAAGCCTGAGAAAAAAATATTTTTAAACACCATTTTTGTAACAAAAATTCATAATTCATTAAATATATTTTTCTAGACTAAAAAGACAAGAACTATAAATCTGTTCAGAGCTTTTAGGTACATGAAGATTAACATGTAACAAAAAATTCAGAGCTCTAGTATGAGCCGTTTCTGAATGAATGGGGCATATATTTACACAAGTTTAACATTGTTAAGACACGTGAACCCCTTAAGATAGGGTCCATCTAGGAATAGATTAAACATATTGGCATTCGCTGACAATATTGTCACCTTATCAGAAAAAATCTGTCAGTCTAAAATCTATCAATTCTGGCAGAAGTTTTATAAAAACAGTAAGTAGAATAGGATAACATTAAATGTAGAAGAAACAAAAATCGTTTGTTTCCGAAGACAAGGTACAAGGAAGACAGTAATGCAAACTGCAACACAAATATTTTCTTACCATTTTAACAATGAATTATGTAGAGGGTTTAAAATATCTTGGAGAAACTGTAAATACAACAATAATAATAGTTATTTTTGTACTGTATTAAGAGTGAAATTTATGTATCAAGTCCATCGCTCAAGCTAAATAGTCACCACTCGTCGTGTAACGGAGCGTGGTGATTTAGCGAAAGGGATAAAGATGATTTTCACGCGAATTACGTATAACATTTTTCCTACTCTACTAATTGTATTTTTCTGGATGTATGTTTAGCAGGTAAAAATTTGGATTCTAAGAGAATAAATTCTTTCATCAATTACAAAATAGCTGAAACAGATATTTGTATATTGCCATTTTTGCCATCATAATTTTCAATTTTACGTTTGATTTGATAGTCTGCTATGCAGTTACCAGTGTCATCATAAAAATTTAAATTGGTATTCCCGAATGAACAGTATGACCAAGTTAAATGTATGATAAATTAAACCACATAGCTATTAAAATGCGTACTGGTTTGTACTTTTTCGTTCTATTGGGTTTGAAACACTGGTAAATTTTTTAATACAGTATAAGAAAAACATTAGGCCTTCTCAGACAATGTACTACGTTCATCGTGGACAGTAAATTTAACTATTCTCTGGAACCGTTAGTAGGAGACAAATGATTCAAAATAGTAATTCGTTTAGATTTTTAACCTGGTTTCAATGGTGGTAGTAAAATTATACTTTACCTTTATTGTTTTAGCAGAAAACTCAAAAATTGATTTTTTTTACATTTTAGAGCCCATAACTTTTTAACCCTAATTTTTAGACATGCGATTGTGTATTATTCCTTATTACTCTATGCACTAAGTCTTATAAACTATCAAATTTAAATCAAAATCGTTAGAACCACTTTTGATAAATTTGTTTTTTTCAAGTTTTTTAAGGATTTTTAGGGGTGAACTACCCTTTAACTAAAAATTATAAAAAAAACTGGAGACATTGTGAATTTATACGTACATACCAAATTTCATCTAAATCGGACCAACGGGGTAGACTGTGGCTGTGTTCACATGCACACACACACACGCGGACAGACATCACGTCAAAACCCTCTTTTTGGATTCAGGAGAACCCAAAACGGATCTACTCTCAATTCAAATTCGAACAATTTTACGAAAACAATACTCTACCCATACTTTATCCTACATATAAGGGGAGAAAGTAAAAAGCGAAAAAGTCAACTCAATTAAATCAATTGACATGTTAAGCGTGGCGTGTTTTGTAATTCACCTTGCTTGGAGCTCTCGAACTGTGGATAGTTAAGAGCGATGGTCGGTTGATGTGATATTCCATGGAGTACACAAACGCACGACCATTCTCATAATTAGACCGTTCGTAATAAAGATGTGAAAGTGGTTCAGGACCTACGTTAAATAAAATTGCAGGTCCTTTAGATACCTTTACTTGCCGTCGGCTGTTGGGCTAACAGTCCTGTCTAAGGAACATGTCAGCCTTAGTCAGTATCATGATGACAAGATCGTGCCACAATCAACCTAAACTCATTCCACATTCATACTTGGCTTGAAATACCTACAGTACCTGGGTAGGTTTCTATTTCCATAATCTAATTTAATCCAACCTTTGTCTGTAGTGCTATTGATTAACAGTCCTATCTCAGGAATATGCCAGCGTTGGTCAGTCATAAAACTGCAAGATCGCGCCACAATCACCGAACACTCTTTTCTCATTCATAGCTCAATTATCTACCTGGGTAGGTTGCCATATCAAGAGGTAATAATAACAAAATCAGTATTATTTTAGTACTAGCAGTCAGCCCGTTCTCTGTATGGGTTGTTTGACTCAGAGTAAATGAAGCAAGATACTTATTATCCTCTATAATATAAAAATGAATCGCAAAATGTGTTGGTAAACGCATAACTCAACAACGCCTGGTCCAATTTGGCCAATTCTTTTTTCAAGATGTTCGTTGAAGTCCAAGGATGGTTCTTACGGCGAGAAAAAAATCGAAAAATTGTCGGGAAAACCCTGAAAACAGCCTTTTTAAAAAGGATCCCATATACTATGGAATCAGAACTTTGTTTACATTATAAATATTTTCTTTTCAACAGCTAAATGATAACACTAACAGATATAACTAACTAACAGCTAACTAACATATATAGTATCTGTTAGTTGAAGATATACACGACAGATTGAAGCACTTGCATTTGTTTATGTTTTAGCGAATTTATGTAGCTATTACCGTAGGTCTCATGGCAAGACTTAAACCCCTGTTATTTTTTCGTCTTTAGGTGCCCAGAGTCCAAAAACAATAGTCGTTAAAATTTATATATATATATATATATTATGTGTCTGTTAGAACGATAACTCTTTTAAAAATGGTCCGATCGAGACCAAATTTGTAGAGATGTATTCCTACAATCTTGGACGAGTTCGTAAACCAGACATAGTCAATGGAACGGGTATTTTGTAAATATTTTCTGTTTGCTTACATGTAATTTTTAAAAATTTCAAATTTTATATATTTCACCTTTGAATCAGCTTAAAAAACTACTTAACTTAAGTTTTTCTCTATCTAAACGGTTACCGAGATATTAAATCTAAACACAGTACGTGTATTGTGGGGCTCCAATGTTAATCTTATGGAGGATAGGAAAAATTAATATTTCCCAAATAATCAAAATTTTTGATAACTTGATATTTATTATGTGGTTAGATATCCATTTATAAAAATCATAGTATATGTTTTTATCATGTGCAAACCTGCATACTCTTTTCCCATTTAACATATATAGGCAACTTTTATTTGGTCAGATTGATGACTTGGTATTTCTAAAAATTATTATTGAAATTACTTATGGTCCTCACAGCAGCAAGCACAAATATGAATATAATGATAAAAATAATTTATGTTTTGGACAAAATTTTATAAAACATGTCATATTTTAAAAATTGATATGGAAATTCGCTGAGTACGCAGGTCTGCAGCGACGGGGTATTTTATTTTGTTTAGATGCTAAAACATCTGGAGAAAAAAAAACATTGAAAGGTCCGAATACCAGACTAGTATTAAATTTTAAATAAAAGAACAAGAACAGCTGTTTAGATGAACTTAAGAGTATTCCCTTTAGACATATCTATGATCTAACCTATTTCCCACAGGTAAGTAATACAAACATTTTTTGGTTATGCTGAGTGACTAACAGTTTACATTTTTAACTGTGACTTCTTATTGCACATTTTGATACTGTCTTACGTTATTTTAATTAATAATGGTATGGACTTTTGCACGCACTTTCCCTACACTGCCATTAACTCTATTCTAAATACTAAGGACTGAACAACCACGGGGCCTGGGGGAGCCCCAGCTAGCAAAGCTTTGATTGGAGAGACAAATTAATGAGTAGTAAAATAATTTGTTTTTGTTTACATTTTTTAAGGTATGCGACTAAACAGTTTAACTGTACATTTAACTGTATACACTTTTACTTGGTCAGATGATCTGTATTTCTTATTATTGATTTAAACCTTATTGCCTCGGTAATAAAAAGATTTAGGGAAACATGAAAATAAATTGATAATAAATAATTTATTTTGTAGAATACTTTTTATGGCATGTCTCCTAAAAAGCCAATATTGGTAGAAGAACCTAAAACGCTGGATGTATTTCAGCACTTAGAGCTGCTAAAACATCTGGAGAAACAGAAGCACGCTTGAAAGCTGTCCGAATAAGGGCATCGTCTTCAAGAGCTGTCGAGCCCCCTACAGGGCGGGAAGCACGACTTGAAGATCTGCGAGGACGAGCTTCAATCTCAAGATTTGCGGAAACACCTGCAGAACGAGATGCTCGACTTGAAGACCAGCGAATACGAGTTTTGACATGAAGAGATGCCAAAACCCCTGCAGAGCGGAAAGCACGAC
Source organism: Nephotettix cincticeps (assembly GCA_023375725.1). Lineage (NCBI taxonomy): Eukaryota > Metazoa > Arthropoda > Insecta > Hemiptera > Cicadellidae > Nephotettix > Nephotettix cincticeps. The sequence goes on along the minus strand of CM041790.1, from coordinate 68,558,312 downwards.
CTAATGACCTGCGTGGACGAGCGTTGGCGTCAAGAGCTACAAAAACACCTGCAGAGCGAGGAGCACAACTCGGAGAGCTGCGTGGACGAGCTTTGACGTCAAGAGCTAAAGAAACACCTGAAGAGCGAGAAGCACAACTCGGAGACCTGCGTGGACGAGCTTTGACGTCAAGAGCTACAGAAACACATGCAGAGCGGAAAGCACGACCTAATGACCTGCGTGGACGAGCGTTGGCGTCAAGAGCTACAAAAACACCTGAGAGCGAGAAGCACAACTCGGAGAGCTGCGTGGACGAGCTTTGACGTCAAGAGCTAAAGAAACACCTGAAGAGCGAGAAGCACAACTCGGAGACCTGCGTGGACGAGCTTTGACGTCAAGAGCTACAGAAACACCTGCAGAGCGCGAAGCACGACTTGGAGAGCTGCGTGGACGAGGTTTGACGTCAAGAGCTACAAAAACACCTGCAGAGTGAGAAGCACGACTCGGGAGAGCTGCGTGGACGAGCTTTGACGTCAAGAGCTACAGAAACACCTGCAGAGCGAGAAGCACGACTCGGAGAGCTGCGTGGACGAGCTTTGACGTCAAGAGCTACAGAAACACCTGCAGAGCGAGAAGCACGACTCGGAGACCTGCGTGGACGAGCTTCGACGTCAAGAGCTACAGAAACACCTGCAGAGCGAGAAGCACGACTCGGAGACCTACGTGGACGAGCTTCGACATAAAGAGCTACAGAAACCCCTCCAGAGTGGAAAGCACGACCTAATGACCTGCGTGGACGAGCTTCGACGTCAAGAGCTACAGAAACACCTGCAGAGCGAGAAGCACGACTCGGAGACCTGCGTGGACGAGCTTCGACGTCAAGAGATAAACACCTGCAGAGCGAAATGCTCGACGTGACGTTGAACGCATAAATTTTTTCTACAAATGTTTTTATTACTTTATTTTGGTATATTAATGAAAAACTAAAAGCGAGACAACGTCCACTGGGTTAAGCTAGTTACGAAATAAAAAACAATAAGAAAATAAATTATCAGCTCATTTTGTTCATTAGATAAAGTTAGACCACGTGAACACGTGTATCATTAGTAAGAATTTGTTAATGTTACGATAGCATTTTATTCAATCAATAACAACTTTTAAGAGCCAAGTATAAGAAATGTTTCAAAATCAAAGACCAATTTAAACAATTTAGTGTTAAAAACTACAAAGTAAGCTGATTATTATCGGTATGTGATTCATTGAAAACTGAATCCAAAATGCAACTAATGTCGCGTAAAAGTGGGTTTTTAAATGCTCGTTATTTACTTTTCAAAGAATGACGGACAATTTTAAGCACTGAAACCCCTTCTCTGGAATGTAGAGAATGCATGAAAGAAGTTTTATTGTTATCAGTTCTCCCTATTTTTTGGAGAAGACGGCGTAAAATGCCTCCTGGAGCGTCAAAGACAACCAGACGGATAAACAAATAGACACAAATTGAGATAACTTGTTTCGGCTTCTCTAACGCACGGAACGTAAAAATAATTAAACAATTAATAACTCTGAGCAATGTACAGACAAAACTGTAATTTTATTTATGTAGATACATAAACCATTATTACTGTGTTTTATATTTTACATAAAGACACAGATAGGGTCACAAGAATCTACTTTTGTAATTTCAAAAGTACGAGCTTTCAAAATACGACTTATAAACATGTAAATCCGTTAACATGCACATATGATTTCCCAGGAGAGTGTTCATCATCCAAATTATATTCACCATAAAATTTCAATACGTATTTTCTCCAAGTTCTTAACTCGTATCTCCCCGCAGCGAGTGAGGACTGAGGATATCCCGGAGGAACCTCTTATCTTCGAGGTAGGCCTACTTAGTCAGCTATCTAGCGATTAGCCAGGGTGAAGGTCAGGTGGGCGGCGAGGACGTCTCTCATTGGCTGACGGGTAGGCCACGTGTCGTGGCGCATGACCACCTACAAACTGAATTATCTGGATTTCTCCGCCTTTTTGCTTTTCCTTATTCAGTAGATCACGTTCCTCTAAGTGAATCCAGAGTTCTGTTTAATATTTAACGGTATTTTAATAAGGCGTAAACAGGTGTGTGTTTTTGACTTCGAATCGGTTTAAGTTTTACGAAATTAGGAAAATTTTCTTTCGACGATTCTGTTGGAATCGTTGAACAACTTTGGCAGAAATTGGGTGTAAGAATTTATAAAACTGTTCTTAGGGAAATGAAAATAGGAGATTTTGATACATATTGCTACTTTTCAATGAAGTGGTAAAAATCCGTCTGGGCGCTACGGAATATTATTTCTAATATAGAGAAAACGAAAGTTACAGATGTTTAGAAGAACCAATTTTAGTACAAACTAGCAGTAAGCCCGTCCTTTGTACGGTTTGTAGGATTTAGTTTAAAGAAGAAAAATTATCATACCAAAATGTAAACCTGAAATCCTAAACAAATCAGTACAAAGAAAATAAATCAATACCCAGCTTTATTCTTTAGCATTACTTTACAATTAAATAGATTAGAACATTTTTACCATAATTATAATTAGTTATACGTTAAAATAGCTTTTTAATATATTATAATTTCGAAATGGGTTTAAAATCAATGACCAATATAAACTAAATAATATTGATTTGACAGCTGTTTGTTTTTCTTTCTATTAAATCTTTTAAACTACAAAGAAAGCTGATTATTACCAGTAGGTGGTTTTATTGATAATTGAAAGAAAAATGCGACTAATATCGCGTATAGAGTGGGATTTTAAATGATGATTTACATCTTAAGGGTGGCGGACAATTTTAATCATTTAAAACCCTTCTCTGGGATGTAGAGAATGTATGAAATAAGTTTCATTTTTATCAGTTCTCCCGTTTTTTCTGAGAAGACGGCGTAAAATGCCTCCTGGAGCGTCATAGACAAAAATTTAGATAAGACTTGTTTTGGCTTCTCTAACGCACGAACCGTGAAAATAACTAAAAAATTAATAACACTGAGCAGTGTACAGACAAAACTCCAATTTCATTTTTATAGATTGGCATAAAGCATTGCATAAATCATGATTAAAAACTCATTGTCTCAGTACAGTAAATACAGTTTTTGAACAGTAATTTGTTTGTGTCTAAATGTCCGTAGTTATATTGTACACCAAATTTTGAAACTTATACTTGATAGAATCTAGGGGAAGGATTGCACTGCGACCTATGAGATCTATTGTGCCCCCCAGACTAGTCTCTAGTTCTTGCCTAGAGAACCCCCTCTAGTCCTAATGCCTTAATAAAGTTTAGTATAACGAGGGGTTCTAACTTTGGAAAATCCTCCACCGCCACCTGGTGTGTTCCCAAGCTTCTGGCTCTCTTCTGACCTATCGCGTCACACTCAGCCAATAGGTGTCTAGGTGTTTCCTCCCCAGATTGGCAGAAGCGGCATTCACCCTCTTGGACAATGCCCATCTTGCTCAGATGACCCCTGAGCCTACAGTGTCCGGTTAGAAATCCCGTCAGTATCCTTAGATCGTTTTTCTTAAGCCTGATCATGGTCTCAGACCTTCTTATATTATGCACTCCAAGCATTTCCTTAGCCTGTCGGCATCCCGGATGAGCGGTCCAGGCTTTCCCTCTGGCTTCCTTCTCTTCCTCCTTTAATTTCTTTTTGAAAAAGGAGTCCTCCAGTGCACAACCTGGCTCCGGTCCAACAAAGGGGGTGGCTGCCCCTACCCTAGCCAGTTTGTCTGCTACTTCATGTAGCCACTACTGTAGCTAGGGAAGCTATAGTCGACCTGGACAGAGCCCCGCATGCCCAAGCAAGGCTAATTTTGAAACTACAAATTTGGTTAAACAAACATTAAAATGATAAGGCTACTCCTAACTTTTCATAAATTTTCCTTCTTACGTGTTAACTTGTTAATCGTGATAGTTTTTGGATTATAATTTTCATAAAAGATTCTTACGCCCTTTTTGACACGGATATGTCTAAGCTCATTAAGCTAAGATAGGTCGTTGGAAGTTTGCACGACAAACATATGAAACAGTAACGTCATTTTGTTAGTGACGTCATAGTTTGGTTATAAGAACAGCTGTTTAGATGAACTGAAAACATTGCCTTTAGACATATCCAAAATATAACCTATTTCCCACACAGAAATAAATACATCATTTCATTCACGGTTCGTGGATACTAGCAACAAATAGGCTGACTAAATAAATCCAACTCATGTACTTCATTCAGAAAACCTTAAACACTATGTAAATCAAACTTAAAATAAACAGACCTTGGATTTATTCCGTGTGGTTATATAAATATCTACATCGTTTACAAGAATCTTAAGGAAATTTAGACAGGTAATGGTCATTTACCTTCGAAATCATTTATGTTCGAACATATTATTCACGGATTTTAATTTGGTCGTTTGTCAAACCGTGGCTGGACACGCGCGCTTATATAAAAGTTATACAACGAATTAAAAAAGCGTTAATTCAGGAGGCGGTGGAAATCGAGGAAACCGGCTGATTTACGTAACTGACACACTTTGTAAAACAAACATGACTTTCGTCGCCTGCTCAAATTTTAATAATAATTCAATAATACTGTGCCAGAAACTACTTGTGGGTTTTTTCTGCATAGACCGAGTTTGACCAACTTTTAGTACTTAACTATTTTTAGCTGAGTTTAGGAAAAAATCACTTTATTTACTGACGGAAATCCACTTTATAAAGTTACACAATCTCATTCATGGTAATGCAAAGTTTCTTAACAATATAATATAAGCAATAGAATAAAATACTTAACAATTTAATAAATATAACACATAGAACAATATAAATTAAGAGCCGTTTGTCATCATATAACACATAGGTGTTACATTAACATTAATCAAAACGACAATAACAACTAAGATAACAAGAAGTAATAAATAGATATAAAAAGTTTGTATATTTACTTCCCTGTGGGAAATAGGTTAGATCATGGAAATGTCTAAAGGGAATTTTTACAGTTCATCTAAACAGCTGTGCTTTTGACTAAAAATTCAATAACATAGCTCTGATAGTTTCTATGGTAACGGGATGGAAAAGCCTCCGCTGTATTTTTTGCGCTAAACAAAACAGCTAACCCCCCCCAAAGCTTAGACATTTCCACGACAAAAACAAGCTAAATCAGTTTCTTAGTACTGATCCAAAGTCTACAAATAATATTTATGTAATCAATGTCAATATCAAAATAATGTCCAGCATTTCCTTATCGGGATAGTTAATCTCATGATAAGTATCTTTTGGAACACTGAACAGTACTAAAAGGTTTTAAATTACCTCTACCGTCAGGTTTGGGAACCCCAAAAACACCGGTTTTTGTGGTTCTCAAAACCCCAGTTTTGAGCAATATTAGACGCATATTTTCCACTTTTTATAGAACATGTGACCTAAAAAATTACAGTAGAACTCCAATTATCCGAATTAATGGGGACCGGGACCCATTCGGATAATCAAATATTCGGATAATCGGAGTTTTTTTTTAAATTGCAAATTAGAGAGAAAAAAGCTACGTTTTGATATTGCACTTTTTTATTGAATTAAATGTAAGAAACATGATATTTTCACATGTTTTAAATATAAATAAAATGTACTTACAAGTATAGAAATAAAAATCATTGTTTTTTAAACATCTCCGTCAATGTAAGCTGTTTTGCGGTCTTCATCCGTTTTAGGGCAGCCAGGTCACGCATTCGCTTGACGGTGAAGCGGTGACGGCAAGTGGTCACACTTAGGTAGGGCTGACGCTCCATCCCGAAAAGCAAGTCTCGAGGCCAGCAAATGCTTCACTAGCTGACTTTTTTTGGACAAATTTTTTTCTGAAAGTGATTCGGATAATCGGTGATTCGGATAGTCGGAGTTCGGATAATTGGAGTCCTACGGTAGTTTTATAGAAAGAAACTAGTGTTACTCGTCGCGCCTTGCGGCGATGTACAAAACTGATTTATTAGGTTTAGGCTCGCTGGCAAATATATAAAACATATTATAATAATTTTACCTTTCTGTATTTGTGGCCTATCCAGGTATTTTAAGCCTAACATTTGTAAGAAATGAGTGTAGTCTATTCATATGGAATTGAAACATTATTCTCTGTTTTGCCAATGGCAAGCTAAACGTCAGCTATGCAGCCTCGAAGTATACTATTTTCTTATGGAATTCCCATCTAAATTTTGTGACCACCCCGGGAATCGAACCCGTCACCTCTTGCACCGAAGTCCAAGACGCTAACCGTTAGGCTAGCAGATGCCCTTGAAGCAGAAACACATATGAAAAATTAACACAGACTAGCTATCATGTTACACCAAAGTACATTTATTCATTTTACAGACCGGTAAACACACTCTCCCACGTACATGCACTCGCACACAATATCAAATTTTCGATAATAATAATACACAATATCAACCTTTGATACTTTGGACACCTTTGAAAGAAATATGTATAACCATTGTAATTATTTTTAATTTTACTAAACAAATATACATTTGATTTTTAATCATAAAACACAATCCCCAAAATCTGTAATGAGAAAAATTCTATTTATGCAGTAATTAGATACCATTAAGTACTATTTTATGCTTGCTTCTTTGGCTTGCTCAATGGATCAATTAAAAACAGCTGATAGCTGCTTATACCTTGAGACAACATATTATGTTGGAATCGAAAACAAAATTATTTCCTCCATAAGAATAACGTAGGAAATTTGAAGGCGTTTACGGCAGAGATTTATAGGATAATCGTCAGAAAAACTATTAAACTTCCCTATTTTAGAACTAAAGATACCAAACACCAAATTTTAGTCTTCTACGTAATTGGGAAGTGGGAGAATTAATGATGAGTGAGGGCTTTGACGTTTATATATACAGATAACCAACAGTTGCCAAATTAAATTAAATATTAGTTTGTTTACACTGATAATTTATTTTAAACTTGTTAAAAAATTATACTATATTAAAATGTTATTTAAACTTATAACAAATTTTAATAAAGAAAAAAGTTTTGAAATTTATCTAATTGTATATTAAAGCTACAGAAATAAGCTGAAAATTTATTTTAACTATATATTTATTTGTTTAACATATCACTTTATATTTTCCATGTATTTTGCATCAAGCTGAATCATACAAAGGACGGGCTTACTGATAATATACTAAAATACCCCCGTCGCAGCAGACCTGCGTACTCAGCGAATTTCCAAATCAATAATATATGACAAGTTTAAAAAAATCTGTCCATAAACATGAGAATTATTTGCCTATTCTCCATAAGATTAACATGGCAAAGAGTGTGCAGGTTTGCTGCTGTGAGGAACACTGAAATTAGGCATTTCTACCATAAATAATTTTTATCTTAACATTTATACCAACTTTCATCAACATCTGTCCATAAATAAAGGAGTTTGCCTATTCCCTATATGATTATTATGGGAAAAGAGTATGCAGGTTTGCTGCCATGATAAACACACAAACTATGATTTTTAAGCATAAATGGATAGATATCAAGCAAATGAAGCTAAATATCAAGTTTTATCCAAAAATATTCATTAATATGGGAAATATTAATTTTCCCCTATCCTCCATAAGATTAACATTGGAGCCCCACAATACAACGTACTGTGTTTAGATTTTTTAATATCTCGGTAACCGTTGGAGATAGAGAAAAGCTTTAAGGAACTTAACTGTGTAGTTTTTTAAGCTGATTCTAATGGTGAAATATAAAATTAAAAATTTTTAAAAACTACATGTGAAAAACGCAAAAAACCCCATTTTGGGGTACAAACCCCCCCCCCAAACTACCCGTTCCCATTGACCGATATGTCTGGTTTACGAACTCGTCCGAGCATTTGTAGGAATACACGTCTCTACCAAATTTGGTCTCGATCTGACCATTTTTACGAGAGTTATCGTGTTCACAGACACCCACACACACACACACACACACACACACACACACATATATATATATATATATATATATATATATATATATATATATATATATATACATATATATATATACATGTATACATATAGACATATATACATATATATATATATATATATATAAATTTTAACCACTATTGTTTTTGGACTCTGGGCACCTAAAGAAGAAAAAATAACATGGTCCCGGGCTTAAGTCTCGCCATGAGACCTACGGTAATAGCTTCTTCCCTATGGGAAATTCGCTAAAATTTTAACGACTATTGTTTTTGGACTCTGGGCACCTAAAGAAGAAAAAATAACATGGTCCCGGGCTTAAGTCTCACCATGAGACCTACGGTAATAGCTTCTTCCCTATGGGAAATTCGCTAAAAGGACGACAGGCAACTACTGCCTAACCTGTGATGGAAAAAGATGGCTTTCTTAAACTGCAACTATTGATGGAATCTATGATATTTTGAGAGTTTTATTAACACAAAATATAATAATATAATTGCCACTTATTGAAATTGTATTAAAAAATAACTATGTATTTTTGAAAATTACATAATGCATATGGACTTCAGAGAAAAGTTTTGTAGCATTGGCGAGGTTGTCACGTTGAACATTTAACGGAATGGAAAAATTGTAAGAAATTCATTCTTGGAATAAAAAAAATATTTGAATTTTTTATATAATTAACTAGCCAAAGTACCCGTTCTTCGCACGGGTAAAAAAGGCAGAGAGGTGTAGGCTCTACAGATACATTTAAGTTATTGATAATTAATTCTTTATTGTTTACAAAATGACAAAACACGTGTCTAAGTGTATATCTAAACATGACAAAGTAACATATGTCAAATATTGGGAGAGGATAAGCATTAACGTAATAGAGGCAGGCATCGGGAGAAAATTAAAAATCTACCATTCCACTATTTCGAACTAATAATTCACTAATTTCGATCCAGCAGTTTATGTGTAAAAATTAACTTTATTTCTTTTTCTTCCCGAACTGTCAAAATGTAAAGTAAACGGATGTTGACATTAAAAACTGTAAACATTGAATCCCAGGGTATTTACAGCAACCATGTCTTCTGCTTCTCGAACTGTCAAATTTAGTGTTCACAGCTGTTGACATTCAAGTAATTTTATGTTTTCATTTTCTAAAAATGTAAACATTGAAACTTAGGACGTTCACAGGGCGTAGCCCGAGAGGATTTTAAGGAAATGAGTATGCCTATGTGTTGCATGAGTTTAAGATCTGTCTTTGTGTAAAATTTCAAACTGTTTGGTTCAGTATTTTTTGCGTTCACTTGCCACAACAAACCCACAAACCCACAAACACACAAACCCACAAACATACTGAAACCACCTCTTCTTTATAATATTATAGAGTACATATTGTACATTGCGTTACGAAATCACCCGAACGGACCAATTAAAACACGAGAGACGACCGAATGTGATACCTCCCGGCGATGAATATTTCACAGATATCTTTTACTTGTAAATAAACAGCCGAGGCCTTCAAAATAATATGACGACTATTAAATTACCCGATATTACATCATTGAAATTCAAATCCCTCGCTTTTACTATTCGTTAAGCAATTCCGCATTGAGTCTGTGTCGACTCTGTAAGTCGCCGCAGGTCCTACCACTGTCGCTTTCGGACTATTATGTAATATCGAGTATATATGGAATAATTCCGATAGCTCTGTCTCGCCTTGTCGATACATAGTTTACCCTTGTTCCTGTTTAATATATACACCGGTCGCAGCATATAGGCTAATCGGTTGGGCGATTATCGAATACGCAGCCCAAATTAGGATTCGGTTGTTAAACATGTACCGGGTAACTTTGTCAGTATTACTGATGATCGACCTAATTACCGGGTCGTTTTGAAAGGGAGAAACTCTACAAAGTACGTTAGAAACAGGTGGAAATTTCAGCCAGTACCAGGAATAAATGTAACAGAATTTTAATTAATCTATTATTTTCGTCTCTGCTGAAGTTGACATTTTTTCAGTGACGGCGACAACGGGTCCGCAAGACTCACGGTTCATTTGGGGTGTTGCGGGGGGGGGCGGTGCTGGGGGGGAGTTGCGGGGGCGATGCTGGAGGTTGACTTCGGGGGTGATGTGGGGGGTGTTTGGGGGAGCGGTGAGTGGAGGGGCGGTTTTTTGGGGGCCGTATGGGGGGGGGGTGGTGCTGGGGGAAATTTTAGCCGAGGGTTTATGAAAATCTTATTGGGGACCGTTCCCTTCAAGAACACGCGACGGGCCCTTGAAGCTCCATAACGGGCTACACGAGCCACCCCGCTCATAAAAATATAATATGATAGTAGGTCTATTGTCATAAATTACCAACTTCAGCTTTAAACATAATTATGCATAAGCTAACCATCATTTTTTATAGAGCTAATTTAAATATTTTTCACTTACGCCATTATATGAAGAATGTGTATCGTTATAGCCATTTTTTGTCCCTTTTCTCATCTCAGGACTTCTAGAACTAGGTCATTGCCCGGAACCGTTTTACATATTACTTCAGGCTAGACATAGTGGGTTGCGGCATTATCACATAGCGAAAAGCCATTGGTGATTGGCGGGATTTGAACCCGAGACCTTGGGCACCAAAGCCCGCGCTCTACCCCTAGACCAGCATGCTCCCTGAGCCACTAGCACTGCTATATGTAGAGAAGGCTAAGGTATTGTTTGTAATTGCGAAATGTAACTGTCTACGTCGCGTCGTCTTGCATGTCATAGCCTACATCGTTTCTCTAGGGAAAGAAATAGTTTTTCGTAAAAAATTAGATTACATTACCATTTGAAATTAAAGGTAGGTATAAAAAATGAAATTAACTGAAATGGTTGGTAGGTAAGCCAAGTATGAGTGAGAAATGAGTGTAAGATGATTGTGGCACAATCTTGTAGTCTTGTTCCTTGTAGCTGTTGTACTTCTTGGTGAAAATGAAGTTTTGATATATACATCCAAAAAACGTACTGCTGTACCTTTTTATAATTCTTTTTTTCAAATGAAAATCAAAAGACAGTCACACATAAAAAGTAATATTACAGATAGTTTGTCAAAGAAAGAAATAAAACTGTGCCTAGTATTGACCCTTGAGGTACTCCGTCCTTGTTGATACATCGTTACTTCATGGTCACATGTTTAGCCTACTACACCATGTAGTTACTGTTTTACTTGTTGATTTAACTTGACATTAAATTGTTTCATCCTGTCTATTACTTCTTAAATTAAGTTGATATCCGAGCAAACGTCGATTTTACCATCATTCAAGATATACCCGTATAAACGCAAGTCGCCGACGTAACGCTGGCTGGGTATTTTAAGATGGATATGAATTAAGTATGAGTAGCCCGATGCTGTGGACCACTCTGTTGAAACTTTACCCAAGCCACAGAACACACGAACGTACAAATCCACCTGTCTATAAAAATAAACTGTATCAGTGGACTGACACATACTTTTTCTTTGGTAAATTAAATGAAAACTACAACTTTTGATAAAACACAATAACTGTAACGTTTATTGAAATATCATTTAAAAACGTATTATTACAAACATTGTCATCTAATTTCTTAGACTAACAACAAGAGAAAACAAGCTTAAATATTTGTAAGAAATATTTGGGAACATAACCTGGTATGTTTGAGGGGCTTTTGTTGGGTGATGTGTGGATTCGAAAAACGATTCTTTTTAAATTTAAACGCCTATAGCTTTTGAACTATTAGTTCTACGGACACTCATTATTTGGGATAGTAATACCTATACGTAATGAAATTATAATTAAAAATCGTCAAAGCAGATTTTGTGAATTTTGTGTATTAAGGGGTTTTTAAAGAATAGTTTACCCCTAGTAAACTACCCTTAACAATAAAAATTCGTCTAGATACGGTAAAAGTGCACTTACTTACTTTATACTTTTATACTTTTAACTGAAATGGCGACCTACCCAGGTAGGTATTTTAAGCCAAGTATCAATGAGAAATGAATGTAGGATGATTGTGGCGCGACTTGTAGTCTTGTTACTGACTAAGGTTGACATGTTCCTTAGACAGGACTGTTAATTTAGCCCAACAGCCGATGGCATCTAATGGACCTACAGTTTAACGTGGAATCCAAACCACAACCTCTGAATTACGAATTGGTCTAATTATGATTATGGTCTTTGCGGATTAACGCAGTATTCAATAGTGCGGACGTTAATCCACACAAGAGAACACTACACCCACCGACCATCTCTCACAACTATCCACAATTCGTGACCTCCAAGTAGCTGGATTACAGGACGTCGCCAGTGACGTCACCGTCCCAGTCTAAATTTCATACAAATTGGATGATCAATGTGGTCTCGGGGGTTTTACACGGACCAAAAAATATCAGTCCGAAAACCACGTTTTAGGATTAAGGGAGCCCCAAAACAAGTATTTCCATTCTCAACTCAAATTTGATAATTATGATGAAAATAATACTTTCTCCATACACCCTATTCTGCTTATCCGCCTTTTCCTCCTTTGAATATCCTAAAACTAGCTCATCTCACTTAATTTTCCATATGATAATAATTTTAGCGAATTTCCCATAGGGAAGAAGCTATTACCGTAGGTCTCATGGCAAGAGTTAAGCCCGAGACCATGTTATTTTTTCTTCTTTAGGTGCCCAGAGACCAAAAACAATAGTCGTTAAAATTTATATATATATATATATATATATATATATATATATATGTGTGTGTGTGTGTGTGTGTGTGTGTGTGTGTGTGTGTGTGTCTGTGAACACGATAACTCTCGTAAAAATGGTCCGATCGAAACCAAACTTGGTAGAGACGTGTATTCCTACAAATGCTCGGACGAGTTCGTAAACCAGACATATCGGTCAATGGGAACGGGTAGTTTGGGGGGGTTTTGTACCCCAAAATGGGGTTTTTTGCGTTTTTCACATGTAGTTTTTAAAAATTTCTAATTTTATATTTCACCATTGGAATCAGCTTAAGAAACTACACAATTAAGTTCCTTAAAGTTTTTCTCTATCTTCAACGGTTACCGATATATAAAAAAATCTAAACACAGTACGTTGTATTTTGAGGCTCCAATGTTAATCTTACGGAGGATTAGGAAAAATTAATTTTTCACTTATTATCTAATATTTTTGGATGAAACTTGATATTTAGCTTCATGTGGTTGAGATCCATACATTTGTGCTAAAAAATCATAGTTTATGTGTTTATCATGGCAGCAAACCTGCATACTCTTTTCTGATGTTAATCATATGGAGATTAGGCAAACTCCTTTATTTATGGACAGATGTTGATGAAAGTTGGTATAAATGTTAAAAATAAAATTGTTGATGGTATAAATGACTACTTTCAGTGTTCCTCACAGCAGCAAACCTACTCACTCTTTCCCATTTTAATCTTATGGAGAATAGGCAAAAATTCTCATGTTTATTGACAGATTTTGACCAAACTTGTCATATATTATTATTATTATTATATTATTGATTTGGAAATTCGCTGAGTACGCAGGTCTGCTGCGACGGGGGTATTTACGTTAATTTACGTTGTATTTACGTTAATTTCTAGACAAACTGGTGTAGATACGTATATTATTCGAACTAGGAACCAACATAGGCAAACTCCCCAAAATATTTTGGGGAGTAACTCCCCTTTCTCAAAATGTATGCCAAAGATTTTGTAATCACCTCCCATAAACATTAAAATAAACAAATTGAAAATCAAATATTATTTAAAAGCTCTTAAAGAAATTCCCTGGGGTTTTTACTCTGTCGATGAATATTTCAAATACTAAATATGTTAAATGTTTATTAAATAACACAATTGTTTGGTAAATTTTATATTCTGTGAAAATATATGTCGGCCTTTTGTAGTAAAATAGTAAATTTTCAAATAAAAACTAAACAAAAATGAAAATGAAAAAATCTTATGCTGTTCAAACTTTATTAAAGAAGTATGTTTTTAGTAAACCTTGTTATGAAATCCATGATGCTCGAAAATTCAAGTAGAAATAAAAATTTTCTTGCTATCACCCCAAGTATTTGGTATAGCTTATTAGCTTACCAAAATATAGCTTAATAAGCTATATGCTATGCTTAAAATACCAACATATAGAGAACATATGAAAATCTTAAATTGTACATAGTTAATTGACTCCGAACTAACTTTTTCTTACTTAAAGCCATTACAGCATCATTTTAAGTGCACACAATAAGCACATATAAACATGATAAACACGTTCACATTACTTTAAAGTTAAAGGTCAGTTTTGTAATTCGGTCGTCATGTGCAACATGCAGGCTCAAAACGATATGCGATAAACTAATCGACATTTATTCGATCATTCAACTGCATATACACGATCATCGCATAATCGATTTCCATTCGATCATTCAACTGCATGTACACTATCATCGCATAATCGATTCCCATTCGATCATTCAACTGCATATACACGATCATCGCATAATCGACTTCCATTCGATCATTCAACTGCATATACACGATCATCGCATAATCGATTTCCATTCGATCATTCAACTGCATGTACACGATCATCGCATAATCGGATTCCATTCGATCATTCAACCACATGTACACGATCATCGCATAATCGGATTCCATTCGATCATTCAACTGCATATACACGATCATCGCATAATCGGATTCCATTCGATCATTCAACTGCATATACACGATCATCGCATAATCGGATTCCATTCGATCATTCAACTAAATGTACACGATCATCGCATAATCGACTTCTATTCGATCATTCAACTGCATATACACGATCATCGCATAATCGGATTCCATTCGATCATTCAACTGCATATACACGATCATCGCATAATCGGATTCCATTCGATCATTCAACTGCATATACACGATCATCGCATAATCGGATTCCATTCGATCATTCAACTGCATATACACGATCATCGCATAATCGGATTCCATTCGATCATTCAACTGCATGTACACGATCATCGCATAATCGATTTCCATTCGATCATTCAACTGCATATACACGATCATCGCATAATCGATTTCCATTCGATCATTCAACTGCATATACACGATCATCGCATAATCGACTTCCATTCGATCATTCAACTGCATATACACGATCATCGCATAATCGGATTCCATTCGATCATCACATTTGACAGACGATATATTATTCGAGTGGGAATAAATGAATAACTTATAAAAACAACTCTGAGGTCAGTTTTAAATTATTTCATCGTTTGGAATTATGTCCGAACCATTTCCCTGTAGCTTCCTGACCCGATTGGGATTATAAGTGGTTTATCGGACGACATAGGATCCATTGTGTTCCGAAGAGACGAAAGTAGAGTAGGGCTAAAGAGATTCAGAGCTTTATTCATTCATGTCGAAACTCTCGACCAATCATCGTTTGCGTACTCGTATGTGGGTCCCCTACATGACGTAACCTTCCACATCTCGACCCAATTATGCATCAGAAACAATGTTAGGGCGAGACAAGACCGGAAGGTGTTTGCAGTTAGTTGTTACTGGAATGGAAACCGTGCGAATAAATTGTAACAATAACGTTCAGTTGCAACGCTAGTAACTGAATCTCATTTCAGTTGTAATTTGTAACCATTAAATGGAGTTGTAACATGAATTTGGCCTCATAAAATAAAAAGGTTTATTCACCACGTTAATAGTTGACGGTTTTTGGGAGTATGTATTTATATTTTATGTCTGATTAAAAGTCAAGGGTTTATATGTTGGTCAAATAAAAAATAATTACGATGTTTATACATATTGCGTTTATTATAAAAATCAGCTGTTGTATATATTTTATACAAAAGCTGTATTACGATTAGGTTTGATCTGGGTTTAGATAGGATTAGAAAATTATGGAGCAATCCACTCAGATTTATTTGTTTTGTGAGAATGTTATTAATATGTCTTATCATTTCAGTGTTGTTAGTAACTAGCCCGCGGCCCATAATATCTCAATCTTTCACAACGAAGCCATAATGATATTAGATTTCAGTAGATGGCCAATATTAAAGTTAACACGTATTCACTATTAGGCGTTACGAAGTTCGCCGGGTCAGCTAGTTCAAAATATATATCAGTATAAACTTAGAAAGCATAATGATAATCACGCGGATAATTGATCCACATACATTTCCAACTCGTGTTCGAGTAAGAGAATTCTCTCTTGTAGGACATAATCTGAAGGAGACTTCATGTGCCAATAGTCATTACTCTATATGTCTTCCGCAAATCTACATTCTCGTTCCAAGGAGTAATTTTAACTCGAATAATCTGTCTACATTTGGTTACAAGGTTAAAAACTGAAGATACTCTATTTATGTATTAAGTACCTGGTGACCGAGCTTTGCTCGTATAGAATAAGACATGTATTAAACAAATTAAAAATTAAAACACATTTATTACTCAATGAAAACATTTATGTGGGTTAAAAAACGATTTAATACACTATAATTAATATAGCACTGAACAAAAAGAAGTACCCCGACGTGTCTTGAACAAGCGACCATCGATTCACGAGGCCGACACTCTACCGCTAGACCACGGCGTCTGCCAAATTAGCCACACCGTTTCAGGTTTTTTAGCCAACTTCAATTGTTTTAGCCGACCATTTACTGTTTAATTATCCATACAGTTATTATTAGCCTGTGATCAACTGATTTTGTTAGAAACAGAATGAGGATTGAAGAGCAAAAGAGAAATTTTATTTACACCTATTAATTGGTTTGTGACAATGGCTTCAAGCAATACAATGAATACGTTTATCAAAACACGGAAGATTTTGGAAATACTTTTTCTGCTTTTATTTCGCACAGTTATGTTACCCTTAAGTTTTTACAAATTGTTTGGTAACCTGATAATTTTGCATTTATTACATACATATAATAAATATTTATGAAAAACCTCTATTCACATATTGCTCCCCACCATCTTCAATCAACAACTGTCAAACGGTTATAAACAGCTGTTTTGGTTTGTATTGTTTACATTTGAATTCTCCATAAGCGTAATGTTAATTTTTTAGATTTTTAACTTAGTATTACAAGAAACCCGGAATTTTCCTGGACATTAGACCTATCTAGAACTTATTTTCTACTCGGAAATTAGTTATTTCCAAAATTTAAAGAAATTCCTTAGTGCCGTTTTCGATATCCGTGTGCAAATATATCTCGTATTATAGTATTGGATTTTAGATTGACATCAATAAAATGTCTCCTTTTAGTAGCAAGATTTGTTCCCTTTGTGTAATAAACCACATCAACATCGTCTTCTATTTCTTCATCTTGAACAATTATCCAAGACGGTGATGCTAAGCAGATGTCTAAAACACTAATAATATTCAGATTTGAGAAAGATATAGGTAATTTAAAATCTGTATATTTCAAATATTGTATTTCAATCAAACAAAAAAACCATTAAATCAATACTATTGACACAGTTTAAGTTCCCAACTTTTTTTCAAATCAGGCTAAACGAGTCAATGGTTTTCGGTTGACGGTTCTTTATAGGGATGCTTTTTCCAGTACGTCGAGTAATTTATTTTTTTGATTCCATTTTCTATTGTTTCGCAACTAACCCCATTCCAACAGTATTTCGATTTTCCGTTCGATAGCTTTACTTGTAAAGATACGTTTTCATCCAGATAGTTAATAAATACACCGTTCATTATGTCACAGTCATTCATTAATAGGTAGGCTTTTGGCGGGTTTTTCTCTCGTCCGGAACGCCTGGTAATAGACAGGACGCTCTCTCAGAAAGCAACCATATAATAGCCACAGCATTCGCTTCCACCCGCCTTTCCTTTGTTCCTTCTTTAATAATGTACTCTTTATTCGTGTTCGCAGGAGGTACATAGCACACCATCTTGAAGTTTCCTCCAAAGATCCTGAACTCAGTACAGTACAGGAATTTAGCAGTTCCTTGTTCTCCGATCTTCTCATCCAAATTTGCTGGCTTTGGCACGACATCAATAACTAGAAAAAATGAAATAAATAAATACTTTGCTAAATTTAATGTAAAACATTTTATTACAATTGAATTAAAATATATTTTTTACAGTTTAGGATTAATCGTTAGTTTTCTTCACTTGCAACAAGATTCAGGTGTTAGAGGGCTTTCAGAAATAAAAGCAAACTGTAGAGGAAATCAAAACAAGTTGTTATATTGGGTGTCCATGAAAAACATTTCAAAACTTCGGTGAGTGATAGGGGTACATTAAAAGGAAGAAAAAAGTTCCAATAGAGGCATGGCCCAAAGCGCTTATTTTCTCAGATATCCGCCATTTTGTATTTTTCACAAAATATTTTTTAATTCAAACATTTTTTAACGGATTATTTTGAAATTTTGGTATGTGTTTTACACTAGTAGATTAGTATTATTAAAAAGTAACTAGCATGATCCAAGCTCAAAATCCAAAATAGCGGCAATTTTAAATTTTACAGTTAACAAATTAATTAAGTTTCCAAATTTTTAATGCCGCCATTTTGGATTTTGACCTTGGAGCATGCTAGTTATTTTTGTACTAATAGTAGTCTACTAGTTTAAAACACGTACCGGATTTGAAAAAAACTCATGATAATCATAATTAATAATTAACAATAATATATGACATAATTTATCAATATCTGTCGAAAAATATGAAAACTATTGGCCCATTCTCTGTAAGGAAAGAGTATACAGGTTTGCTGCAATGAGGAACGCTGAAAGTAGACATTTCTAGCATCAACAATTAATTTTTATTTTGACCATTTATACCAAGTTTCACCATGTTCCACATCTGTCCGTAAATAAAGGAGTTAGTCTATCCTCCATATGATTAACATGGGAAAAGAGAATGCAGGTTAGCTGCCATGATAAACACATAAACTATTATTTTTAAGCATTAATGGATGGAACCCAACCACATGAAACTAAATACCAAGTTTCATCCAAAGATATAGATTGATAAGTAAAATATTAATTTTTGCTTATCTTCCATAGGATTAACATTGGAGTCCCAAAATACAATATACTGCGTTTAGATTTTTTAATATTTCGGTAACCATTGCAAGTAGAGAAAAACTCTAAAAAACTTAATTGTGTAGTATAAAAACGTCAAAACCCAATTTTTTAATACAAACCCCACCTCCAAACTACCCGTTCTGATTAATCGACATGCCTGGTTTACGAACTCGTCAAATTAAATGTAGGAATACACGTCTCTACCAAATTTGGACTCTATCGGACCATTTTTACGAAAGTTAGCCCGTTAAAAGGTACACACACTCACACACACACACACACACACACACACGCGCGCGCGCGCGCGCATGCACCAGAAACATACACACAACCACTTTTAGGCATAACTTCTAAAACCGCTTTTTCAGAGGACCTAAAAATAGATAAATCCGCTATGAACTCAAATTTTAAAAGTTTAAATGACGGCAAAACTCTCTCCATATACGTACAATAAAACAATTGGAGAGAGATAAAATTATGAAAAATAAACTGCAAAAAATTACCAAGTTATATATATATTTCTCTCCAGTATTTAAATGTAGTTTAGTTGTTAGTTGTATATCTAACATCCCTGTTTTACACCTGTTTTACAAATTAACAACAAACCTCATCTGTTAATATAAATCCATGCACGTCCATGAAGCGTAGAACAAGTATAACAGGAAATCAGTGACGTCACACTGTCAGTGCTAGTGGGTCTGTAGCGAACCAGCTTTGGGTGCCGGTGACGTCATTACGACCCTCACCGTTTATTTTACATGCCTTGATATGATCAGCTGATCAGCTGTCATATCCGCCGTCAAACAACCATTGTTGTGGATTATTTTTATATTGCCATTAGTTGTCAACTAGCGTGGTGTAATTTATCAAGAGTATATATTCTATTATTTATTTAATTACGTTTCGGTATTTATTCCTACAGAATGGAAAGAAGAGTGAGTGAGTATTGCTTACTGTTTAGTGGGGATGAGGCACACGATGAAGGCGTGTGGGGTTTAGCCTGTGGCGTGATACAAGACGGCAACAGAACTTCCACGAATGAGAATTCTTCTTTTACCCGTTGTGATCCGACTGAAGTTGTTATAACAGGAGGGATTGACGGGTTGATAAAAATATGGAGTGTCAAAGACGACAAACTACGAGAAACGCGAGTTCTTAAAGGTCACGGTCTAGGTGTAGTGTCCGTCACACTTAACAAGGAGGGAACTTTGATCGCATCTAGTGCAATGGACGCGTCTCTACGTCTGTGGGACGCTGTGTCAGGAGAACAGGTGGGCTGCATGGACCTCAGCCCCATGGACGCGTGTCACGTGGCCTTCACCCGGGACACGCGGTTTGTAGTCACCGGAAGTCATCACGGGAAGATCAGGATGTACAACGTAGCCACCAGGAACCAGGAGCGCCAACTGAACACCAGAGGCAAGTTCGTGTACACCGTCGCCGTCAGTCCGGATGGCAAATACATAGCGTCGGCAGACATGGACGGGTTCGTCTACATTTTTGAATACGCAACAGGTAAAATGCTGCACAACATTGAGGGTCACGCGAAGGCGGTGCGATCTCTGGCGTTTTCACCGGACTCGAAAATGTTGTTGAGTGCTTCTGACGACAATTTTATGAAACTGTTCGACGTTGAAGAAGGAAACCCTATTGTTCAGATTCCAGGTCACTCCTCTTGGGTTTTGAACGCAGATTTTTCAAGCGACGGACGTTACTACGCTTCCGCTAGTGCGGACAAGTCGGTCAAAATTTGGGACGTCTCCAACCACCGATGTTTGCACACATTCGATGACCACAAGGATGCCGTCTGGGCCGTACGGTTCAACTCAAGGGCCAACAGAGTCATCTCAGCGAGCGAAGACCAGTCTGTGAACCTCTTCGGTATTCCAACATATTTCTAACTTTTGTTTTTATCCATTTTTAACCTTTTTCCGTCATTTTTCGTATTTTTATCCTGTACAATGTGTTTTGAAACGTACTTACAACCTCAATAAGAGAAACTGTAATTAAAGTAGATTTTTACATGTAAAATCGTTTAGTTTATTTAAATAGAGACGTAGTAATTTAATAACACATTATTTGACAATTTCAAAATGGATAGGTGTTTTCAATTTGATGGTGCCTTTAATGCACCAACAAAAATCTATTACTATACATTCTTAGTTTAGCTTGAGAATAAGTAATTTTATATTAGTACAGTTTGAGACAGTTTTGAAAACCTGAAATTTTGAAATTAACATTATGAAAAACAATATACTGTATCTATTTACAATATATATTTCTAAGACTTTACTCTACCAAGCTATTTCTAAAGCGGTTTCGAACACCAAAAATAGTTACCGGTATAACTGTGATCTAAAAACTTGGTACTTGTAAGGTAGAGGTAACTGGGAGTTTATTAAACCATCATATTTCACCCATAAATTTCGAAATGGTTTCCATAAATTTCGAAATGGTTGGGTGTAAAGGTGATTTAATCGAAAGATCAACCACGAGCTGTTAATATAAAATCTGTACTAGTTTGTTTAAATTGGTAACTTAATTTAAACCTATTTCAAAATTATACTGTGTAATGATGATAATACTATGCATTATCTTGACGCGCACGGTAACGATTTTAATAATGAAAGGATTTATTTACTTAATTTACTTTAATAATAAGTATTTCGCTTCTAAACACACAATCAATTCGTAAAAAGAACGTTAAATCAAATCATTTATTTGCACATTAGATTTATATACAACTAGCTTACCCCGGCGAACGTTGTCTCGCTTTTAATTTTTCATTAATATACCAAAATAAAGTAATAAAAACATTTGTAGAAAAAATTATGCGTTCAACGTCACGTCGAGCATTTCGCTCTGCAGGTCTTTCTGTAGCTCTTGACGTCGAAGCTCGTCCACGCAGGTCTCCGAGTCGTGCTTCTCGCTCTGCAGGTGTTTCTGTAGCTCTTGACGTCGAAGCTCGTCCACACAGGTCTCCGAGTCGTGCTTCTCGCTCTGCAGGTGTTTCTGTAGCTCTTGACGTCGAAGCTCGTCCACGCAGGTCTCCGAGTCGTGCTTCTCGCTCTGCAGGTGTTTCTGTAGCTCTTGACGTCGAAGCTCGTCCACGCAGGTCTCCGAGTCGTGCTTCTCGCTCTGCAGGTGTTTCTGTAGCTCTTGACGTCGAAGCTCGTCCACGCAGGTCTCCGAGTCGTGCTTCTCGCTCTGCAGGTGTTTCTTTAGCTCTTGACGTCGAAGCTCGTCCACACAGGTCTCCGAGTAGTGCTTCTCGCTCTGCAGGTGTTTCTGTAGCTAGTAGATGCAATATACCGGTTTTGCAAGCGAATCGACACGTTTTTCCCATGTTATTCTTATGGGGATCAATTTTTGCACATCTCGTTTTGATCCGTAAAAATCCCGCCTTTATTCATTACCAATCTATTGTATGATGCTA
Source organism: Nephotettix cincticeps (assembly GCA_023375725.1). Lineage (NCBI taxonomy): Eukaryota > Metazoa > Arthropoda > Insecta > Hemiptera > Cicadellidae > Nephotettix > Nephotettix cincticeps. The sequence continues at coordinate 68,535,851 of CM041790.1, read as the reverse complement.
TACAACATCATTTTCATTAAAAATAAACAAATATTTCACAAAGTACGCATCTTACAGGGTCTGAAAATCGATGCGGTACGTAACACCGACACACACTACAAGATTGAACAATTTTATAAAAATCCCGCCTTTATTCATTACCAATCTATTGTATGATGCTATACAACATCATTTTCATTAAAAATAAACAAATATTTCACAAAGCACGCATCTTACAGGGACTGAAAATCAATGCGGTGCATAACACCGACACACACTACAAGATTGAACAATTTTATAAAAATCCCGCCTTTATTCATTACCAATCTATTGTATGATGCTATACAACATCATTTTCATTAAAAATAAAAAAATATTTCACAAAGCACGCATCTTACAGGGTCTGAAAATCAATGCGGTACATAACACTGACACACACTACAAGAGCAAACAATTTGTAAAACTTCCACCTTTATTCTTATCCAATCTACTGTCTGATACTATACAACATCATTTTCATGAAAAATAAACCAAAATTTCACAAAACACATATCTTACAGAGTTTAATCGTGCGCATACACCGCCCGTATCATGTAATCACAAGATTCAAACCTGCATTTAGCATGACTATTAATTTTTGCTATAGTGTCCACCTATCTTACTATTAATCCATGACCTACTAAAACCTAGAAATCCTTACCACTTAAAACACAACAACACTCCTTTCTGTTTAATCGCTTTCTCCACTAAATAATTAATATTTATAAAATTCACCTCTAGGTCTCATATTCTTTACTTTTGCACCTGGTCCTTTTAATCAATTTTGGAATCAGAAAATTCTCTGCAGTTGCAGTTTTAGTAGTAGAAATAATGTGATAGTGATTAATATTAACTCTTTCACTAGGGATTGAAAAACTCTTTAACGTTATCAGGTTGAACATTCTTGACACCAGCTATAAGGATTGTTTTTAATCTTATCTCTCTTAGAAAAAGTATATACATGCACATGCATCACACATGTATCCACTGCACTCACTTGTACATGGCTATATATATATAACAAGAAAATGAAAAATTATGCCACTGAGTAGGGTTGATGTTGTAGTCAAGTTCTTCATTCTTTGACAACAATTCGCACCAAATCATATTATATTATACAACATCATTTTTGTGCAAAATAAAACCACATTCACATGCACCAAGTCCCACTGTTATATCACAGTCAAGAAGTGAATATAGTATTTTACAGTTCTCTTATAATTCACTTACAACATTCAGTAGAGAAGACAGGGGTACAAGTAAACATGAAACAAAAAAACACCAGTGAGACAGTTGTAGCATGCATTATTTATGATAGATTTCAGTCTTCTAATAGGCCTGAGACTTGATGACAGTCCACTGTGTTCAAAGTCAATCTTAACACAAGGATAATGTAAGTTTGATGGGAAAAAATATAAAGCACACAAAAAATAAGTTAGTGTACAATCAATTAATAATGTGTAAAAGTCTTATATAAATTTAATTTTGTTTTGTAGTATAGTACAGCATCTTACATAAAAGGCTCAAAATTCATGATTTGTGAATGATTAATAGGAGCTAGATTTATTTTGTAGGGTAAGAGTGCAACGGAGTACATGATTGCTAAAAATGTTAGGGAGATAGATCATCGATTGACTTGTGGTGATGATATTGAACTTTACTCTTTTAGGTATATTTATGACATGTTTAGCACACAAACTAAATTTTAATGCCATAAGATGCTGATTTGATGCTGTTTCTTCAGATGTTTCAGCAGCTCTAAGTGCGTTTTTGGTTCTTCTACCAATATTGGCTTTTTTAGGAGGCATGCCTTATAAGTATTCTGCAAAATAAATTATTTATTATCAATTTATTTTCACGTTTCCTTAAATCTTTTTATTACCGAGGCAATAAGGTTAAAATCAATAATAAGAAATACAGATCACCTGACCAAGTAAAAGTGTATACAGTTAAAATGTACAGTTAAACTTTTTAGTAACTCGCATATCCTTAAAACAAAAATCTAAACAAAAACAAATTATTTTACTACTCATTAATTTGTCTCTCCAATCATAGCTTTGCTAGCTGGGGCTCCCCCAGGCCCCCGTGGTTGTTGTCGGCAGTCCTTAGTATTTAGAATAGAGTTAATGGCAGTGTAGGGAAAGTGAGTGCAAAAGTCCATACCATTATAAACTAAAATAACGTAACACAGTATCAAAATGTGCAATAAGAAGTCACAGTTAAAAATGTAAACTGTTAAGTCACTCGCATAACCAAAAAAACAAATGTAAACAAAATAAAAAAAACATAAACAAATGCAAGTGCTTCAATCTGTCGTGTATATCTTCAACTAACAGATATAGTATAGCAATCAGCTGTTGAAAATAAAATATTTATAATGTAAACAAAGTTCTGGTTCCATAGTATATGGGATCCTTTTTAAAAGGGCTGTTTTTAGGGTTTCCCGGCAATTATTCAATTTTTTCTCGCCGTAAGAACCATCCTTGGACTTCAACGAACATCTTAAAAAAAGAATTGGCCAAATTGGTCCAGGCGTTGTTGAGTTATGCGCTTACCAACACATTTTGCGATCCATTTTTATATTATAGAAGATATCATGTAACAAATATCATGCATTGTCAATATTTAACATAATAAAACCAAACATATGACAAGGTAACCTTTAATGAGCATAGTGCCCTTTAAAACACCTCAGAGATTTAAAAATTCCGAGACAGAGTAAAAGGCACTCGACACAAGAAACCCCTTTAAGTGTCTTTTAAATAGGGAAAGAGAGCCTTGGGATTTTATTGACAAGGGCAATTTCTTAAAAAAATGTGATACCCCTGTAAAACGGACTCCTCTCAAAGGCTGCAGTTCTATGCCTCGGATAGCAAGGATTTTTTCAATTTCTCGTCCGGTGGTCATGGAAATGTCCCAGATGTAGGAATTGGTTCCCATTTACAAAGGTCAGAGTGAGGATCTGCTGAATGTACAGTGAATGTACTGTAAGGATACTCGCCTCTTTGAAGATTTCTCTACAAGGATGGCGAGGGCAGAGGCCAAAAATGAGTCTCAGGGTTTTTTTGAGCTTGAAAATTCTTCCCAGCTCAGAAGAACTTTCCCAAACAGCAATTCCATAACGTAGAATGCTTTCGCAATATCCACTATAGAAGAAACCCCTTAATGTTAATGTTAATGTTAGTTTTAAATTATAATCAAGATATCAATTTTCATCTTTTCTCTGTAAGATTAACTTTGGAGCTTAAAAATATAACGAACTCTTTTAGCATTTTTTATAATTTAGTAACCAATTTACATAGAATGAAGATTCAAATTTGTAAATTGTTTGTTTTTACGTTTTTGAGTCCAATGATGTTGATAAAACGCTTATTTTCACTATCCTGTGACACCGAAGGATTTTACCTTGAGGGGGACTGCTTTAAGGAAAACTAAATCAAGAAGTAGGTCATATTGAGCACGAGGAAAGAAGATTTTCTCGGACCAACCCTAATCAGCATGGCGAGTATAACGCAACCTTGAGTGCAAGGTTGCGGCTCGCCAGACCTGTGCGGGCAGCTCACGTGTGTACGACAATTATTACATATTCGGTCGCCGTTTCATGTTTTGGACATTTCAATTGTAAAAAGGTGCTTAAGCAGTGAGCTGCTTATGTATGCTTGCTAATGTGAGCTGGGGTAGAAGATGGGCCGGTGGCCAGAACTGGGCCAGGGTTGACACTAACTGTGCCACACTCGCTGTCACACCTCGTGCTCCAACCATCCCATTCATAATACAGAGCCGCTTTATGGTACCGCTATCTACTTTTGGGCTTCATGAATCTCTAAATTATATTAATATATAATAATTGTATTAACTTGGAGGTCACGAATTGTGAATAGGTATGAGCGGCATGGATTAACGTCCGCACTATTGAATAGTTCATCCGCAAAGAACATCCTCATAATTAGACCATTTCGTTGTACATAGGTAAAAGTAGTTCGGAACCCAAGTTTAACTGTAGGTCCCTTGACATTCGCTGCTGTGCTATTAATTACCAGTGTCTAGGAAACACGTCAGCCTTAGTCAGTAACAATACTTTAAGATCGTGCCACATTCATTTTAAACTCATTTCCCATTCATACTTGGCTTAAAATACCTACATATCAAATGGTAATCTAATTTATAACCTCAGATTCTTTATAGTTGAAAGGTTATTTTAGGAATCATTGTGGACTTTCACCTTTATCTTTCTGAAATAGAGAGGCAAGTATAAATGAGAAATGTGTTTAACACAATTGTAGCGCGATCTTCTTATCTTGTTACTTAGGCTAACTTGTTCCTTAGACATAAATGTTAATTTATAGTCCAGCAGCCAATAGTATTGAAGGGACCTACAGTTTAATGTGAAACCAGAAACTCAGTTTTATTTATTAAATAAGAGCTGGTTTATATAAGGATGGTATTTGTAATTGAACATAGTATTCGATAGTTTGAACGTTAATACAAACCAGGGAATATTGCATCCACAGAATTAAATAGTATACACAATTCCTGACCTACAAGTTGCTTTATTACACGACATGCCACCGTTTCAGTCTAATGATGTCATTATTGTCTAATTATTTTTGATGAGATTTGTACGACTTTCCACGTTTTACCTTGTCATCAATCTTTAAGACAACATACACACCTGCTCAGGATCACCACCGATACCAGTATCATGTACCATAAACACAGCAATTATTTATTTAATATATAACAACCATCCGAAGCATAACCGCTACGAAGCGGTTTTTGCATATTTATACGAAAAATTTCTTGGATTTCATTTATAGACAAAAAATCTTTCTTTTGATTAACATATAATTATGTTTTTGAAAAAATCTGCCAAGATGTATACGTCTTTTAAAATTTATCTCGCTTTGTCTCTACTGACCTATTACAGATTATTATGGCTAACTGGAATGGGTTAGGGAAGGACCGGTCCAAAAAACCTATCTCTGTAAAAGGAGAGGCTAAATCAAACGCCAACTTAGAAAACCTAATTCCATGAAAGGAAAGGCTAAATCAAATGTCAATTCAGAAAACCTATCTCTGTAAAAGGAAAGACTAAATCAAACAAATTTAGTAAACCTATTTCTAAGAAAAGAAAGGATAAATCAAACGACAATTTAGAAAACCTATCTCTGTAAAAGGAAAGGCTCAATCAATCGAATTTAGTAAATCTATCTCTGTAAAAGGAAAGGCTAAATCAAACGCCAATTTAGAAAACCTAATTCTGTGAAAGGAATGGCTAAATCGAATGTCAATTCAGAAAACCTATCTCTAAAAGGAAAGCTAAATCAAACAAATTTAGTAAACCTATTTCTATGAAAAGAAAGGATAAATCAAACGACAATTCACAAAACAAAATCCGTTCTGCGTTCACTCTCCATTCAGCATCTTCAATTCACACCGACCTATACCAATAAAAAATAAAACAAAAGTGACAAAAAGATATATGTTGAAGGTGACCTATGCGTCAGAAGACGGAGAAATATAGTCGGATGACACGTTCTTAGTCAGAAGAGGAAGTTTGTTCCCGGGCCACACTCAACATATTTTATAATTTCAAGGTTACGAATACAAAATGTTTGAAATAGAAAAATTATTATATTTAGGTCCTCAAAAGTCTAACTCCACTTAGAATTATGGCTCTCCAGCGAATACACTGAAAACAGTAACTAGTTGTGACTGCAGATACAAAAAAGGTCCTTAACACGGACACTGGAGGGCTGTAGGCTGGATTTTCCCAGCCTTGAGACCTGTTCCAATCGATTTCTTGTGACCAAATACCCCCTGTTATACAAAACAATCAATAATCCTTAGACAGAAAAACATTTTTACCCGGATACTGTTTGTTTTAGAGTATAATGAATATAATAATAGTATCGGAAGACCGAGCTTTGCCCGGATGGAATAAAACATATATTAATAATTTAATCAGCTAAACTACATTTATTATGTGCTCAATGTGAACACAATTTTTATGGTTTAAATAAAAAACGTTTTAATACACCTTAATAAATAGATGTTTTACATTTCAACTACCATGCCAATCGGGGTATTTTATGATAGCACTTCAGGAGCAATAGATTAATTGTTTAAAACTTATTAATATAATTCAGTGCAGGTGTTAGTAGTTTTTTGAAGGTATAACCACTTTCAGGTGGTACCTGTACAACCCTGTACATGTAAAGCATAAATTTATTCTAGAACATTTAAAAACATTTTTTTTAATAAAGTAAACAAAATGTAAGTATTCTCCATGAATTTTGACACGGATATGTCATAGCTCTTGGAAGGGGTGTTGACAATTTGTAAGCTAAAAATTTAAAACAGGTTTCCATAGAAACTACCAGAGCTATTGTATTGAGTTTTTAGTTTATAAGAATAAGGACAGCTATTTAGATTAACTGAAAAACTTCCCTTTAGACATATCAATTATCCAACCTATTTCCCACAGGGAAGTAAATAGGCCCTACAAACATTTTTTCTGTGAAGTTAAACCAACAGCACAACTATTATTAGAACGTTTCTTGCAATCTAACCTAAAAATAAAACATTCATTGTTTAGAAATTTTACTATGAAAAATAAAAACAACCTATCAGCTGTTTTGGTCAAATGCAGCTACAAAAATGTTTGCAGTTACTTTAAAAGTATTATCTAGGTTAACTTGCTAGCTAACTAGCACTGTACCTGTTACATTTTATCTTCTGATCCATCGATACATTTATTTCATCTAACTGATTCGTCAAAAATATTAATTTAACATTAAAACACACATACATTTAACTAATTTATATCGTGATCTAGTTGAGTTGGAATCCATCACTGGCCGGTACATGTCGTTTATAACTATAATGTTTTAATAATTAATATTTGACGAATCAGTTGGATTAATTAAATGTATTCATGGACCAGAATTAAGAGAAAATGCTCATCGTCTTTAACTGGCAATATATACGAAATTAACGATTGGTTGATAACACGACAATCGTGTCCTGTGTACTTTCGTACAGTCAGCTGATTGTTGTAGACCAGCCCAGCAGTGTGTGACAAATTCAGCCTTTAACTTTCACCGATACTATTACACACACAGCCTTGCGCTGCTTTCTGCTTATAGCAACACTTAAGATTGAGTGCCTACACGCATTGGTGGACAGATTGTCTCCTTGACAGCGCACGATTCCGTGCGCCAGGTACGCTAGTAGCATATTCATCACACACAAAATTTACTTAATCTAAATAAATTAGAGTTTTGCCTGTTCATAGCTTAGTATTATGATTTTCTTTGTTGTTTTTACTATTTAGGCATCAAAAAAGAAGTGGGTTTTATCTAAATGTCTGTCTGTATTTCTGTAACGCTAAACAAGGTAATTTTAAACCCTTCGTGAAAATATAAGGTATCCTATACCTTTTCGAGAAGGTTTTGTTTTATTTTAAACTGAACCCATAATTATACTATATTAATATACCTTATAACAATTTTATCTTAACATAAAATAAATTTTACTAATGATAGACATTTAATAATCTAATTTAAAATCATAATTTATCTGTGAATTTATTTTACCTTTTTAAATTGTTTTTTTTATTTATTTTGATTTCAGGTTAGTATTTATTCAGTTGTGAGTCATACAACCCATATAAACGACGGGTTGATAGCAAGTTACTTATAGAAACTACTTCATTTTAATTATTTATACTTAAGAGTGAACTTGTGTAATAATTAATCTTATTTTTAAATTATAGGTGTAAGTCTTACAACAATATGTGTCGGTTTATAGGAAACCATACTTTATTTGGAAATTATTTATCAAACTATATACATCTTCAATCATATACATAAAATAATGTTTACCTCTTGGATTTTTATCTTGGACCTGTCTTTATGGCTAATATAACACGAATGGATAGTATAACACACTGATAATATATAGGAAGATCCGGAATAGCTATTTGTGTTACTAGAGCGCAAACAATGTCATATCGCACGAGAGGTTCATATGACAGCACGAAGCGTCAGCTGAGTGTTGCTAGAACTTCGAGGGTGGCCATGACAGTTTACACTCGTATTACACACAAGATGTTTCCTACAATAAAGAGTCATTTAGGTTATGTTTGTTTTTCCCGTTGGGATAAATATAAACATAACTTTTAGGTTTCCGGTAATTGACTTGATTTCTTTAAAATAGCAACACTTAAGATTGAGTGCCTACACGCATTGGTGGACAGATTGTCTCCTTGACAGCGCACGATTTCGTGCGCCAGGTACGCTAGTATATATTTAATACACTAGGCCTATTTTTGTGATAATTGTTTTGGAGCGGTGGTGCTACCAATCACCATGTCCAAGGTGTCGTTATAAAGGTCTTAGTATGTAGTTTTGCCATCAATTAAACAAATTTTGAAAATTCACCGTGGACATGGAAAATAATGGGGTCAAAGTCGCGATTTTCTCCATAAACTTAATATAGAAGTAAACACCGACGATCGAGAAATCAGCTGTTTATTTAAGGAAGTGGTTAATTAAACAAATTAAATCTGACAGTTAAACATGGTTCTTTCTTTTTTCGTTTAATGAAGACATCATCGTACAGCTGGCAATAAAACACTAGTTTTTATTTATACAAAACCAAAACATAACCAAATTGAAAATCTGTTTGGAAAATCTAAACTTGGTTTCTAAGTATAGTTATTATAATGTAGTTATATATTGTGCAGTTGATGAGTAAATAGAAACACTCGGAGACAAACATTGCGTGAGTTGATGTTTACAGCTCGACACAACGGAAGTAACAGTTTTTCAAAGAACACACATTGGTGACCTATAAAAAAAGCTAAACGTTCGACATAATGGAGACTGGAAGGCGATACCCTGTTAACGTTCAGTCTCCAGCACACACAGTTCCCGATTATTGTGGCATTTTCTATGACCATTAACAAATCTCAGGGCCAATATTTGGGTAAGGTTGGAGTAGTTCTCCCAAAATCGGTGTTTGGTCACGGCCAACTATATGTCGCAGCAAGTAGAGCCCGATCATTTGATGGACTCAAAGTCTATATAAGGTGGAAAACACCAAGGCCGACTTCGTCAAAACAACTGTATTTATACTCGGAATATTGTTTATAGAGAAATTTTATAAGGTTTATTAATAAAATAATTTTTATCATAATTAAATTGACTTGATTTTTTTTAAATAGCAACACTTAAGATTGAGTGCCTACACGCATTGGTGGACAGATTGTCTCCTTGACAGCGCACGATTCCGTGCGCCAGGTACGCTAGTAGCATATTCATCACACACAAAATTTACTTAATCTAAATAAATTAGAGTTTTGCCTGTTCATAGCTTAGTATTATGATTTTCTTTGTTGTTTTTACTATTTAGGCATCAAAAAAGAAGTGGGTTTTATCTAAATGTCTGTCTGTATTTCTGTAACGCTAAACAAGATATTTTTAAACCCTCCGTGAAAAAATAAGGTATCCTATACCTTTTCGAGAAGGTTTTGGTATATTTTAAACTAAACCCATAATTATACTATATTAATATACCTTATAAAAATCTTATCTTAACATAAAACAAATGTTACTAATGATGAAAATTTAATAATCTAATTCAAACTCATAATTTATCTGTGAATTTATTTTACCTTTTTAAATTGTTTTTTTATTTATTTTGATTTCAGGTTAGTATTTATTCAGTTGTGAGTCATACAACCCATATAAACGACGGGTTGATAGCAAGTTACTTATAGAAACTACTTCATTTTAATTATTTATACTTAAGAGTGAACTTGTGTAATAATTAATCTTATTTTTAAATTATAGGTGTAAGTCTTACAACAATATGTGTCGGTTTATAGGAAACCATACTTTATTTGGAAATTATTTATCAAACTATATACATCTTCAATCATATACATAAAATAATGTTTACCTCTTGGATTTTTATCTTGGACCTGTCTTTATGGCTAATATAACACGAATGGATAGTATAACACACTGATAATATATAGGAAGATCCGGAATAGCTATTTGTGTTACTAGAGCGCAAACAATGTCATATCGCACGAGAGGTTCATATGACAGCACGAAGCGTCAGCTGAGTGTTGCTAGAACTTCGAGGGTGGCCATGACAGTTTACACTCGTATTACACACAAGATGTTTCCTACAATAAAGAGTCATTTAGGTTATGTTTGTTTTTCCCGTTGGGATAAATATAAACATAACTTTTAGGTTTCCGGTAACTTTAGATTCTTTGCGCAAAATCGGAAGGTAATGTTGTAGGAACGACTACCGTCTATCAGCTGACTGAGCGCTTAGCACATGCTATTGGTTAGTTTCACATCGATTTGGAGCGTTCCGCGCAAATGATTGGTCGGTTACTTACACGCCCTAGGGTGGATATGAGATCATATCCACCCTAGGGCGGATATCTACAGCTTATATGTTCTACTAACAGTGTGAAATGTGCCTGTTATCGCACGGTTGTAGGGAAGACATTTTCTTTACGTATTGCTGATTTATTCCATATTCAATGATACCATTAACAAAAGGTTTAAAACTTTTAAGAAGAATCAACCTCTTCTGCCTGTACTTTCCCCGCTCACATTAACTAGAGATCTGTGCTGAACGTGTGACGTATCAAGCAATGATAGGGGGAAACGACACAGTACAAGGTGGATAGTAAAAGTATTGTGATGAGGTGAGGTTATGAGAGCGGTCAAAACATCAGCTTTGACTAAGACAGACTATTATAGGGTGTAAGTACAGCTGAGGCTTTTGAACGATATGCCTGGAAGATAACTGGCTGTTGGAAGAATATCGGAATGTCACATCTTGGAGGTTACTGTCGTATTTCTACGTTTTAGGACTACCCAAACACCATGCATGATTTCTAATGAGTATGTAAAAAATAAATACACAACTTACGATGCTTTGCTGAAACTTCCTATGTCTTCTCTAACTTTGATTCAGTTATTCCTGTCTCTGAAGGATACTAGGCAGAGGTACAGGTTTATATGAAATTTTTTAGTTTGGTAAATAATTTCTAAATTCATTATGGTCACAAACCAGTAACCTTTCAATTAAAAATGTATAAATAAAAAAATCACGAGTCTATAATAACCTGTTACGGTACTAGGGAAACAGAAAATAGTAAATCCATGAAATATTTTATTTTGCCTGTTCCGAAAAAAGTTTTTTTTAAATGAAAGTTTTGTAGCCATAGTCGGCAAGGAAGGTTTCTTCAAGTTATTGTTCACCAGAAAGAAGATATTCACAAGGATGGGACAGTTGGGACATGTACGGTCTAACTAATTCTCAGAATCCCCCCAAAAAATAAAACGTATACTCCTACTTAACAACTCCCAAACACCTGGCATGGAAAAGTATCCAGGCAGCCCTTAAAATTCTCATTTGAGGATAAACTTCCTAGTATAGTGTGAGGATAGGTCCGGAAACCTCGAGAACATGTCAAGAAAGCATCCTCAATTTAAGTCACCCCTCTAAGGTTGACGGGAAGGAGGTGTACCACTCCTTAATCCTAGTCACACTGGGTATCCAAAGGAATTTCCGGTAATGTTACAGCATCATTCTTTAGCTTCATTTTTTCCCTTTTCGTTTTCTGAACTAGTAAAACAAGTCTGAGCCAAGGCATTCCTTTCCCTGCTTAAAATTACCCCGTTACAATTTGAAAAGGTACCAAAAATACTTATGAACGGATTGGATTACTGACATCCAAATCAATGTTGACAGTTGCACCAACTGTTGACAGTTGACGCTCCGCGTGTGTATGTATTATACGCCCCTGTTCCAGATACATGGCTCGCGACTCTGACGTCTTGACGGACCGCTACGAGGTATTTTTAGATCAATGCGGATATTTATAATCCGGATAACGGGTCTAGTTAGACTATTTTTAAACTGGTTTAATCCAGTGGAAGTTTTTAATCCTGTTTTTTGTTTGTATTTTATTTTAATTTTTAAACACATATGAATGTTATGCTATTCATAGGAACATATTGACTGAGACAAAGAATATATGCGAATTACATAGTTGGATACATAAAACTAGTTAGGCCCTACATAAAACTAGGTATGTAATAGTTTTTGTACACTTATTTGATGTCAAAAACTCAACTGATAACTAATGATTACATTACATTACACAAAGGGACGGAACAGAGTTCCTGTACGTCAGCCATGTGGCTTTTTGTGCACTCCTGTAGATTGAATGTCTCTAACTAATAATTACACAGTACGGAACTGGAGATCACAAATTGTGGATAATTGTGTTGGGGTGTCGTTGGATGCTGTATAATCTGGTGTTGATTATCGTCTGTACTATAGAATACTGCGTTCGTCCATAAAATACCATAATTCGACCTAAGACAAAATGATGGTTCGTTGTCATCGGTTGTGGGCTATCAAATAACAGTCCTATCTAAGAAACATTTCAGCCTTAGTAACAAGACTACAAGGTCGCTTTATAACCATTATACACTCATTTCTCATTCAATACTTAGCTTAGAATGCCTACCTGAATAGGTTGCCATTTTAAATGGTAATAGGTCATATACATTGAGTTCCATTGAATTCAATACATAACACACTTTCCTCATGTTTCACGTAACTTGATACTACTATAAATATCTCACTGGAACACTTTTTAACGTCACACTATTAACTCGCTGAATTGCTTCACACTCTATATTTTCACTCGTATAACAAACACTTTTCACATTTGAACACAGCATCCTAGTGTTGGATTTGTCGGATGGAATCAGAGGTAGAGAAGTGATTATGTGGTTGCAAGTTCCTCTCTAGTACTTCCATTAGTCGCCATCCCCACCACCAGACACGCCCACGCAAGACTGATGAGCTAGCTCCTGGAAGTGACTATTCGTGGAATAGATGAATAAATAGATAAGATTTTACTGTCATTAGGCCAATACATAGCAACAGACAAAGTCAAACGTACACGCTACAAGTTCCAATATACAAATTGAATCACGTAAGGTGACTAATATTGATTACAGACAAACCGTTGGTCCTACAATGATGAAATGAAATCATTTCCCACTGAACCAACCCCAAGGAATAACGTAAAAATGTTTTCAATTTTGTTTAATACAGAGTGTTCCAGAAAATGAGGGTCACTAGTTTGAATCTCGGAAATATCAAATAAAAACATATGGCATGTTATGTATCATATTAAACCTCTCATTAATACAAAACATTTTGGATCAATCGTATTTATAATATCACGATTAGTTTCAAAATGTTATTTTAGTGAACAAAGTCCAAATTTTTTGGAAATCCTGTATTTTTTCTTAAAAATGCAGATTACTCTACTTTGATTATACAATTAATTGCATTCTTTTTGAGCTGAGCTTTATCCTGATATTCGATACTGCAATACTATCTCGAAAACAAACATTTTCAAAACAATTAGTTTTTTTTTAAATTGTCAAATAGCATACATTTTAAAGGTATTTCAAATCCAAGCAACTTTCAAATCAAACTTGTTTGATTAATTCCCACCAACTTTTTTAGGGAGCTTATTGAAGCTCCCTAAAAATTGTTATCTTATTTTTAAAAATCTTATTTATTTTATTTTATAAGTCGCATACATGTAAGGTAGAATCATTGGATTCTAGTAAATAAATCAGCTGATCTTTTTCAACTACATGTCATAAATTACATCAAAATTATCCTTAACATATATTCCTCTGGCCTACCTACACGAATCAGAATAAGGTAATTTTTCCCTGGCTTTTAAGGAGTTTTTTTTAAATGTCCGCAATAAAAATCTAAATAATTAGGTAATTTTTAACTCTTTATTTTGGCCAAGTGATATTATATTACCATGCCAAGCCTATGTACAAAGCTAATTCTACTAGAAGAGTTTACACAAAAAATGAAACAATTATGTATGATATATGTAAGAGAATAAGTAGAAGTTCAAATTTTCAGGGGGGATAAAATTAAAAAGTATTTCTAAAGCTTTGAAGTTGATCATTCTCATTAGATACGTGGAATTTATTGGTTGTGGAATCTTTAAATCAAAAATTATATTGAACAGTTCCATTCACAATTCGCCTTGATATATACACGAAAAACAAAATATTATATGGTTGAAATAAAACTTGTTTATGGTAAAAATGCCTACTTTCAGTGTTCACAGCAGCAAACCTGTGCACTCATTCCCATGTTATTCTTTTGGAGGATATGCAGACTCTCTTATTTATCGACAGATATTGATAAAACTTGTCATATATAGTTATTGATTTGGGAATTCGCTGGGTACATAGGTCTGCTGCAACGGGATTATTTTTCGAATGGTACGATGTGCCGTTTCGAGTTATTTAAACTAAGAAAGACAATATAAAAAAACAGAGAATTTCCGTAGATGACTAAATCAGTCAATTCAATATTTTTATTCGTTCTAGTACACAAGCCATAAGCCATAAAAAACTCTTCTGGTTTTATCCAACCTATAATAGAGTATTTTAAATTGGCTTTCCTAATTGTAATCGTCTGCACAGCTAAAAGTAGGTTAAATGGTTTTTGACTCTTCCACGTGTAAAGTGAACAAAATATATTTACATCCGATTCATTGACGTCAGTTGTTTTTGTTTATGACCTCTGCGTGTGTCTTCCACTCTAAATGAGGTGCTTTAAATGTATTACGTTTAAATGGGCTTAATTTTACTTTCTCCCACCTAAATACAATAGTATGGAGGAAGTATTGTTTTCAAAAAATTTTCAAATTTCAGTCGAGAGTGGATATTCGTTTTGGGGTCCCCTAAATCCAAAAAACGAGTTTCAACGTAATGTCTGCCTGTCCATATGCGTGTGCGCGCGCTTGTGTGCGTTTGTGTATTGTGTACGTGCGTATGTGTAAAGAGCCACTGTCTATCCAGTTGGACCGATTTAGATGAAATTTGGTATGTATGTTTGTATTCACCGTATCTCCAGGCGTTTTGTGTTTTGGTATTTTGTTGAATTTTTTAATTTTTAGCGAATATAAATATATGCATGTATGTATGTCTGTGTTCGTACCCACGATAACTCCCGTAAAAATTGTCCTATCGAGACCAAATTTTGTAGAGATGTGTATTCTTACATTTACTGGAACGAGTTCGTAATCCAGACATATTGGTCAGTCCGAAAGGGTATTTTGGGAGGGTTTTGTACCCCGAAAATGGATTTTCACATGTAATTTTATAAAATTTCAAATTTTCCATTATATGGTCCAGTATATGGTCAAAACAATAACATTTTATTGTAAAAATGGGTGTACTTTCAGCGTTCCTCATAGCAGCAAACCTGCATACTCTTTTAAATGTTAATCTTATGAAGAGGAAAACTCTCTTATTTACAATGGATGTTCTTCAAGACTTGTTATAATTTTTATTGATTTGTAAATTCGCCACGTACGCAGGTCTGCTGCGACGGTGTCCGCAATAAAAATCTAAATAACATAAACCCACCATCACCAATAATGAATTTCAAACAACGAATTTAACTTTGTTTCTCTCGTTGTTCTTTTCAGAAATTGGATAGTTATTTTTGAAACGATTAACAATTAAATGATATTTAGATAAAATTTAAAGAATATGATAGTTTTAGCGAATTTCCCATAGGGAAGAAGCTATTACCGTAGGTCTCATGGTGAGACTTAAACCCGGGACCATGTTATTTTTTCTTCTTTAGGTGCCCAGAGTCCAAAAACAATAGTCGTTAAAATTTTTATATACATATATATATATATGTATATATATATATATATATATATATATATATGTGTGTGTGTGTGTGTGTGTGTGTGTGTGTGTGTGTGTGTGTCTGTGAACACGATAACTCTCGTAAAAATGGTCCGATCAAGACCAAATTTGGTAGAGACGCGTATTCCTACAAATGCTCGGACGAGTTCGTAAACCAGACATATCGGTCCATGGGAACGGGTAGTTTGGGGGGGTTTTGTACCCCAAAATGGGGTTTTTTGCGTTTTTCACATGTAATTTTTAAAAATTTCTAATTTTATATTTCACCATTAGAATCAGCTTAAAAAACTACACAATTAAGTTCCTTAAAGTTTTTCTCTATCTCCAACGGTTACCGAGATATTAAAAAATCTAAACACAGTACGTTGTATTGTGGGGCTCCAATGTTAATCTTATGGAGGATAGGGAAAAATTAATATTTCCCATATTAATGAATATTTTTGGATAAAACTTGATATTTAGCTTCATCTGGTTGAGATCTATCCATTTATGCTTAAAAATCATAATTTATGTGTTTATCATGGCAGCAAACCTGCATACTCTTTTCCCATATTAATCATATAGTGAATAGGCAAACTCCTTTATTTATGGACAGATGTTGATGAAAGTTGATATAAATGCTAAAAAATTAATTGTTTACGCTAGAAACACCTACTTTCAGCGTTCCTCACAGCAGCAAACCTGCATACTCTTTCCCATGTTAATCTAAGGAGAGTAGGCAAATAATACTCATATTTATTGACAGATAATCATCAAACTAGTCATATATTATTATTATTATGTTATTGATTTGGAAATTCGCTGAGTACGCAGGTCTGCTGCGACGGGGTATTAAAAATTGTCGTATTAAAATTATTTAAGAGACAAAGTATGTGTCAATCCATAGATACTGATGATTGGATTGGCTATTCTGAGGTAGTAAGTGAATCTCTTTCGGAACATCTGTGCAAGATCAGCTGACCAATAATTAATTTCTCAGTCAAATACACACTGATTCACCCCAATGGGAAAGTTTGTGTGAAATATTTGGATGTAGAGGAGTAGAGTGCAGTTCAACATTGGAAGTTCCAAGTTAGAAATCGCGTATAATCTCCCGAACGGAGATTGTGCCTGTTACGCGACACAATTACGAGAGGGTCGTAGATTTGAGCAACCAATCACGTTATTCAGTTTATGATGACGGATGGTCCAGCCAGGATGATCTATGCTGGTGACCTGAGGAAAGTGCACGACGGCCAACTCGATATTTGTCTCCATCCATCTCGCCAATTGGTGTCCTTTGACTTATTCATTTGAAGACGTCTCTCTCATTTTAATGCCATCAAATTAAGGTTTTTGTCCTGTATAAACAGATCGTTACGCGTTTCCCCAAGTTAAACTTTTCTCATTCAGTCATATTGAATCCGGTAAAAATATGTGTGAATATTTTGAATTAATTATTACAGAGCTAGCTCATATATAAAGGAATTTCTTCTGCCTGTATAACTACAATTAGAGGTTAGTCTGTAAATTGTTTGAAAATATGAACGAAATAGATTTTATATCCATTTCTATCTGTCTATGTCTTTCTGTAACATCGAATAAAGTCTTTTGAAATACTTCTTCGTGAAATTGAAAGCACCCATTTTAATGAAACTTTTTTCATTGTATTCTATATATTTTTAGGGAAGGTTTTATTTATTTAAAACTGACCCATATTTTTTTTTACTTAAAAAAAGGTAATGATTTATGAAATTCCCGGTTTTTAAACAAACTTTTATTAACATGATCAACACAAAGTGCTTTTTACCGTAGGTAGGTTTAAAAACGAACAAAATAACTTTAAAATTAAAAAATACAATCGTGAGGATATACCACTGACAACTCTTCAGTAAATAGAACAACTTTTTAAAGTGACGTTTAATATCATTTTGTTTTGATGTTGTTGGTATTGGTGATAGAAAACTCCAGTTATGAGTGATATTGAGAACATTTTGTACGTTTCAATGAACATGGAAACGTATCATATTAAAAAGAATTCAACAAGAAGATTTATAGAAAGATTTTCTGTCAAATTTAGTATAAAATTGTTTACATTTAGCATTTATTTAAAACCTATTTAAAAATTTTACTCTATTGAAATGTCATGCAAATGAAAATTTAAACTAAATGTTACTAAATGATAAAAATGTACAACTCAATTGAATCTAATTTCAAATAATTACTAATATAAATAATTGAGCTGGTAGTTTATAATTTATTTTTCTTTTGTATTTAGTTGCTTAGACTTTTACTTACCTTGATTTGAGATAAATATTTAGTTATTGTAATAAGTTTCTTGCATATTAACCCCGAGTCTCACAATCACAATCAAAATTTTCGAATTTGGATATATCCGTTTTGGGGTTCCTTTGATCTAAAAAAAGTGGGGTTCGACGTGATGTCTGTCCGCCCGTGTGTGTGCTTGGATGTGTACAGATCCACAGCCTGATACCACCCGCTCAGTTAAGTTAACGGTTCAAAAGTTATGAGCTTTTAAATGTCAAAATAATAATTTTATATCTACGGGTTACGGCTGCAAAGGAAAGTTAAATTTACGGTCCATGGTAAACGCAGTACGTTGTCTAGGAGCGCCCCATGTTATTCTTAGGAGAATATTAAAAAAGAATTAGGTAATTATTTTTGAAACATTATATTTATATAAACTGTAAAGAGTATGATAGTTTAATTACAGAGTGTATTTTTTAAATTTACTTAAGAGAGAAATTATGTGTTAGAAATCAAGTTCACTGATACCGTTTATTTTGTTTATGTCTATATTTTGTAATTTATCCATCAATCTTAAATTATTTACACGATAGAATGCTTTTGATAGGTCCTTGAAGATTCCTGTAGTGCATTCCCCTTTGTCATCTTATTCAAGGATGGAATCTGTAAATGATAACACAGCTGTTACAACAAATCTTTCTGGTTTGAATCCACGCTGGCTTGTTAATTGCTAATTATATACTATTTTTTCAACCATTTTTGATGTTAACGGAAGAAGGAAAATATAGCGATACATAGCTAGAAACAGTGGTTGGGTAATTTTTGTTTTATTTGGTACGACTTTTGATATTTTTAACTGACTAGGGAAAATTCCTGATATAAAATCACCTAGTGACGTAAATTTTACCTAAATACTGTTGTGATGGTTTTTAATAGGAATTTTATTATATCCAAAATAATTTTCGGTTGCAATCAAGGAAATTATTTTTTCCACCTTCACCGCAACAACGAAATCTGAATTAAAACTTTATTTAACTTACATCTCCTTTTCATATTCGCTATTACTATTGTTACAGCTTGTTTGGTTTTAGTTTTACTCAGTTATAACTTCAATTATATTTTTAAAATATTTATTAAACATGTCAGATACAGATTGAGAGTCAGTTACAATAATGTTTCCCACTTTTAAAGTTATATTTTCCATTTCACCTTGATTCTGGCTGCCAACATCCGAACTTATAATTCCCCAAACTGTTCAATGTAATTTTTTTTAGTTTCTTGTGATTCTGGGTAAAGTGTTTCGTATTGAGAAATCATCACCTGAATGACTTCATTTAAAAATAGAACTTGTTAAGTATTTTGAGTCTGAAAAACGTTACTCTGCTGGTTTTTTTATTAAACTACATTTTCGTGAATTGCAAAATGTAATATATGTGAGAAATACAGTGAGCTATAATGATTTAAAAATCGCCAGGTTTATCTGCCACACTCCGTATAAATATTTGTCAAGTAAAGAAAAACACAAGGTCCAGTTCTCAATTTTCAATCTTATTTACCTACTACCCACTACCTTATATTCACTTAGGAGGGTCGGTGTCTTGTATAAGAATATGAATATGAACCGCATGGGGTTTTTTTGCGTTTTTCACATGTAATTTTTTAAAATTTCTAATTTTATATTTCACCATTAGAATCAGCTTAAAAAACTACACAATTAAGTTCCTTAAAGTTTTTCTCTATCTCCAACGGTTACCGAGATATTAAAAAATCTAAACACAGTACGTTGTATTGTGGGGCTCCAATGTTAATCTTATGGAGGATAGGGAAAAATTAATATTTCCCATATTAATGAATATTTTTGGATAAAACTTGATATTTAGCTTCATGTGGTTGAGATCTATCCATTTATGCTTAAAAATCATAGTTTATGTGTTTATCATGGCAGCAAACCTGCATACTCTTTTCCCATGTTAATCATATGGAGATTAGGCAAACTCCTATATTTATGGACAGATGTTGATGAAAGTTGGTATAAATGTTAAAAATAAAATTTTTGATGGTATAAATGGCTACTTTCAGTGTTCCTCACAGCAGCAAACCTACTCACTCTTTCCCATTTTAATCTTATGGAGAATAGGCAAATAATTCTCATGTTTATGGACATAGTTTTATAAAACTTGTCATATATTAAATTATTGATTTGGAAATTCGCTGAGTACGCAGGTCTGCTGTGACGGGGGTATTTTTAGAATTTAGCTAAGGATTAAACCAGCAAGCCCGACACTCCAAATGTCGTGGTGAGTTCAGCCTTTAAAACTCCGTGGGTATGTAAACAAAACAAGAAATCCGCCGTAATTCTAGTCAGTAAAACAAGCAGCGTGAGAGTGGCATTTATTTTTGTTACACCAGCAATTGATGTAACCCAAAATCCGTTCACCAGGTTATAAACAGGCTGTCGCATACTATCACTATCATCTTAACTTCTGCATTATTCAGTTCGATGGTACCTCCATAACATGTTTTCGCCAAAGATGTTTGCTTTACCTCACAGGTGGCGCTTACGTGGCGGATGCACCCGTAATGGGGCCTACTTGGAGTTTGTTCACTCGTTGGGGCAATAGTTGTATATCCGGGGAGGATTGCTTGTGATTTTATGATGACATTTATTCAACAGTATCCACCGCGTCTTCGCTCGACTGGTCACAGGCAACCGACGTGAGTAGTGTAAAAATGTTTATAAACAAGAGTAGAGAATTGGGTTCCCTGAACCTAATAAGCGGTTTCCGAAGTGATGTTTGTCTGTCAGTGTATTGTGTGTTTGTTCAGAGCAACAGCCTACACCTTTGGTGCGAATTATATATATATTGAAATAATTGAACCAAGTACCCTTAGAAAACATTTTTTTTAATATATAGAAAATAATATATAGTAAGAATATTTTCTAAGGGTACTTGGTTCAATTATTTGAATATAACAATATTAGTAGCCCTATTCGATGAAATAAACAGTCATATATATATATATATATATATATATATATTCAATAAATCTCTGGGAGTTTAAAATTTTTTAAGAATTTATTATTTTAAGAGAAAGTTAGTACACTACTAAAAACCCTTAAAAATGTAAAACTCAAATTTTTCAAAAATGACTAGCGATTTTGATAAAACTTTCATACTTTCACTAGGGCCCTAAACAATATGGAACTACCCACAGATCCCTGTAAAATTTACGGTTCAAAAATTATGAGCCTTTCAAAAGGGAAAACTGCTTGTTTTGGTTTCGCACTATTAATAAATAAATAAAAAACTAATAAATTAAAATTAATAAGTTAAAAAAACACTTTTTGGCCGTGGTAAACGCAGTGCGTTATCCGGAAGTGGCCAATGTTATAGCTATGCTGTGTATTATATATAATTTATCATACATTATATTATAATAATATATTACATATTACAAAATCAATTCTTTCCTTATTTCTCATCATTTATAACACTTGGCATGCAGATAATGGTCGCATGACCCGAAACAGTGCATGTAAAAATAATTGTTATTACCAAGAGAGAGGAGAGTGAGCTTTCCCCCAAATAAATTTACATTGAAACTTGTAGTAAAAAGGCGTGAGAAAAAATATAATGCATAGTTTTGAAGAAATAAATTTATTATTGTTATGTTGAAAAGCGGTTGGGAATTAACAAAATTATATGAAATGAAGAAATTATAAAGTTTAACTTTAGAGGGATAAAGTATATGTTGGTTCAATGATACTGTTTATTTATTATTACTTATTTATTGCAAGTTCTATAGCTTATATTATATTTTTACATTAAGTCACCGAGTAACTACGATGAAGAACTTCTAAGTGTTTTGTAGCTTTAGTCGGTTGGTGTGGATGACTGTCATGATGTAACATTGCTACAAATTTATCTACAAATTTTAGTAATATCTGAGAGTTTATGATATTACAGGTTCATACCTTACTCAGGCCTTACAATGGTGATCGGACGTTTATATTTATACCGTGTACCTTGGTTAAACTATGATCAAGCTTAAACGAAGAAATTGTTACAAATCTCATTCAAAGTTTTTTTTTCATATACTGTAGTTTTATTTTACCATCTATTAAGTCTAAGGATCATTTAATAAAAACAGTTCTCTGTGTTTTATCTTTTACTTTCCGTTTTACGGACTATTTTTCACTTGAAGTAACTGTGGATTCCTCCAAGCTACTTCGCAACCTATCAGAACTATAAGAACGTTCTTCTGGGATAGTTTCCATGTTGCCATAACTTGTTTCGTCTTCGGTAAGTTCGGTGTACTGGGATGCGTTCGACCCTGGCCTGGACCTTACCTCCAGCCACACTCTCCAGCCGATGCCCACAAGCACCATTGCCCCTGACAGACACACCGTGTACGTAGACAACATCACGAAGTGCACATATCTCTCCCTCAACACTTCCCTGGGGGTCGCCACGGAGATGTTGAAGGATTTCACAGGTTTGTTGTCGATATAGCATATATACACTCCAGACTCTTCTATACCGGCGTAACACAGTCGCAAAACGTTCATGCGATCCACAAAAGCGTGTTCGAAGTTATACTCCTTTTTCTTGGAAAAAGGAAATTTGAACTTATTCTTCTTTGGTTTCCTGGGTGCGTTGATGGTTTTGACTCTTAACCCATCCTTGCGCCAAATTACCTTAGACCTAGGGGAGGCTTCGGGACAAACAAACGAATAAGAAGCACCAACGTCCATCTCAAAGTCCAGTTTTTGGCTAGCTTCAAACGGTAATACGTTGTCTCTGTAGCACACATCGTGGCACTCCTGGTGGCTCCGGAAGTCCGGGAGGCTGCTTGTAAGGCGGTATAGGTCTGGGAACCATTTAGCTAGGTCCAGAGACCTACAGGAGACCACAATAGAGTTTAGTAGAAGCCTCTGAGCGTTACTGAGTTTATCCTCCGATATGTCTGGGTACCTAGCTTTGTTGAGTTGAGGTCGAACTCTACACCTTCCGAACCTCCTCCGGAGCCCTGCACACCCGTCACATGGACCCCACGGATCCCACTCACTCACTATCTTCACAATTACTTTATCAAAATGCTTCACTATACTCTCCTCTTTAGCAATTCTTTTATTAGCTGTCATAATAATATCATCGGTGTACTTTGCAAAGTCGAAACCTTTCTTTTGTTCAACAACGTTCAACTGGTCGTTTACTACGTCAAGACTGAAATGCACCTGTGAGATATCTCCTTCCATCGGGCTTCGACAATAATAAAGTCCTGTGTCGTTCGTGGTCACAAGTTGGATGGTGAGAGAGTTGTCTGGCAAAGTGTATATTCTGTTCTCGGTCAGGTTAGGTCCTAGTCCCATCTTCACCTCTGTCTCCTGGGTGTCGATTTGTCGCTTCCTCCACGACCATATCCTGGGGCCGTCGTCTCCTCTGTCAACGCAGTAGCCACAAGGCAGTTTCACAGTTCCGTTCAAAGTAGTTTCTTCAACTCTAAAATACGCGTTGTTCTCTAGGGGCTGGTAGCCTGTGTTCTCCAAACAGAGTTGGCTTGCAATCTCAAACAACGCTTCTTCTGTTTTCGGTGTTGTCGATTTTAACGTTACATAATAGATATGATTCGTTAAAATTATGTAAAACAAAATCAGGAACGTAAAATTGTGCATGTTGTACTTTTATGTTTGATGATTTAATCGGCTTTGTCAGCTGTGAAAAATTTAAGTTTTCTAGAGGAAATGCCAAGAGAATCTAACATTTTACGCAGTATGATTAGTAACAGTGATAACACTGGAACATGCTCTCGACTGGGACGGTGACGTCATCCTGTAATCCAGCTACTTGGAGGTCACGAATTGTGGATAGTTGTGAGCGATGGTCGGTGGGTGTAGTGTTCTCTTGTGTGGATTAACGTCCGCACTATTGAATACTGCGTTAATCCGCAAAGACCATCATCGTAATTAGACCAATTCGTAATTCAGAGGCCGTGGTTCGGATTCCACGTTAAACTGTATGTCCCTTAGTTGCCATCGGTTGTTGGGCTATTAATTAACAGTCCTGTCTAAGGAACATGTCAGCCTTAGTCAGTAACAAGACTACAAGATCGCGCCACAATCATCCTACATTCAATCCTCATTCATACTTGGCTTAAAATACCTACCTTGTGGTATGGTCGCCGTTTCAAATAATCTAATCTAATCTAAAATTAAAAATTAATTATATGAAAAAACAAAAAGGTTTAATGCGAAATGTTTTTAAATTTTCCGGTCAAACAATGAATTTGTAAAACAATTTGACAACTATTTTTCAAACCAGCTAGAAAACAAACAAACAAGTATATTGAATTATAAGTTACAGTACTAATTTTGGTAGGTTTACTAATATTTATAGAAATAAGTTACATTTTCTGTCCACGGTAAACACAGTACGTTGTTCCCGCGTTTGAAAAAGCGCCCATTATAATTCTTATGGAGATTACTACAATCGGTTTTCAAAATTGTACCAAAAGGGTGTCTGAAACAAATTTGGTGGCTATTTTTTAAAACGAATGAACATTATATAATATGATAGTTTTATATCACATTCAAGGTTTGATTATTCAGGTTACCTTTAGTAGAAAGTAGGTCCCAGTAATACCAATAACGTTTATTCAAACATTTAATCTGTGTTATTTTATTTTATGTACGCTATACTTCATTGTTAGCTTTAACATTTTATTTGTTATCCAGTTGAACTCCGGGTTGAAGTAAATTTTAATGGTGATATAAAGTAAATATGATCATTGACGAAAAAATATTCAAGTTACGCTATAGTTTTGAACGGTTCGACAGCTTAGTATACGAGCAGGTAAATTTGTAAGTAAGTAAGTTAGTATAAGTATGGTATAAGTAAGTAGGCGAGTGAACGTTCAGCGGGGAAAGAGTATGTTAATATGGCTCCTACTGAATTTATAGATCTCCTGTTCGATCTTGACGACTCACCGTCGTTCAACTCTTGCCTTTCTTTGGTTTAAACTTTAAAAATATAGTTTTAAAAGGTGACTGTGTTAAATCCTTGTATTGTAGTAAATGTAGATTGTTAAATAGATTGAAATCGTTTCCTCACAGTCAATCTAATTTATATTCAAAGATAAGATGAAGCGTGGATGTGATGAGTGTTATGGATTTGATAATTTTTTTTGCTTTTTTGACGAAGATCAGCTGATTCATTTGCTGGATAGGAATCATTTAAATTAACAGCCTAATGGGAAAAGGTAACTGGGTTTGATCTATCAAAAAGATGTAAGCAAACAACATAATGGTTTTTTGTCATACTGGTTCAAAAAGCGGTGTTTTAGATGCATGTGTTGATGATTAAAAGTTGTTCTTTTTCTTCCTAGGACTAAACCGATTATTATGATGATTTTTTGAGTCTTAAAAGATTATTATTGATAATACTTTTGATTCGAGATCAGGATTCGATTGTAGATAACCGAAAAAGAACTGCAACAATCACTATAGATTCGTTTCTCTATTTCGGTTGTTCCGGAAACAAATTGTGAAACTGGTAATCTACTATTAAATTGAACTACCGAATGGTTGAGATTGAACTATCGATAATAATAACTAACACTGTCATAACCTAAACAGCCAATCAGGAATCAAGAAAAAAGCGCTACAGTGTAAGTAACATAACAGCTG
The DNA here is from genome assembly GCA_023375725.1 of Nephotettix cincticeps. Lineage (NCBI taxonomy): Eukaryota > Metazoa > Arthropoda > Insecta > Hemiptera > Cicadellidae > Nephotettix > Nephotettix cincticeps. Next base: position 68,510,078 of record CM041790.1, on the reverse strand, counting down.
ATTAGTCTAAAGCGATAAGAACGGTCGACAACTATTGACACTAAATTAGGTAATAATTTATGTTTTATTAGTTTGTTCCATTTTATTTGCAGTATGACGAAAAATATAGTTCATCACACGGTCCAAAATTGGTTTTTGACATATACTCGCACATGTAACAGCATTGGCACGCCTCGACTGTTAAACTTGCGCTCGTATCAAAAATGCCCATTTTTGGTCCTAGTAATGAAATATACTATTGATTTTTTAATTCTTTATTTTTTGGATCAACAGCATTATGCACAGAACGTTTGAAAGGATCTATAACAATTCTGTGAACACTTGTTACATTTGCAACCCATTTATAACATCATAAATAAGTTTAGGACTCAATACAAGTAATATTTACGTAAATGGTCGAAGCCAGGGTTTTAATGGTTTCTATGATTAAGTTATTAGTGTAGGGAAACACTGGTATATTCAAATACTTTTTGACAGTTTGTTCGAATTTTAAATCGTGTAACTTTAGAGGTTATACATCTAAGTAGCTTTTGTACCCTTCCATACATTTACAATATCGACCAGAGACATTCAACACTATACCTTGTTTATGCGGTTCTGCCAACGCCTTCGCTTCAACGATGCAATCCCAATGCTGTATCTGTTTTGCATACCGACGCCTGCTCAACCTTGACCATGCTTATGTGTAATTCATCCACATTTTGTTTTCACCTAAACTCATCTTGTGGTCATTCCAATTGCAGTATTTTTAAATATTAAAAATATATGTAAATAAATAATCATATAGGGTAACGATTGCACAAAATTAAAATTATAAAATTAATTTTTATCCTTTTATCTTTTCTCTTTAGGTAATTTTTTTCTTTCAGCATACTTAGCCTTTCTTTCCTTTGACTTTCTCCCCATATACATAGTATATGGAGAAAGTATTGTTTTTGTAAAGAATTTAGAATTTGAGCTATATATTCGTTTAATATGTAGTTGTTATATATCCTTGCGAATTCTAGAGTTATGTAGCAAGATCATATATAGCAAATTATATAGCAAGAGTAGTACATCTTTGCTTCAATCCATATGATACCAAGTTTTTCTTAGAATAAACGACTTTCATCCCAGAGTCACATGGTAGTTATAAGTTTTGTCTTCCTGAAAAATAAAAAATGCAGGTTTAAAAATATATGGTACAATGCCATTTTAGTAACTAAAATAAGTTAAACTAACTTATAATTATTAATCCACATTGACATTATTTTTTAAGAGTAAAGGTGTCCCTTGATCAATATTACCACAAATATTCGTCTTTATTAAACAATAATGTAACAATCCATCTTCCAGCACTAATACTCACTCTCGGCACAAGACAAACACTCACACAAAAACGATAATAAAACAGTAAAAATTAAATAAATAACCTCACTTAACGTGAGCTACAAAAAATTAAAAGTAAACTGACACCTTCAATAACACCGAAAAACTGAGGATGTCCACGAAGCAGTTTTTGGCCACAGGAAGACGTGAACAGCTGATTAATTTGAATCAGCTGGTATATTTCGATAGCAAATCAAATTTTTTTAAATCCTGCTCACTCACATTAGCCAAAATAACCTACCGGGCTGGGCTGGTGTGTTACAAATATGAATATAAATCCTTCACAAATTTAGCATGATAATTTCCCTATTATATATTTTTGAACTTTATCTTTTGTGGTAGTTTTTATACCTGACTCAGTTGCCTTTATTAAACAAGCTCTTAGTCTCAATGGGGATGTTAGAGTAAACCGCACGAAAGTAGTCCGATGAGGTTAGATTAGATAAAATTAGATTATTGAAATGGTGACAATACTACAAGGTAGGAATGAGCATTGAGTAAAAGATGATTGTGGCGCGATCTTGTAGTCTTGTTACTAACTAAGCCTGACACGTTTCTCAGACAGAACTGTGAATTAATAGCCCAACAGTCAATGGAAAAAGGGACCTACAGTTTAACGTGGAATAACGTGGTCCCCCCACCTCCTCTTGACCAGCAGTGTTGTCATTTTTCATTTAGCCTATCAGCTAACGTAACCATATGATATAATAGAATAGGGCGATTTGGCAACACCGCACTGACTCTAGTCGGGCTACTTTCGTGTGGTTTACTCTAATTAATGGATGGTCCTCACAAACTATTCAGCTTATATTCGTTAAGCTACAGGTCATAAAATCAATTACACTCATCTTTTCGGTAAATTAACCGAATGTGTTTTTCAAATGTGAATACGTGTATGAAATTTCACATGTCACATGAGCCTGAACTGTCGATATTCGTGGAAAGTCAGGGACCGTAGGTGCAACATGTTTACTGACCGGGCCGGGACGTTTCACCACTACGAACACCGACCTCTGCCGGGCTAGTGACACTACACACTGTTGTTGGCACAGATAGTTGGTAAACACTAGCCGACCGTTGCCGTTTCCGTTGGCCAACCGTTATACAACCAATTATCCAACCTCGGTCACCCGGTCACTGTCGCTTTCGTTCCCCGGTCAGCGGTCAGCGGTCACTGCACGTTGCCGCATGTTGGTCAACCGGAGCGTGCACCCTCACATGTCGACACGGTCTCTGACAAATCTCCACTGTTGTTCTGTTATTCCACTACTCTTGCATTCAAATGTTTAGAACTCGATAACAGATAATATTTAAATAATCATTAGCATTAATGGGAAAATAGTACTTATTAAGTAGTATTAGTATGTATAGTTTTATTTTATTTTTTTACCGTCCTATCTTCTCATACCAAGAGTTTACGTAATCGCCCAGTTTTGCGTATTGCTTCAGGCTAGATCTAATGGGATGTGACATCACTTAGCGAAAAGCCATAGGTGATTGGCGGGTTTTGAACCCGAAACTTTGAGTATCAAAGTCCAACGCTAGACCAGTGCGCAGTATATGAAGCAGTATATTATTTATTAATTCTGGAAATATGTGTTTTTTTGGTGATTGTGATAGTTCCCGCACAAGGCTAAATCGAGTACGCAAATACCTTGTGAGTCAGGAAAAACATTTCGGACGTGTGATGTATTATATTTTTTGCTACTTTATTGCTATTTTAATACCATAACGTAATAGAATTAACTAAAAAAACTATCAAAATCAGTGATTTTATCCCCTTGCTTGAAATATTTCTTAGAGGTTATGTTTGTGTTTACACAAAAAAACAATTCCTGGCATTAGAATTTTTTCCAATCGGTTTCGGGGAATAGTTTATCCAGAACTAAATGCATGCATTAAAACAGAATAGTATGGTATAATAGTAAGTTTCATTAAATGGTTTAAAGTGATGCTTTTCACTCAAGCTCCAGGTTGTAATCTGAGCGAGTAGGATAGAAATGGTATTTGTGCATCAAGATATTAAAGTGACACTTTTGTCCCTGCAGGAAACTGTTAACAATTTACTGAAGGACTTTAATCCCATGATGCATACAAACTTTTCCTTCCCCCTACACATATAAAACAAAAGTTACAAATTAATTACTATTAACTTAAGTTAGCTAACATAACCTCAAAGCAGTCAATGCAAACTATCAGCTGACCGTTCAACAATTAATTATTACTGTGAGCTGCTATTATCTATAATATTATAAAGAAGAGGTGGTTTCTGTATGTTTGTTTGTGGGTTTGTGTGTTTGTGGGTTTGTTGTGGCAAGTGAATGCGAAAAATACTGAACCGACCGGTTTGAAATTTTAGGCAAAGGTAGATCTTAAACTCATGCAACACATAGGCATACTCATTTCCTTAAAATCCTCTCGGGCTACGCCCTGTGAACGTCCTAAGTTTCAATGTTTACATTTTTAGAGAATGAAAACATAAAATTACTTGAATGTCAACAGCTGTGAATACTAAAATTTGACAGTTCGAGAAGAAGGAGAAGAAGAAGAAAGAGCTGCCGTGACCGTCCTAGGTTTCAATGTTTACATTTTCTAATGACAACATCCGTTTGCACTATATTTTGACAGTTCAGGAAGAAGAAGAAATAAAGTTGATTTTCACATAAACTGCTGGATCGAAATTAGTGAATTATTTGAAATAGCGGAATGGTAGATTTTAAGTTTTTTTCCGACGACTGTCTCTATTACATTAATTCTTATCCTCTCCCGATATTTGACATATGTTACTTTGAAATGTTGTAGACTCCTGTTTTGTCATTTTGTAAACAACGAAGAATTAATTAACAATACCTTAAATATATCGGTAGAGCCTACACCTTTCAGCCTTTTTAGCCCGTGCGCAGAACGGGTACTTTGGCTAGTTTCTGATAAATCATCACAAGGTGTGCTAGATTTCTTCAGTCATTCTGTAACCGAATGAGTTACAGAATCGCCCTTAATTTAAATTACCTCCGTAAGCAGTGAGGTTAATTTTAGTTTTTAGTCCCTTGGGACTAAAAATTAAATATCTTTAGTCTCTTGGGCCTAAAAGTATTACTTTAATCCCCTTACCCAGAGCGTAAAATACGGACTTAGATATTTCTCAGTGGGAGGAAAACACTTTGAACCCGTTTTACGTCCTATATTTTTCGTTAGACTTCTTAAAATATTCAGCTAAATACTCTACAAAATAAAATTTTACACAGGAAAGAATTGCTTCCATCTTGTTCTTTATATTTATAGAACATATTGCTATTACATTACAATTAATTAAAAAAAACAATCAGCTGATTCTCTACCGATACTATCAATCGATTATCGCTTTCGATACTATCAATCGATTATCACTTTATATACTATCCATAAATCACCATTGCCATTCACGTAATTTCACTACTATTCTTCATTGTAATAATGAGAAGTTGATGATTTCGACACCAACCGACTCATATAAGCAAAACACTTTTGAAGATAGATATTTAAACACATACTACTCATCACCTTGAAGACGGCGAAATTCCGTAGCATCGTTATTCATAGGCTATACATAGGCATTCGTTATTGGCTAGCCAGCTCATGATCTGACAGGATTCCAAACGATTAACTACTGGACCAATATAACTAACTCCTCTCCTCAGTGATACAGCATATGAACCTTATAAACATTTGCATAGAATATACTACTTACAGAGCACATGTGGAATTTTGCCTATATCCATTATTATATATCTATCTATAGTTGCTATATGAGTTTTAATGTTTATGTTTATAAGTGATAAATTAGTGAAGGTCAAAATATATCTGACAGAATCTTCCCTAAGAATTTGATGACGAGTGGACAAGTATTTTTTCACAACGATTCATAGGGTTTTGTAGGCAAGAGCTTAAAAACGGATATATATCTCAAATTGGAAAATTTTACGAAAACAATACTTTATCTATATGGGGAGAAACTGAAAGGAAAGAAAGGCCAAGTATGCTGAAAGATAGAAATTTCCTAAAGAGAAGAGATAAAAGGATAAAAATGAATTAGATTGATTTTAATTGTGTGCAATCGTTACCCAATGTGATCATTTATTTATATATTTTTTATATTTAAAAATACTGCAATTACAATGACCACAAGTTGAGTTTAGGTGAAAACAAAATGTGGATGAATTACGCATAAGCATGGTCAAGGTTGAGCTGGCGTCGGTATGCAAAACAGATACAGCATTGGGATTGCATCGTTGAAGCGAAGGCGTTGGCAGAACCGCATTTAAACACGCTTGGAGTATTATTAAATTAGATTACCTTTTGAAATGGTGATCTACACAGGTAGGTATTTTAATCCAAGTATGAATGAAAATGCGTTTAGGATGATTGTGGCGCGATCGTGTAGTCTTGTTACTGAGTAAGGCTGACATGTTCCTTAAGCAGAACTGTTAATTAATAGCCAACAGCCAATGACATCGAAGGGGCCTTACTAATATTTGAATAAAAGGTTTCTACTTATAACTACTAATAAGTAGTATTGGAAGACGTGAGTTTTTAATTTATCCTACTTATAATATGTGCCACATCTATTTTAAAATAAATTACACACAATATTTTAATAAATACAATTTGTTATTAGTTAGTTGAAAAATTAAACTATGGATTGTTTTGTTAGTGACAATCCTAAGACGAAATATTTAAAATAAAAGCTAAATTTATTAATATATTTAACTGTAGCAAAGAAGTTTTCGAAAAAACTGTGTGTTTGGCTGTGTTCAAAGCCCCGGTGTATTAGTTAGGTATGTTTTAGATCAAATTTGGTATTTATGTACAATAATTGTATCGACCATATCTTCAGTTATTTTTTTATTTTGGGTTTTTAAGGGTAGTTTTTTAATTTTTTAGGTAGTTCATTTCTAAACCCCTTAAACGCGATTCTTAAAAACTGCTCAAACACATTTTATTTAGCTATTAACTTAGGGGTTCCATATAGGGAATGAGCTGGGTATTCCCAAAAAGTCTTTAAACTCGTAGTAGGTTTAATCTTTTTTGTATTTCTATATCTTCATCATTATTGCTGGTGAGGATGACTCCCAAATATTTGAAATTTGTTACTTTTCCAATTTTATACTATTTCAATGCAGTTTCTATTTGGGTCTCTTGGTTGGTCATCATCTTGTTTTCTTCCACATGTCATAAACTTGGTTTTCTTTTCATTTATACCTAGTCCCATTTTTCTTGTATGTTCAATAAGCATTTTTGTTACGTCTTTCATTTCTTCTATATTATGTGTAATTAATACTATGTCATCTGCAAAAGCTAGCACGTTTATGTTTGTTCCTATCTTAATCCCTACTTCTGTCTTTCTTATTTCTTGAAGGGCTGTTTCTATGGCTAAATTGAACAACAATGGAGATATCCCGTCTCCCTGTCTTACCCCCGTGTTCACCTCAAAGTCTTCCGATACATCTCCATTTACTCTAACTTTGCACTAAGACACTCAATTTTGCTAGTTCTATAAGTTTTCTTGGTATACCTAAATGCTCCATGTTTATCCATAACTTCTTTCTATTTATAGAGTCATACGCCTTTGAAAAGTCAATGAAGAGGCAGCAAAACGATTTGTTGAACTCGTAATACTTTGCTATTGATTCTTTAAGAATGTAGATTTGGTCAGTCGTTGATCTGCCTCTACTGAATCCTGCTTGATGCTCTCCCACAATATCTGTCGTATATTCTTCTAGTCTTCTCTGAACTATTTTGGAAAGTATTTTGTAGGTGACATTTAGGAGAGATATGCCCCTGTAGTTGTTGCAGTCTTTTTTGTCCCCTTTTTTGTGAATGGGTATAACTAGGGCTTCCTTCCATTCCTTGGGAATTGTTTCTTCCCTCCAAACCTTGAGTATTAGTTTCTGGATTAGTTTGTTTTAGTATTAGTTTGAATTTTGTTACTACTTGTTATTTGTTTTTTTGGCAGAAGGTATGTATCTGTTGACTGATACCGTTAAATTTTTAGGATCTCCCTAGCCAAAAAATTTTTAACTTATACAAATTTTTAATTTTTTTTTGATGAATTTTTTGATAATTTTAACTAACTGAAATCGTAAAATTAATCGTAAATCCATACTTCGGATACACACAACGGAAGTGATAACACTACAACCGGAAAGGAAACGCGTGAAAAATCCCGATAGACGGATTATACCGGATCGCCCTCTGTCGGAAACGTGCTGGAAGTAGAAAGTTCGACTCACGTTGCCTCCACATAAGCAAAGAACGGAACCGTGCCGCACATGCTAGGAATCGCATCATGCAGATTCCCCGTACGCAGGGTGTTCCGTCAACTCGGACTACTTGTTGAGTCACAATGCTAACTATCGAACTGCTTAAACGTCTGCATGAGTGGCGAAAGATTTCCTTTTGGCCTAATAAGTAAAATTATAATTGTATTACAGCATTTATTGTCGCCCGCGATATTCGTAAAGCGTTGGCTATAGTTATACATTAAAGGTAAACTAGTTGTATAGTGAATTACGTAATTATATTTTATATTTTTCTGTAGTAAAAAAATACCACTCTGTACCTTTAACTTGACACTTCGCCCATCTTTTACGACTTTCATATAACCAGTAACCTTGTCACAAAATTAACAAGTCCCTATGTGTCTAAAACAATGTATACGGTGTCAGTGACAGTTTTAAATTCTTATATAATGTATCCAGGCATAACTAGCCCGTTTATGATAGCTGAACTTATAGTTTTAATCAATAATATTTGTAACTATCAGCTGATTCTTTTTTGTTGCCTAAAGTCAAAAATTTAAATACCCCCGTCGCAGCAGAACTGCGTACTCAGCGAATTTCCACATCAATAATATAATAATAATAATATATGACAAGTTTTATAAATATCTGTCCATAAACATGAGTCTTATTTGCCTATTCTCCATAAGATTAACATGGTAAAGAGTGTGCAGGTTTGCTGCTGTGAGGAACACTGAAAGAAGTCATTTCTACCATGAATAATTTTTATCTTAACATTTATACCAACTTTCATCAACATCTGTCCATAAATAAAGGAGTTCGTCTATTCCCTATATGATTAACATGGGAAAAGAGTATGCAGGTTTGCTGCTATGATAAACACATATACTATGATTTTTAAGCATAAACGGGTGGATATCAACAACACGAAGTTAAATACCTAGTTTAATCCAAAAATAATGAGTGATATGGGAAATATTAATTTTTCCTTATCCTCCATAAGATTAACATTTAAGCCCCAAAATACATCGTACTGTGTTTAGATCTTTTAATATCTCGGTAACCGTTGAAGATAGAGAACAACTTTAAGGAAATAAATTGTGTAGTTTTTAAGCTGATTCTAATAGTGAAAGAAAATTTGAAATTTTTTAAATTACATATGAAAAACGCAAAAAACCCAAATTTTTTGTACAAAACCCCCCCAAACTACCCGTTCCCATTGACCGATATGTCTGGTTTACGAAATCGTCCGAGCAAATATAGGAATACACGTTTCTACCAAATTTGGTCTTAAACGGACCATTTTTACGAGAGTTATCGTGTACACAGACACACACACACACACACACACACACACACATATATATATATATAAATTTTAACGACTATTGTTTTTGGTCTCTGGGCACCTAAAGATGAAAAATAACATGTCCCGGGCTTAAGTCTCGCCATGAGACCTACGGTAATAGCTTCTTCCCTATGGGAAATTCGCTAAAACATAGCCTTGCGATTAAAGGTGATTTTTCATCAGGCGCTATAAACGCACGAGAGAAATCGCAATGTGTTGAGCGGTATATATAAGTAAGTCTGATATTGCAGTGTAGAGAATTTTTAGAACACGCTCGACGTCCTCTATCAAGGAACAGCATTCAAGCCTGGTATGATAAGTTGATGGTGACTGAAAGCTTACAACACTTGAGAGTCACTTAACACCATCCCCTTTGATTAATTGGACGCGACGGCCCTATACTCTGGTCCCCACGGTCCCTTGACATCACACCCTGTGATTTTTTGTCTGGAGCTACGTCAAGGACCAAGTCTACAAGACAGAAGTTTCAAATGTCCAATAATCAAGACAAATAACAAGAACAGCCTTTGCTAATATAACTGATGAAATACGCCATACATTTTATCGATCGACCTACAAGAAATTCTAAAAAAATAGCATAATTCAAAATCAGTATAAAATTTTAAATCATACATCTAAAACAATATCTTAAAGATCGATACAAAACAAAATGGCGTTTTTTTTAAATTCATTACTTTCGTTTTTCAAACCACTGCTATTTTATTTTGCATGAAAAGTTTAAGATCGGGTTTGCGGTATTGATTTTAGTTCAACAATACTTTTAATTAGATGTACATATCAACATATGCTTTTTTATCAATTCCAATTTACTCTTCACGGGCCTTCCCCCATAAATGACCATTTACACACAAAAGTAGTATACTATTACAAGTAATTATATGCCAAATTCTGTTGTGATATCTTTTCGTTTCAAAGCTATAAAGCCGTTCTAACCTTTAATTGTCACTATGTATAAAAATACAAAGAGTTAATTATACTATTATTAATACCCCCGTCGCAGCAGACCTGCGTACTCAGCGAATTTCCAAATCAATAATTTAATATATGACAAGTTTTATAAAAATAAGTCCAAAAACATAAGAATTATTTGCCTATTCTCCATAAGATTAACATAGGAAAGAGTGTGCAGGTTGGCTACTGTGAGGAACACTGAAATTAGTCATTTCTACCATGAATAATTTTTATCTTAACATTTATACCAACTTTCATCAACATCTGTCCATAAATAAAGGAGTTTGCCTATTCCCTATATGATTAATATGGGAAAAGAGTATGCAGGTTTGCTGCCATGATAAACACATAAACTATGATTTTTAAGCATAAATGGATAGATCTCAACCACATAAAGCTAAATATCAAGTTTTATCCAAAAATATTGATTAATATGGGAAATATTAATTTTTCCCTATCCTCCATAAGATTAACATTGGAGCCCCACAATACAACGTACTGTGTTTAGATTTTTTAATATCTCGGTAACCGTTGAAGATAGAGAAAAACTTTAAGGAACTTAATTGTGTAGTTTTTAAGCTGATTCCAATGGTGAAATATAAAATTAGAAATTTTTAAAAATTACATGTGAAAAACGCAAAAAACCCCATTTTGGGGTACAAAACCCCCCCAAACTACCCGTTCCCATTAACCGGTATGTCTGGTTTACAAACTCGTCCGAGCAGTTGTAGGAATACACCTCTCTACCAAATTTGGTCTCGATCGGACCATTTGTACGAGAGTTATCGTGCTAACAGACACACATATATATACATATATATATACATACACATATATATATATATACATTTTAACGACTATTGTTTTTGGACTCTGGGCACCTAAAGACGAAAAAATAACATGGTCTCGGGCTTAAGTCTTCCCATGAGACCTACGGTAATAGCTTCTTCCCTATGGGAAATTCGCTAAAACTAAACTTCCTAATTTTTTAAGCTCAAGGGGGACATTTACTTCAATTACGTCCAGTAAAAAAAATAGTTTTGAAAATTAAAAGACTTAACTACAAAGAGAAACGAATTTTGATACAGCTAACGTTGAAACTTTTCTATATGAGAAAGAGCAAAAATAGCTTTAGCAGGGGACCCAAAAAAACCCGAAATATCCTATTTATAGGAGAAATATCCCTCGGGTGGAATACTGTACATGGATCAGTGGCAGGTCGCAGTTATATAAAGGGACGTCTTATATCAGGAGATGACCTGTTACGAAGCGCTCATCCGCCTGCATAAACATGTTGGAATCTGTTCCCTGTACCGTTAGCTTACTGGCTCATAACTGTCACACAACCGTCGCGTTATGGTTGGTGTAGGTATAACTTTTAGCTACACTTGCAAACAATTAAGAGCCTACCTTTCATAGAAAAAGAGTTACGATTGCATCCCTATAAGAAAATACTAAAGTGATGAAAAAAGGAGCAACCGAACAGACAAAATTTCAGATTTAGTAAATTTCGCGGCTTCATGGTTTGAGCCAAAGCCTGCCAAATTGGCAAACTAGCAGGAAATCGTTTGGCCTGAAAACTGTTGTGCACGCTTTTACTTGTTATGCTAGAAAATACATTTGCGCAAGGAAAATTTGCATGTATTATATCAAAATGACGGGAATTAAATGTAGAATTGAATAGAATTAAAATAAAAAAATTTTAAAAATGTATATATTTTTAGCGATTTTTAAAGTAAGTACCCCTACTTACTTAGACTATTCCAAACATTACATTGAACCTGTCGATGTTTTAAAATTAAAATCTATAAAAATAAAGGAATTCAGCTTTATCAGATTCTTGCAAGACGACATTATCTTAATATATAAAATTCAAAGCCCTCACTCACTCACTCATCACTAATTCTCCCAGTTCCCGATTACCTAGGATTCTATATAAAATAATAACAATTTTCCTATTTAATGGGATGGTTGATTAATTTTATATGGTTGTATAGAACCACAGAGATTAATAAATAACCTTCAGGAAACTCCCACTCAGCATACGAACTAGGCCTATATAAAATATGTATATATATATCAATATAAATGTATACCCAGGCTGATAATATGGCCAAATCTTGGAAACCTCCTGGTTTTTGTCAACATTATTTAAAATATCGATCTCTGAGTGATGCGTCGGTCCTGAACTAGCTGATAATCCCATCCGAGTACAGCAACCAACTCATCCGTATTGCTCTCACTGCAACCTGATTCACCAAAAACCACGCCGTAGCCGATTTGCCAAACATTCTGGCACACGTAAAGTAAATGCTGTTAATTCTTATTGTCAAAGCTCTGGGGGTGTTGGAAATTCGCGTCACGCGAAAACTGTAACATAGCTGTTTAGAGGAACCGAAAAAATTCTCTTTAGACATATCCGTAAGCTATTTCCCAACAGGAATAAACTCATCATTTCATAAATTTGATTATTTTGTTGAAAAACTACCATAAACTTTTTATGTTTGTTTTAGTTAGAAAATTAGCATTTCTTTATTTTTTCTCAGTTGGTGTTTTTTGTGAAAGAAAGTGTTCCCATGCACAGGTCAATACGGGACCATTAGGGAAAATTATACTCTAAAATCTTTGTAAAATATTGTGTTTTAATTATTGCATTTTTATTTTGTTTGTTATGTATCTGTGACGATTCATTGGCGGTTAGCAAAAGTCCTTTGAGTCCTAATCGTCCTTAGTCGGAGTTAATCCTCCTTGTATGAACTGGACTTTTAGACCGGATTACATTAGGAGGTTCTTCTCCAGCACATCTTTTCACTTTTGTTTTCCATCCTTGCAAATCTTTCTATGACAGTACAATTTTTCCTCCAACGGCTTTGAACAATCTCGACCTCACAGGCGATGTCCTTACGCATTGAGACAAAATCACTTATTCATAGAACTAGAAAATTCACCGATTGTAAACTAGTCCAGAGTAACGGTGGCGTGGAAACGTAGGTCACTGGCCATTGGCTGCAAGCGCTAGATAAACAGAATCGTGTGAATGTCCCAGTGAACACTGTATTGAAACGTGACTCAGGGAAAGGCTCGGCTAACCGGCGGTGACCGCTCACTCATCTGTAATACCGATCGTCTTCTGGTGAAACGAGATCTGGGGAAAGGCACAAAAACGTGACCCGTCGATCGTTCTGGAGAAACATGGGTGCCAGGACAGGTGCTTTAATAGATCAAAAACAAACTGTAGTAGTGACGTTCAACATGGGCTGGATGGTTCAGCATATATAGTACCCGCTTCATAAATTGAAGGTCACCGGTTTGATCCTGAGAAAACTACACAACATTCTCGTGATGAATAAATTACTAAATTAGAATTTTATTGGCAAACCAATACAGTACTAGAAAAAATCAAAAATTAAAGTCTGAAATTAACCTAAAGTATGTACATGCCATAATTCACCCATATACGTTTCATATCCTATTACACAATAATTATTAGAATATTACAAACATTTTGGCAGTAAAAAGAGTTCTGGTATGAAGTAAAATTGGTTATTTGAAAGGGTAAAATTTACTTTTAAATTAACTGAAAGGCAACTTCGTAAGTTCTGACTTTAATTGAAAATTTTGAAACCTAACACTTCATAACGGCTTAATGAAATTTCGATTGATAATCTATGAAACGGGTAATTTATTTTGTCTAGTGATGTAGCTATGTGTATCTTTACAATTGCATGCAATCTTTATTCAAGGCATGGTATGATAAATTACGAGTATTTTTCGTCTTACTGCCTCAAAAACAGCTGTTTTATACATGTGTTGAAGAGAAAAAGATGTTCTTCTTCTTCCTAGGACTCATTGTTGATGATACTTTTAATTCGTTGTCAGCACTAATCAGGAATCAAGAAAGAACTGCTACAGCGTAAATAACATAACAGCTGATTAGTCTAAAGCGAACGAAATGGTCTACAACTATTGATACTAAATCAGGTAATAGTTTATGTTTGACGAGTTTGTTTAATTTTATTTGCAGTAAGGCGAAAAATATAGTTCATCACACGGCCCGTAATTGGCTTTTTGATATATACAGTACCGTAATTGCACATTTGTGCTCGTATCAAAAACACCCGTTTTTGGTCAAAACTTTCATATCAAAACTTTATAAATATTGTAAATAGTTAACTATAGTAAGACAACCTAGATTGACAAAAATAGTGGTTTACAATGGTCTAATTTTTAGAAATTGGTTATTAGTCTAATTAAAATCCATTGTATTCCCGAACTGTGTTTTATGACTTAAAGCATATAATAATGACTTACGCCTATCACAGTTCACATAGATGTGTTGTCCACTACATGGTTCGCCTGGAGGGACGTTCTTCGTTAAGGACTCGTCATAAATTGAAACATAAAATACAATACACATACACTGAAACATAAAAACGAGTAAATAAAACAGTTTTGTCTGTAGGCCTACTTTTAACGCGATCGCGGTCATAGCTGGAGACTGACTGACAGTTCAAGTAACCCCGCCGTCGACTCCGGTATCTAGTGTACAATGGTTAATTTTATTTTGTCCTCAGCTATGGGATATTATCTTGAGATTTGGAATTTAATTTTGAAATGGATTTGTCTTAGCTCTGGAAAGAGGTGTTGGCGATTTTTAAAATGGAAAATATGTAACAGGTTCCCACAGAAACCACACATTGTATTGGATTTTTAATATAAAAAACTAGCTTACCCGGCGAACTTCGTAACGCCTCTCGGTAAACACATGTTAACATTAAGATTGGCCATGTTCTGAAGTCGAATAGCAATACGGCTTCGTTGTGAAAGGTTATATATTCTGGGTCGCTGCATAGTGAATAACAATACTGAAACGATAAAACATATTAATATCATTCCCATAAAACAAATAGATCTGAGTGGATTAATTCACAATTTTCAAATCCAATCCAAACCCAAACGAAACCTAACTGTAATACGGCTTTTATAGGAAAGATATACAACAGCTGATTATTATAATAAACGTAATAATATAAACATTGTAATTATCATATAAACACGTGACTATAATCAGACAGAAAATAAAAATATAAATACATAATCCCCCAAAACCGTAAACTATTAACGTGGTGAATAAAGCTGTTCATTTTTTACAGTACACATTTACTTCATAGTTTAACATTAATGAATGATTCAGATGGCATTGGATAGTAAAGTATATTGCTAATGGCATTATACTTGGAAAGTAAACCAATCAGCTGTAGCTAAGAAATCAAATGTTTTCATTGTAGACATTTTGTAAACAAACTTACTCTCCATAAGGTTAACATTAGAAATTTAAAACGTCATAAAATGGAAACTTATGGGGTTTTCGAAAATATTTTTTCACTAAAACCTTCCCGGACACATGTAGAGCAACTTCCTAAAATTTCATGGCGATCGGATGAGTAGTTTGGCAACGCATAAAGGACATACATACATACATACATACAGACATACATACATTCAATTTTATATATAGAGATAAGAACAGCTGTTTAGATGAAGTGAAAACATTACCTTTAGTCATATCCATGATCTAACCTATTTCCCATAAGGAAGTAAATACAAACATTTTGACATGGATATGTCTCAGCTCTGGGGGTGAGGGGTGTTGGCGATTTTTAAGATGAAAAATATGTAACAGGTTTCCATAGAAACCACCAGTTATTGTATTGAATTTTTAATATAAAGGAATAAGAACAGCTGTTTAGATGAAGTGAAAACATTACCTTTTGACATATCCATCATCTAACCTATTACCCACAGAGAAGTAAATATAAACATTTTTTTTAATGGCGTCACTTTCGTTGAAGCTATTGCATTATTTTCAAATCGTTCAAGGGAATCAAGTCTTTTTCTTTTGTTACAAAATGTAAAATCTCCTGGCTTTTATTTAAGTAGTCTACGGTGTGGTTGGTATATATTAATTGTTGTGCCAAGGTGGATTTTTGTTTTACTGCTTTGGGGTCGGGGTAATGTTCTTTATTGCGTTGTGTGAAGGTTCCACCAGTGTGTACTTCGTAAAAATCCGGGCAATCTGCACATTTTATTTTATAAATACCAAAATATCAGATCTTTCCGAACTATTTACGTTGCTAATTTTCTGTGAACTCGAGTTTTAAATTTTGTTCGTGGTTTGAAATGTTAATTATTGAATTTCATGTTTCTTAAAGACGTTACTCAAACCATTCCGTGCCAAATGACTATAGTTTATACAAACGTTTTTCCTCGTGTGGTTCGGAATCTATTACTTGGGGACGATGCATTTATCTATTTTTATCAGTAAATCTCTGCACTAATCTATCGACCATGTTGGGTTCGAAGCAATTCCAAACAGCGATCCGTTTACTGATATTCAATTCTCTGTTGTAATCAGTATCAGAGAGAGGGGACGGAAAATTAGGCTATTTTAAGCGGCAAGTTTGTAAGAGACAGGGTGGTATGACGAGGCATGTACTCGTATGATCTGGTTTGAGGTTGTAGGTTTTCTGTTGATGTTGAAACTTTTTTTCTTCTTTTAGGCTAAGGTATCAAAAGACCATGCAGCCTCGCAGTTCTCTATTTTGTGGTTGCTTCAAAAATTTATTAGGGTTTTCATTTTGTGTTTCTCTTTAGATTTGTCTTTTAATTTCTCTAAATAAATTAGCTATTTCTTTATATTTTTCTATTTCATTACTTTTAAGAGCAGATACAAGATCTAGTTTAAATTTAATGCAAGTTTTATTTAGTACTTTGCTTCTAAAGTAGTTGTAGTGTGGGCACAAAAAGATTAAATGTTCCAGTGTTTCTTCTTGATTTTAAGTACAGTTTGAGCATAAAGAGGTTACCGGTATTCAATACAAACGGAGAATAAATGGGTTTTAAGGTAAAACCGACAGATTTTCTGGGTTATGAAAATATCATAATTCCAAACGATGTACAGAAAAAAACCTGTAATAGTTTCTTTACTGAAAAACACTTCTGCGCAATTTAGTGGTCTGAAACAAACAGTTTGAGAATTGGACCACTCGTAAATGTATTTGCCATTTCGCCACTTACAAGTCTGATGTTGTTTTGACTGACGGTTCGGCGAGTGGCCGCTTTGGCGAACTGCGCCTCGCGGGACGGATTCACAAATCAAACTACTTTCTCTTATCAATCACTAGTATGATAAAGAGCCAGCAGGTTCTGCCGCTGCGCAGGCACTTGCAAATCTCTTCCGACCCCGGATATTTACGTTTTCTCTTGGAACCATTTTGGTATTCACGCAAAATAAGCTAAGTTTAAACAAACTAAATCCTGTTACTTTATTAAAATCTAAATAGTTATTTTTAACTGCAAAAATACTTTTATCATTAATGAACAGGTTTTTAGTCAACTGTCATTATGAAATTATTGATGACAATGCATAATTCTATATAATGACAATACAATATTTCTTTGAACTTTTTTTATCAGCAAACGAACAGGCCAGTTGCAGCAATGTAGCCAACTGTCAGGCACCGTCAGAAACTAAATACTCACTACCATTAACTGTTAACGTTTAACCGTGTCAATAAACAGTCCAGAAAATGAATACAATTAATTGATGACAAGAATAAATTTTAATTTTTACAGAGTAAAAAAGATGATAATTAATATAACCACAATATAAAAAAATCAATAATAGAATCCAATCCTCAGGAGGGGTGGGGGCGATCCCCCCTCTGCATCCGCCACTGATAATAAGCATAGAGATAAGAACAAGTTGATCGCAGTCAAAATCCTGTTATTTATAAATAGAGAAGAGGAAGGTATTGTGGAATACGAAGTTTTAGTCTCTGTTTAGTGCTGCTATAGCGCGGGAATGACATAAACTAATAAGACACAATCCCATGATGCATTGAAGTAGGAGTAGACTGCTTGTTGTGTTCTTAAGTCTTGCTACAGAAAAGAGCTCATTTTATGAACTTCATAAGTTGTTGTAGATAATTTTTCAAACATTTTATTATAATATTACTTATTTGACTTGAACATCGTTTTAAACCGTAATATACGCTAAGAAACTTGTAGTTTGTAATAGCATGATAGCCTTTTGGCTTACTGTGTTTAGTTGGTCAATTTAAAAGTTAATTTTTCCAAAGTGTATCAGGTATTATGGAATACAAGGTATCTCATATTACTTGACGTAAAATAATGGTAGTTAATATAAACCAACATCGTTTATTTCATTAAAAATATACGCTGAATTCTTTAACGAAATATACTCACTGTATTAGCGTGGGAAAATCTGGATTCAGCTATTTAGCTGTTTTCTGTTGGCTCACCTGCGGTACCGGAGTAGAGGGAGATGTTTATCTGCGACTCTGAAAACCCTAAATTTGAAGTGGACTACATGACTTCCGAAGTCCATGGTGGATATGAAGTTAATATGAGTTTTGTACTTAGAAATAAATTGTTATTGCCATGTATATTTGTTTTTATTCACTCCTACCCGACTTTTCAATATTAACCCCAGATGTAGGTTTTTTTACTAAACAGATACATTCTCATACATAATGACTAAATATTCTTTCACTATAATTATTTACTCCACAACACCCTCCTCCCCTATAACAGTAAGTTTATGAATAAGTTGAGAAATCCACTACTAGTTGAGAATTTTGTGAAGATAGCTCCACTGGCCAACTAAAGTAATGCCGAAGTGTCCATCATTCACAACAACATGTCACTGTGGACCAGACGTATTTGTTATATATTACGCAAAGCTGTAGTACCCTTGGCCGCCGAGGGCGGGGATGTCACTTGGAGGTCGAGGCCTATACAGCGGAAGTGAACTAAAACATCACTCAAATCCATCACTTTGGGCTAGTTCAGCTTATCTATTCTGTAAACTAAATGGGAAGTGTAATCCAACGGGGTTTAAAAGTAATTTGGATTTATCATAGCATAAATCAAACTTTACTCTTAGGGCGGAAAAATATGTCAAGATCATTTCCAGGGTACCGTATTAACTATTTTTGCTATTAAGTCCAAGTAGTGTTTCGTTAATTAATTAGTTACTCAAATGTCAATCTGTCCAGGACCAGATATAGCCAAGCAGAATGAGAGATGACTGTAAGATGATTGTGGCGCGATCTTGTAGTCTTGTTACTGACTAAGGCTGACATGTTCCTTAGACAGGACTGTTAATTAATTACCCACCAACCGATGGCAACTAAGGGTCCTATAGTTTAGTGTGGGATCCAAACCACTGCCTCTGAATTACGAACTGGTATAATTATGAGGATGGCCGTTGCAGATGAACTCCATTCCCATGTCTTTGGGTAGTGTTCTCTTGTGTATATTAACGTCCGCGCTACTAAGTTCAATACTAAGTTTATCCGCAACGATCATCCTCAAAATTAGACCGGTTCGTAATTTAGAGTCAGTGGTTAGGATTCTATATTAAACTGTAGGTCCATTAATTTCCATCGGCTGTTGTGCTATTAATCAACAGTCCTGTCTAAGGAACATATCAGCCTTAGTCAGTAACAAGACTACAAGATCACGCCACAATCATCTAACACTTAATCTTCATTTATACCTGACTTAAAATGCCTATCTTGTGTTAGGGTCACCATTTCAATAATCTATAATATAGAACTGCCTCATTCTCACATAATGTTATTCAATATGCTAAAAATGTGGTACATTTTAGCATAGCTACATCATTATTAATAATTAATACATATTATTAATTCTCAAATAATTTCATTGAGGATAGTATAGAACTGCTTCAATCTCACCTCACGAGACTTATGGTGCTAATAGGTGTCTATTCTTGCTGTCTCTAATTTATCATACAGACCCTAGGGCCATGACAATGGGCAGTTGAGATGAAAAAAACATAATACATAGTATGTTGAAAATTTAATGAGATTATAATTTATTTATTCAACAAAAATGAAAATCTGGGTGAATTATACTCGTTAGGTTGAAAATATACTCATCTAATTCCAGTAACAAATTCCATCCATATAATAAAATCTGCACAGGCACCATGGGTATGCCTGGAAGGTATCTCCCAACGTTTCATGATCTATGAGCTTGAGGTAGTTCCACTTTTTTCAGAAACTATTCCACATCAGTTTTACAAATTCGAAGAGTCTAAATAAATGGAGAAGATAAATACATGTCTAATTTTGGAAAATTCAGGAGTCAGTGCCCCAATGCGGAAGATATGATTACATAAATTACCATAAACAGCTCAGCATCTGTTCCAAGAACTTATGCCGGCAACAACATCTGTGGAACGATTGATGAGTTCTCCATGCTATTACACTAGAAACGGAGCAAAGTTTTGCACAATTCTCAGAATAGTTTTCTAAAAAATTTGAACTGTAAGCTCCTTTCAAACCCCTTGTTCAGCCCCCGAATAACGCCGAAATCGATATAAATATAATTAGAGTTTTGTCTTTACATTGCTCATAGTTCATAATTTTTTAGTTACTTTTACATTTCGTGCGTTAAACAAACCGAAACAGTCTTATCTTAATTTGTTCGGACTTGTCAATCTGTCCGTCTGTGACGCTCCAGGAGGCATGTTACACCGTCTTCTCAGAAAATTAGGGAGAACTGATAACAATGGAACTTATTTAATGAATTCTCTACATTCCGGCGAAGGTTTTACAGTGCTTCACATTGTCCGCCACCCCTTAAAAAGTAAATAACGAGCATTTAAATACCTACCTATTTTAAAAACCACCTTTTACGCGATATTAGTCACATTTTGCTTTCGGTTTTCAATGAATCACCTACTGGTATTAATCAGCTGTTTTTGTAGTTGTTAAAACTAAATTGTTTAAGCATTGATCATTGATTTTAAATCCACGTCGAAATCATACTATATTAAAATTGTATCTTGATGTATAACCAATTTTAATAATTATATATATTTTCTGATCTAATCTAATTTTGTCATGTTAATAAGTATATTTTTCCCGTTTTTAAACACGTGATTTAGAAAAGCGGTTTTAAGCTATTCATAGTAAATTTTCCTCAAGGTCTTAGTTTTAAGTAGACTTTATAACTTTAAAACAGAATGGCTGTTTCATAGTTAAAAGATTAGCTAATAAAAGAACAGCCAGACAACAAAGCTGAAAGAAAAGAATGGCTCTCAGCAGATTATGGAAATGTTTCGGGGAAATTAGCCTACAAAACTCAGAAAGTGGGTTAGTGTCCCACGGTATAAGTAAATTAGAATACTCTTAGGAGACAAAAAGAAAGACAATTTTCACCTTTTTCAAGCAGTTTCTTGTTTTAATTAGCACATCATCACTGCTGTTTCCAAAAAATATTATCCCATTAAATGTATAAACTAAATCAGACATAATAAATTAGCCAAAAAAATTAAAATAGCTAGTTTGTAACCTGGATTTTTTCAATGGTATCGATAATTATTTCCATTTTTATAAACTCTACTTCCATAACACTTATTATTTGCCCCACAAATTACTAACACCCTCCCAGAGCTTAGACATATCCATGTCAATAAAAAAATACACAGAAATGGTATTATTTATGACAATATTGAGTCTACATTTAAATACATAAGTGTTAATCGTTCACCAAAAGTTCATCGAAATAAGAAATAAAGCATTTTCATGAATATATAAATATTGATTGAACATATTGACTTTTAGGAGGACCTTTTAAATGTATGAGATCTATAAAGTCACCTTTGTAGTTGTGAATATGAAGTGTCAGCATTGAATCAAAATCTGGTGGCTGGATTTAGTTCAATAATGTATCATCGAAAGTCCGGTGGGAGTTGGATCCAGACTGACGGATGATAGGCGGATGGCGGATGCTCCATATGGATGAGATGGCCCAGTCCCTTCCTCGTGATCCACGATCACATTGGTCTCTCATACATGGCGTGGTCACTTTCTTTATGCTCAAAATTTAAAAATTCACAGATTTTCAACCGTTCTGATTCTGTGATGAGGTTCACTTGTGTGCAATAACTTTGGCTGGGGTATGGTGGGAGGTTTTGGATGTCTGTTTCCGTTCCTTTCCGATTCAGCGATCATGTCTAATGGTGGGTCAGGGTGTTTAGCTTCGACAAAAGTTATTTTGATTCGTGTGGAATAATTACTCATCAATTATGTGATAAGAAATTGATTGTAAAGTAATATAAAATACGTAGAAGATGCTTTTCGGAAAAGTTTGGGTATAAAACCAATAAAAGAGACCTTCAATAGTTTTACCAGCAGAATTCAGAGGGTGTCGAAGCATCAACTTCTGTTTTTATCTACACTTCATCAGTATTGATCAACCATTGATAGTCATTAGGTACTTTGTTCAGACTTTTGACTTTAGGAATAACTTTTTGTCTGAAATCCAAAAGAATGCCTGAAATACCAATAAAAAGTACGTGTCCAACCTCCAACAACTACTACTGAAGTGCATTGAGGTACTGGTCAACTAACTTCTTCAACTCTGGTGGGAGAGGGTGAAAAGATCCAACAAAAATTGTTTATATATCGGGGATGCTTAATGAAAACAAAAGGGTCAGTTCCAGTAAGAATCCACTGATCGGGGAAATCTTTCTCAAACTGCATTTGTATGTCAATCATATACACCATATATTAAGTTTTGGAAAATAGCATAAAAATGAGCATCAGAAAGAAAATTGAAGTTAGATTGTTGTTATTTTTAATTTCTTCATTGCCAATTAGTTTTCTTGATTTTTATCCTTCATTTGCACTCCAAATTTCTATCCTAGAGTCCTCCTACCCTAGAGAGAAGGATTTTCATTCCACCATTTGAAATATGAGTTCTAATGTATTCTAATGTGTTCTAATGTATTGAAGGCAACTCAATAAATAATTTGAAACTTTTATAGATTCCGGACGCAGTCACCATTTATTGGGCAGATAATTAATTACCTAACTAACAAAAGGTCGACGTTGGATCGTAATAGGAACAGGGTTTAAACTGTTCCCTACCAATACATGAAAAGATGATAGTGGCATAGAAAATACATAAAATGAATAAATATAGGTAAAGGAGATATTTTTTTAAAGGGGCTTCCTTAATTTGTAGTTCTTGTACTGGTTTTGGTGGCATACGTTAAATAAAAAACACCTGTTAACTTTTAAAAATTTATAAATAAAATGATTTGGTGATACATATGTATCTGATACATAATTTAAGTACAAATTAATACTCAAAAATTCCTTGGAGTCACCAGAATTTTGTTTTGTTATTATTTTGAGAATAACTTTACCTAAAAAAAATATAAAAGTTCATAGGGGTTGTCATTTGAAACCTTTGATTTCTCCTTTACTCCCTTAAGTTTAAAAACTTATCCCAAAATGGAAATAGTATTTTAGCACAGCAGTTTCAAAAAGTTCTTTACCCATTATTATGGTTATTTAAACCTCTATTACTATTAGACAACATAACAAAATAAACGTAAACATAAATAAATAAAATATCAGTGGACTGACACATACTTTCTCCTTTAAGCTAACAAATATTACATAAATGCAATAAAGGTAATAAGATGAACCTTCTCAAAAATTTTGAAATTTAAAAAGCCTTCAAAAATTCGCCCCATAATGTTCTGAACGAGAAATTATAATTTGTTTCTAACATTCTATTTGGCAGAGTAGCAAGATTAGGGAACAATATGAGAGATAAACAGACATATTTCTCCCCCAAGGTCAATGTGATCAAGCAGGCATGGACCAACATGCTCTTGTAATCCTACAGTCTGGTTTCAACTTCAGCCAATCACATGTGATTTTAAATTTTTATTTGAAACAGTGTCTCAGTGTGTATGTGTTTATGTTTATGTAAGTGTGTTTTATATCAAGTATGACAAAAGCAGTGCTCAATATACAATTTTGACAGAAAAAAGATTTGAAAATGGGGCTATAACCTGGAAACTATAGTCATTTATTAAAATAAACAAAGATTAAGAGGAGAGGTCTGTAACCAATTTTTAATTTAGTCAATTTATCAGTCCAGGAGGCATATTATCCCCAGACCCCGTTCTAGTTGTTGGCAGACAAAATGGCTCGTAGCAGAAGTGATTTTGTGTATAGTATTTGCATATAATAAATTATTACAGCATCCTAGTGTTATTATATAGTTGAAGTAACGTGAGAATAATCAGAGGTATTTATCTTTAGTTGTCGAGTTAGTATTTTAATAATTAAAAGTAGTACCAGAAAAAAATACTTAAAGGTCTGGTTTTAATTAGGATATCAATTGTTGGAAGGTAATGTGGAAGTGATAAAAGAGAAGTATAACATGGATGAATTGTGGGTAACTGCAGCACGATAATTGTTTCATAATCCGTAGTTTAGTATGTGAATATTGCGATGCATGAATAGTTTGAATTGTTGAAGAATTATTTTTTGTAAAAATAAGTGGGCGGTGAGTAAGAAATATAGAATTTATATGTTACTACAATGGTGACACTTAAGCCAAGTAACTAAATCATGGTATTAATATTTTAATACATATTCAAAAAAATCTTTTTCCTACCCAAGTTTATAAAACCAGTTTTATTTGCCATAAAAATAATTATGTTGTTACAGCTAAAGAACACTGAAAAAGTTACATTCTTAGAACAAGTAGTCTTAAATATTAAATATGAGATCCTCCAGTCGTTTGTCATAGTTTGTGATCCTTTTATAAGTGAATTTTTTAAAATATACCAAATATTTTTCCTTATCTTAACCTTAAACCTTATTAACATAACACTTGTAAATAAGGTGGTTATAAGGAGCATTTACGTTAGACTTTGTTCTGATACTATGATGGACATTAATAACCAATGGTTTTATGAGTACTTAAACGTGAAATATTGAAATTGTGTTATGGCACAAACACTTAAAAATATAGAAACATAAAAGTTTAATCAACTGAAAAACTCAAAAGTATGCTTATGCAGAAATAATCTTGCTAAAAGTGTATTATTATTATTTATTAGCATCATAATTAAAGTAAAAAAATATATCTTTTTTAAATTACCTGTTACAAATCCAATTAAAGCACTAACACCTGCAACTGCATGCCAAATCAGAGACAAGGGATTCACAAAACAAAAACATTTTCTTCAGTCACTCACCATTGTACATTCAGACCATTTTGAAAGGGAAAAGGGGGGTAGCGGATTTGGTATTCCGATGGGAGTATTATGCACTAGCAGGCGAGTATATAGGCAGCCTGTAGTCTCGGATAGTCAGTCGTGCAGCACTAGTGACCACACAGCGACATGGAGTCACTGTTCGTACTCAGCTCAACCACCTACGTCTTGATCGCGGTACTCGCTACTGTGGTCGTGACCATCATCGCCGACTACTTTCGTTGTCGTAAGCAAGTGGGCGCAGACAGTCCCAAGTCTGATGGGTTGAAGGAGCTGCCAGGACCTCGTGCCTGGCCCATCATCGGCTCCCTGCACCTGCTCGGAGGCTACGAGGTGCCTTACCAGGCGTTTGGCCCGCTCGCTCGACTCTACGGCAGAGTGTTCCGCCTCCATCTCGGCTCTCAGCCGGCTGTCGTGGTCAACGGTCTCGACAACATCAGAGAAGTGCTCATGGCTAAGGGTACCCACTTCGATGGAAGACCCAACTTCCGCAGATACCAGCAGCTCTTCTGCGGCGACAAGGAGAATTGTGAGTACTGATAGATTTGGAATTACTTTTCCTAAAAATATATCCAATTTTTTTAAAGTTAAAATCTCTCAACACGATAAATTGGTTAAGGTTCCCATGTTAAAATATATACATATATATTTCTATCTTATAGTTAATAATTATTAATAGTTTTAAAATTGGAAGAAGGGCTCTAAAAAATTTCCAAAAACAATTATTTGTTAAAACTTAAATTATTAATAAATAAATTACTTAGTAAAGTTGTTTGTTGTTTTAAGTAATTTTATCTTAGTGGTCCCTGAAAACATAGTTTATATTACATTTATACAAGATTATCTTTTTTGTAAACCCTTATAGGACCTTAATTAATTAAGTATACAATTTTCAAACTGTAAATACTTGAACGGAAACAAGGACAATAAAGATATTTTATTGAGGAAAACAATTTCTTAAATTCATAAAAAGGTTCATGCTTTTAAGAATTAAAGATGATCGTTTTTTTTAAACAAAAATATTTTCAATTTTTCAATCGTTTATATTAAATTTTTCTGAAAGAAGCTTACAAAAAATCAAATACTTATATGTTTTAGAAAATAATGATGAGTGTATAATTAAAAACTAATTTGTTTTGATTTGTTTATGTAATTACCAATTTTTATCACTAATTCAAAATTTTCCTGGAAAATCAATACCTATTTAATATTTACTAATATTAAATAATTACATAGATGAATTCTATTCTAAATTATAATTTTCATCTCAACTATTTTGACTTATGATATTGTCTGATTGCAGCACTGGCATTCTGTGACTGGTCAGACATGCAGAAGACTCGCAGAGAGATGCTGCGAGCACCCTGTAGTCTCGGATAGTCAGTCGTGCAGCACTAGTGACCACACAGCGACATGGAGTCACTGTTCGTACTCAGCTCAACCACCTACGTCTTGATCGCGGTACTCGCTACTGTGGTCGTGACCATCATCGCCGACTACTTTCGTTGTCGTAAGCAAGTGGGCGCAGACAGTCCCAAGTCTGATGGGTTGAAGGAGCTGCCAGGACCTCGTGCCTGGCCCATCATCGGCTCCCTGCACCTGCTCGGAGGCTACGAGGTGCCTTACCAGGCGTTTGGCCCGCTCGCTCGACTCTACGGCAGAGTGTTCCGCCTCCATCTCGGCTCTCAGCCGGCTGTCGTGGTCAACGGTCTCGACAACATCAGAGAAGTGCTCATGGCTAAGGGTACCCACTTCGATGGAAGACCCAACTTCCGCAGATACCAGCAGCTCTTCTGCGGCGACAAGGAGAATTGTGAGTACTGATAGATTTGGAATTACTTTTCCTAAAAATATATCCAATTTTTTAAAAGTTAAAATCTCTCAACACGATAAATTGGTTAAGGTTCCCATGTTAAAATATATACATATATATTTCTATCTTATAGTTAATAATTATTAATAGTTTTAAAATTGGAAGAAGGGCTCTAAAAAATTTCCAAAAACAATTATTTGTTAAAACTTAAATTATTAATAAATAAATTACTTAGTAAAGTTGTTTGTTGTTTTAAGTTATTTTATCTTAGTGGTCCCTGAAAACATAGTTTATATTACATTTATACAAGATTACCTTTTTTGTAAACCGTTATAGGTCCTTAATTAATTAAGTATACAATTTTCAAACTGTAAATACTTGAACGGAAACAAGGACAATAAAGATATTTTATTGAGGAAAACAATTTCTTAAATTCATAAAAAGGTTCATGCTTTTAAGAATTAAAGATGATCGTTTTTTTTAAACAAAAATATTTTCAATTTTTCAATCGTTTATATTAATTTTTTCTGAAAGAAGCTTACAAAAAATCAAATACTTATATGTTTTAGAAAATAATGATGAGTGTATAATTAAAAACTAATTTGTTTTGATTTGTTTATGTAATTACCAATTTTTATCACTAATTCAAAATTTTCCTGGAAAATCAATACCTATTTAATATTTACTAATATTAAATAATTACATAGATGAATTCTATTCTAAATTATAATTTTCATCTCAACTATTTTGACTTATGATATTGTCTGATTGCAGCACTGGCATTCTGTGACTGGTCGGACATGCAGAAGACTCGCAGAGAGATGCTGCGAGCACATGTGTTCCCACGAGCTTTCACTTCCCGCTTCCACCATCTGGACTCGATCATCTCCCAAGAACTCAACGAGATGAAAGCTCGCCTCACTTCAGAACCAACAGAGATCAAACCAACCCTCATGCTAGCCTGCGCCAATATCTTCACCTCCTACTTCTGCAGCAAACGCTTCGACTTTGACAATTCAGACTTCAAAAAAATGGTCAGAAACTTTGACGAAGTCTTTTACGAAGTGAACCAAGGCTACGCAGCGGACTTTATCCCATGGTTGTTACCTCTTCATTCCAAACACCTTGCTCAAATGGCCCAGTGGAGCCACCAGATTCGAGACTTTGTGGTGTCTTCCGTCATCGAGAACCGAGCCGAGACCTGGAGCGAAGGACAGGAACAAGCGGATTATGTGGATGCTTTAATTGACCACATCAAGACTGAGCAACAACCAGTTATGTCGTGGAACACAGCTTTGTTTGCTCTGGAGGACATCATTGGAGGACATTCAGCTGTCGGGAACTTCATCACCAAGATCCTCGGTTTCATCGCCACTCGCCCTGAGGTCCAGAGGCGTATTCAGGAGGAGGTGGACAGCGTGACGATGAGAGCTCGCGATGTGACCCTTGCGGATCGTGCCATCATGCCCTACACGGAGGCTGTGATCATGGAGGTGATACGACTCATCGCTTCCCCCATCGTGCCCCATGTTGCCACTCAGGACAGCTCTGTTGCTGGTAAGTCGTGCTTCGCTATTTTTAAAAATTACATCTTCTTCAAACCCAACATAGTTTGTAAACGTTTTTAAATATTTGTTTTATCAAACATTAGTAAATATAATAAATCAAATCAAAAATATAAATCAATCAGTTTTAATATCATCTAATCAGGTATTTTTTCACAGGATTCAGAATCAAGAAGGACACTTTGATCTTTCTAAACAACTACGAACTGAGCATGAGCCCAGAGCTGTGGTCCGAGCCGGAGGCGTTCCAACCAGAGAGATTCATCTCCAGCGAGGGTCGGCTGGTCAAGCCGGAACACTTCCTCCCGTTCGGCGGTGGTCGCCGGTCGTGCATGGGCTACAAGATGGTACAACTTGTTTCCTTCTCCACCTTAGCATCGCTAATGCAGAGCTTCAACATTCTTCCTGTAGAGGGCACAAGCTACAAGGTCCCAATCGGCAACCTGGCCTTGCCATTCCACACTTTCAACTTCAAGTTCGAGAAGCGATAAGAGAATCATTCCAAATTACTATTTCATTATTGAATCAATTTAGTATAGATACCGACTGTCTTTCATTCTAGGGTTTTGAATGTAGAATTTTTATCGAGTGAAATGATGATGAGCGATTTTGTTAACAGTTAAAATGTAAATGCTGTGCTTAGAGCTTTAATTTCAGAGTTTCAAACTGATTAGGTACAAACTAATTGTTAGGGATAGTTAAATATTATTAATTAGTTAGTTTTATTTATAATATTAGAAAAATGTAAGCAATAATTCATTTACCACTATTCCTACTAATGAATAATTATTGATAGGTAATTTTCAAACTGACAAATTCTCATAAAACTTAATTGAGTTGTAAAAATATTTTATAAATACTCATTGTTCATTAGTTATAGGTGCTGTAAATTTGAATATATTATTTATTGTTTTAGTAAACTGAATTGTATTGATATTCCATTTTACTATCAAGTTTGTATAGTGTATTATTGACTATTATAGTAATTCTAGATAAGATTAATTATAAGTAAAGATATCCAAATATATGATACGGTTTAAGTTCCAACGTTCTTTAGATAGTAGCTAAAAACAACTTATATTCTAAATGAATATAGGAAATATTTGTGATAACCCACTTTTTAATCTAATACTTTTGTGTTAGAAAATTTTAAAATAGGTATTTGAGCTTTAATTTTTTCAACCAAAGACTGACTGTAAATTATATATATTTTACTGTACATACTAGAATTCCTAGTAAATTTATCGATGTATATAAAAATTTGCGGATTTATTATTTATATTAATTTATATTTGTTATAATAAATATGAGTTACTTCAAAATAATACTGTGGTTATGATTTCTTCAACCAAAACTCAAATTTGTGTATCATAGTTGAATAGAATGTACTTTCATAAAATTTGAGGATGAGAAATAATTTAGCTAAAGGTTCATTTAAATTCACCTTAAAATATTCACCGGATACCTGTGGTGTTAAGTACATGAATACTCAAAAGTTGTAAATTGAGTACATTCAAGAAATTCAGTGGGACCAGACATGATTTTTCAAGCCTTCATCCCTCAAAACAATGATAACATGAAACAAAGGTTATCAATGTTTCTAACACATACTTTCTTCCTCTAAAGGCAAACAAAAAATTACTTATTATTCATTTATTCAAACCATTACAAAACATCATACAATGACTAGTGATTAGTCAATATATTCTTAAATTAAATCTACAATCAAACAAAGTTTTAACTAAATATAAATAAATAATACAACCGTTGCAGCAGATCTGCATACTCAGCGAATTTCCAAATCAATAACATAATATTAATAATATATGACAAGTTTTATCATTATCTGTCGATAAATATAAGAGTTATTTGCCTATTCTCCATAAGATTAATATGGGAAAGAGTATGCAGGTTTGCTGCTGTGAGGAACGCTGAAAGTAGGTGTTTCTAGCGTAAACAATATATATTTTGATCATTTATATCAAACAGCATAAACAGGTTCAATGCGACTTGATAAATATATGAACTATAAAGAGTAAGAATTTTAAATTTCATAAAAGTTGTCTACAATTAATGTTAATTGAGGCTTCCATAATTTTAGTTACCCATGAATGAAGTATTTTTGGATTGGCTAGCTGTACGGTACCACATGCAATTAGACCATAATTCATGATTGATGAAAAATATGCATGGTAGATTGCGATTTGAGTATCAAGATTTTTTGTATCTCTAATAAACCCGAATGACAAAGGTGGCTGAAACTAAGGGCTTTGATATTGTTTCTATGTATAACTTCCAATAATTTAGGTGTGAATCTATTTTTATTCCAAGATAATCTACAGAATTTTTTGAAGATAAATTTAATAGTAATTTTTCAATTACAGTAGAACCTCGCTAATCCGTCACCTGCGGGACCGGGGGTATGGTCGGAACAACAAAAAGGTCGGATTATCAGAGGAACTCGTATATTAACATAAAAACAAACTTAAACTGTATTTTGAAAAAAGAATATTGCATCAAGATTTTATAAAAAGCTACTGTACTGATGAACGCTACAGAAAGCCTAAAAACATTAAATAAATAAATTATTTAATAACAATAACGTACAAAAAGTGTCCATTATGTACTTACAGAGTATGCTGTAGTGACGAGAAAGCAT
This sequence comes from Nephotettix cincticeps, assembly GCA_023375725.1. Classification (NCBI taxonomy): domain Eukaryota; kingdom Metazoa; phylum Arthropoda; class Insecta; order Hemiptera; family Cicadellidae; genus Nephotettix; species Nephotettix cincticeps. The sequence goes on along the minus strand of CM041790.1, from coordinate 68,478,933 downwards.
AACACTACAATACTGTACGTGGCCTAGGTACAGTTGCTGCATCATGTAGCCTAGATGTTCCGCTATACACACTATGTATTACTGTATGAATATAAAACACAGTTCAGGAATGTTTTGCAGTAGGGTCAAATATCTTGTAAAACACTGTATGTACTGTATAAAACACTTAATCTACAAATGAATAATTCAAACACAATAATTGTTTTAAAGAAATCACGAAACATTTACATGTTTAAATTCACTGTCTAATACTGTGCAGTACTGTATTTAATTTTGTTCCGGTTGAAAAAATTCTGTGATATTCTTCTGCCTGGCAGACGACAACCTCGCCATTGCTGCAGCATTCGTCCATTTTCGAACCCACAAAATGCTACTCTGACTGAAATACACACTCACGATGTCACCTGTCGAAGCGTCATCGACAGGTTTCAACTTGAACGGAGTTACGAAGTAAACAAATGCTGTAAATTTACGCTAGCTTGGTCGGACTAAGCGAGGAGAATGCCGCCGAGGACGAATTAGCGGGAGTCTGTTGTGCCGACGGGCACGGTCGGACCAACCGAGGAGTCGGACCATCGGAGGTCGGACTATCGAGGTTCTACTGTACATCATTTGTGTCTTTGACACATTAATGGATAAACCATTAGCCGCAAACCAGTCCTCTAGAGATAGTGTATCATCTGCATAGGATTGAAAAGTTGTTCAATTAGTAAAGTAAAAAGAGGTAATTTACATAACTGTTAATAAACAATAGCCAATAATTGATTCCTTTGGGACTCCATTTGGGTTATTTAACCATTCTGATCTATATGTATTGTTACATTTATGAAAAACTATCCCTTTACCTGTAATATTTTCAGATAATCCACCACGAATAGAAGATTAAGACCAAGAACTGAAGTCGGCTACTCACACTTTTTACTTTGAAACTGAGTTTTCTTCTGAACTGGGACCGTGGCGTATCCTGTAATCTAGCTACTTGGAGGTCACGAATTGTGGTTAGATAAGAGCGATGTTTGATGGTTGTAGTTTTCTTTTGTGTGGATTAACGCCCACATAATTGAATTCTACATTAATCCGCAAAGACCATCCTCATACTCAGACCAGTTTGAAATTCAGAGGCAGTGGTTCAGACTCCATGTTAAACTGTAGGTCCCTTAGATATGCCATTCACTGTTGATCTATTAATTAACAGTCCTGTCTAAGGAACATGTCGACCTTAGTCAATAACAAGACTAAAAGATTGCGCCACAATCATCTTACATTCCTTTCTCATTCATAGTTGGCTTAAAATACCTAGGTCGCCATTTCAAATGGTAATCTAATCTAATCTTCTAGGCGTAATGGAGACTTATATGCCTATGAAATAACCTTATTCCTATTCTTATTCAGAAGATACTGAACCAACCACTGGGTGGAAACTTTTAGAACTTACGGAACACAAAATATAAATAAATATCAAGTTATAAATTTTCCAAAAATAATATCATAAGTTAGAATTTCCCAATTGTGATTGTTTTTTTAGAACAAAATTAAAGGGACTTGAAAATTGCAATACAACACTTATCCCGAGTTCTTAACTTAACCCAAGGTGTTTAAAAATATAAGTTACACTATATATTTCTATTATAATTTATTAATGCTCAAACAAATTCAATTTCACTTACACCAATACTATATAAATTTGACTTGGGACTTTACATATATACTGTTACTCATGTATATCTGGGTATACTTCTGTTTTTAAAATAATAATTTGTAAAATTAAAATATATTTTGTATTTCATAAGATCCGAAAATACACTGTTTCAAAAAATCTCTTGTATTCTACAAAGACTGTAACCAGTCTGTACTTTTGGATATAATGAAACATTCCTAATACTAAAAGACTTAATAAAATATCCTGGAAGAACTAAATTAAAACCACAATATAATCAGAATTTGATGTTTTATTTATATCGACATTCAAAAATTTTACAATTCATCTGCAGAAAAAGATTTTAAGAATAACCAAAGAAAACAGGGTTTCACATTAACAAGGCGTAAAATAAATTAATTATTAGGACTAACCACGGTGACTTAAACCAGTCAGTAAACTTCCTTCAGGGGAGTAAATTATACAAAATAAAATATTAATTACATTGGCTACACACTCACAACCTCTTACATAAATACTGTACAAAATATAAACTTTATAAACAAAAGTATTCAAGCGTCGGCATGTAGCGAAACAAACATCAGGTGAGGGCTATACAAACACGGCGAAAATGGCTGTTTATACAACGGACTCGGAATGCAACATCGTACCTGACAAAATTACAAAATCATTCCTTTAGGCATGATATAATTTAAGAACATAAAACACTTGTAAAAATATCATAGAAATATTTTATTGATTAAGTTTATTCAAAATGGGTTTAGTTTAATATGACTAAGTACTAACAATATTTCTGATATAATTTGATTATTCTGATATTATCAAAAGTTGTATGAATTTTCTGATCAGAGCAGCTGAAAAGAATTAGGAATTAAATTAGTGTGAGAAATCTTTACTTAAGTTTAATAGAGGGTAGAATATTCCTTAACCGATCCAAAAATGACAATGGAAAATCTATAATTATTGTTATAATTATCATTATTATAAATACAGTCAACCATTAAACATGAACTTGCCAGAAAGTTCTTTTACTCAATAGGACTTATGTCTAAATTTCTCACAAGGTTTTTTTAACGAAAATAAAATATTTTTTTTCAATTACACGAAATGAACATTGAATTTCAGCGAAAAATCACAAAATACTTCAAAAACTCACTCCAGCTGCTTCTCAAATATAATGTTACAGGATCGGAAAGTAGCTTAAAAATCAGTGCTCACAACAAAGATGAAATGCCAAACCAGAATCACAACATTAAATATTGCTGACATACTGACAAAATATTGCTGTATCGGGACAAATATATAATACACCAACAAATATTGCATATAATCGTGTAGTAGGCCCGGCCCCGCCTATGGGGTGTGCTACTTACATTTCCCAGCCAACACAGAGTAAGCGAGGACCGTACACTGTATAGGGTCAACTTAATAAGCACCAGTACTTACACTAGTATACCAAAATCAACTGCTACTTCCTATCGAAAATGCTTAAGTACTTCATGTAATCTTAATATATATGTCTTGTCGACTGTTTAGTAAATGAGTGAATTATTTAGTCTTTAAATACGCGATGCTCTGGGAAAGCTTAAACGAGTAAACAGGAATGAAAATAGTTATAAGCAATGAGATCTCGGCACAGGAAAAGAATGGTATTTACAATATGGCACCTAAATAACAAAAGTGCAAATTATAAGGTATATAAAGATGGAACAGACCTATAATTTCAGAAAAAGTTTTTTTAAGTAATATTGGGACTGGATTGATTTTAAGACAGTTTAAGTAGAGCTTTTTGGAGATTTGACCCTCCAGTGCAGATTTAACCCTCGACGCATTATGTGTCGATTCGGACCCCTTGTGAAGTGCTATCGACGCATAATACGCTGATTCGTAAATTCGATATAGCAACTCTAATACAAACCCGAATAGGTTGTTTTTTAAATAGTTCTACAGGAAAATAAATTCTCTATCTTGCAGGCACTGCAAGTTTGACATTGGCATTGAAAAAATGATTGTATTTACTTCCCTGTGGGAAATAGGTTACATCATGTATATGTCTAAAGGGAGTTTTATATTAAACATTCAATACAATAGCCCTGGTAGTTTCTATGGAAACCTGTTACATATTTTCCATCTTAAAAATCACTAACACCCCCCCAGAGCTAAGACATATCCATGTCAAAAACTTTTGTTATTAATTATATTCTGTGTAGTCAAATGTCAGCTGTTGACAAATTGCATCAGCTGCGTAATTATTTTCATCCATGTTTGTTTACATTTTGGACTGTGTTTTTGCTCAAGTTTTTATCTTAGTTTGTGTAATATCAATGAAATTCATTTTAGTTAGTTTATAAGTGTATTTAATTAGGTTAGCGATCATTATTATTATAAAATGACTCAACTGAGTTGTTCAAGTGCGATATAGTTCTGTTTTTAGTTTATAAAACTTTTGATTATTGATAAAAGTGTACATAACTATACATATTTGTGATCTGTATCATATTTGGAACATTTTGTATATTTTGGAATTTTGTTTAGGTGAAAAATAAAAAAGTAACAAACTCCCGAACTAATAAAAAACTTTTTTTAATTTTCTTTGTTTTCTGCACTGTACTTCACCTTGATTGTGGTAAATTAAAAAAGTAATATTAAATAATTCTGGAGTTATTGCTGAACATATTGATATATAATATGTTACAATTTATTCCATATTTATATTTAAGAAGTTATTTTACAAATATGTCTTCTCGCCACCTTATAAATGCTTAGCACTAATCAATGAAACTAGCAGCACCTGGAGGGTTAAACTTAAATCTTTTGAAAATTATTATAATTTTGTTCTAATCAAACTTATTTGGTATTCTATGTTCAACAATGTATATGATCTAATCCCTTTTTTTACCACTTCAGTTTAAATTAAACCCATTTTTCATTACCGATATTACATATCTAGTTTTTGTCTGCTTTCAGTCAGTAATAACAAAATTATGGACTATACATTTTAAAAGTTTTGAATTAAACTGCATAAACTTGATGCACAAGCGAAGGAAGGAACACAAGGAATATCACCTTTAATAATTTTCATAGCTCTTGTGGATGGTTATGAGTAGGAAACCTGTTGTTGGTTCATTGATAGCAGGATCTTCTCTTTTTCATATAGGTGATTGGAAAATTTTAAAATCGATCCCGTCCCCTTTAGGCCTGTTAAGAAAATACTCGCCTGTCCATCCTTAAACGTCAATTAATTTTTAGGGGAAAATAATAAAAATATTGTCTAAAAAACATACCAAGGAAATTTAACATGTTACACGTCGCTTTTCATAGGAAGTACTTATTACTTTTATTAGTATATTTTTATGGAATGTAAATACCATATGTTGCTAACTAATAATGAATAACTTTTCAGGAATTACCAGAGTTATAAAATTAATTACTCTTCCAAGAAGTACGCACCAAACTAAATAACATTAGTAAAATTAATTACGAGCGGTAAAAAATTATTTCAAAAGAGCCAAAAATAGAGTTAAAGATACTTCACTCATGATTTAAGTATAAATGAAAACAGGGGATGAAAAAAAATTGCATAAAGATAGCTATTTTCAATAATCTTAACAAATTCAAGTTTTAACATGTTTTGTTATTCTTACTCATAATATGACCAATATTAAGAATGTAATTTAAGTTGGACTAATTTTCAATTATCAATACATGGGGCTCTTACATTACAACTTCTTTTCCAATCTAGAATTATGGATCTAAAATAAATCTGAGAATCAAAGAAAAATTCTATGACAAATAAAAAAAATGTATAGATAATTAACAATTCAATATACAAATCATATTCAGTAAAGTAACAAAACCGGATCTGAAACACTGCATTCAAACTAAATGGACGACTGTAATACATTATAAACTAGAATTTTTTCTGTGAACTCTAAACTTAAAACTACGAACATATTTAAACATTCTTCAATATTGGGAATATTTTAATTGCACCTCAACACATTGATTTCACTATAGCACACTTCATTGTCCCCTTATAAATCTAATAACAAAAAATTCAACAATATAATACAGGAAAACTCAATAATACAAGACTATTTAAGCATTCCACACAAAGAATCCTGTTCGGTAATGTTATTATGGACTTTCATAACAATCTTATGCTAAAATTGACAAAACGATAGAAATTGATCAAGAAATGAATGGACGGGTATCACATTAAGTCATATTAAATGCATTCAGAATGTTTCCACATAGGCCTAGAAATATAAAATGTTTAAGTACTTGTTAGAATATTCTTGAATAGCAATAATTGAAAAGTTTCAAGCAAATTGTGCTTACAAGAGAAAAAGTTGTACAAAATTGATAACTGTTCATGGCCTTCTCCTAATAATGTAACAAAACAGTTCATAAATAAGCAAATAATAAAAGTGAACATAAAACACAGTCAAAAAGTAAATATAGATTGAATAAAAAATAAAATCTGCTATATACCTTAATAAATAAATATATATATATAATGAATAATTCCAAGCAAAACAATATTTAACGATGCAATACAAAAATCCTTAAAGGCAATTATCGTTCTTGTGTTATTCTAATTTTTTACATGACAGAGTGACATTCATGTAAGAATATATATGTATGTATATGCAAACTATCTTTATGATTTAATTAAAAAATGTGACATATCGTAAATGATCAAAGATTACCAACATCAATTCAGGTAGTAACAAATTAAAATAAACAACAAATATTTTTAAAAATAAACATATAAAATAGTTAAATATTTAACATAAACGTCTAATAACATGCTATCACAAATTATAATAGAACCTCAACATCTAAAACATGGGAGACTAAAAACATCGATAGTTAAAAATCAAACGAAAATTGTAAGGACCCTGTAAGCTGTGGAAGTTATTTACACTCGCAACTGTGAATGACGGTGAAAGACGAAAACAAGGAACGACCTTACAAAACTAACTGACTCTCTGGTAAAAATATTCTTTCAATGTCAACAAAGGATAATGGACAGGTCGAGGATGGATTCGGACGTATTTATTGTGTAAATCGGATGGGCTTATTTCATCTAACCTAACATTCCTCCTCTTATCTACAAACGCCGAGGCGATCCTACGATAACGGTCGAGTACCTCCACGGACCGGAACTATCTCTTTCAGCGAGACTTACTATGTCACAAACGTTGTGAATTATTTTATCGAAGCTTCAAAAACTACGCGAGTACAATTTAAACGATATAATACAATTTGCGTTTGGCAAGTTATATAATACACGGCCTCCACAAGCGTTGCCTACGGACTCTTCAGTGCATATGGCAAGTTTTCTAGAAAAATTATCACATTTATACAAATTGAAACGATGTGTTATCATGCAATGATGTGTTGTCGTAGCGGCGGCGGCTGCGGGAATTGACATGTCGGGGGCTGTACACACGGGTTCAAGCGAGGCTGAGGCGCTTGCGACTCATCGGATGCTATTTGTTGCTGCGTAACGCCATCCTGCCCACGTTGCTGAGCCCCTCACCTCGGCTGTGGGACCGGTGGAGGGTGGACAAGCCCTCGCCTACAACAACCGGTTCATTGGCATTTGGACCACTTTCCTATCTATAACTTAACTTGTTACAACTTTAAAAAACCCCTTAACTGTCAAAAGAATAAATACACAAGAAAAAGGAATCAAGAATCAATTGGAGTAGAGAGTGATGTTTGAAAATGGACAAATATTTTTATAAGCTATAAGAATAGTTACAAAATTAATTTTACTTTGAATCATCAAAGAACATCTACAAAGAATTAAAAGTTTTAACAAGTCCTGATAGACTTGTAGTAAGATCTTGATATTTAAAGAAAAACATCAACATGCTTAAAACATCAAAGAAACCAATACTCGCAAAACATTCCAAATAGCCGCAGTTTATAAGGATATTAGAAAAGCAGAATTATTATTATATGTTTCTTATAAACTATTTCAGGAAGTACACAAGAATTCACACTGTTGGAAATAGCAATAAATCATTATATCTATTTGAACTTAATATCTCAATCTTGTAAATCTCTACCTCTTCAGATAGATAATGAGAGAATTACAAAATGTTATAATAATGATTTAATACTTTTAAGTGGCTAGAAAAGCTACTTAATTCATTAATCATTGAAACTGGCAAGTTTAACACTAAATAAAATCTGTAATGAACAGACTGGAGCGAAAAATTTCTTCCTCAGTTCAGATTGACAAGAAACATAAGCCAAAGAAAAAAGGTATTAATACTTTAAACAATTTCTTAACCTAAAATAGCATAACAATATGTATGAATGAAAATATGTATAAAATCGCAGTTCTTAAAAATAGAAGGAATAAAGACCAGTATATGAATCCATGACCGTTTTGGCTTATGTTACTAATCCATCCACTTCATTGGGGGTATTTTATTAGAGTTTTACGAGTTTTTCCGAAATCGGTCAATTACAACCTAATTCCCCTAAAAAAACAAAAAAAAAAACTGAAAGCCAAAGACAACCCAATTCCAAAAAATAACAAAATCCTGTTACAAGCTCTGTTCTATGGGCAATACATCTCTGATACAATATTTATTATTTCACAAAAACATTTTAACGATTAATCGACGCCACCGCCGGTCGTCGAAGGTTCACCGTCGATCAATCAACGGTAGGTAAGCTTTTACAAAAAGCAATGGTGTGAATACATTTTCGGTTAAAACTACATTGAATATAGTACCGTTGTTTTCTACAGATCATACACTTTCCGCCGAGGTATGTTTAGTTTTGCTTACTCTATGCGTCAGAATTCTATGTTAGTAAAAAAATTGGTCTTCAGTTGCGCGGTTATTTCGCTTTGTTTACAATGGTGGCGTTACTCGTTCTCGTCGCGTTTGTTTGGTGTTCTGATGTTAATTTCACCATTTTAAAATTGATAGCAGTGACTTAAGTGTATAAAACTATATATTTTTATTTTACTTATTAAATTTTGAAAAACTTGGCTATCTTCAATTTTTGACTGGTATTTATTTGCTGTGTTTTGTGGGGGAGCAAACTTTGAAAAATCTTTTGAAAAATTTTTTTTATCAATTTCAATTAGATACACCCATCAAAACCAAGATAAAAATAAAACATGTTACTATTATCTTATAGATAATTTAATGTAGATTAAAATGGTGTATAATATGTTATAGTTACTATATTTTTACTATTTTATGTGAAATTTTTAGTAAAAGCCTGCAAAAGCGCCAAAATGAGGTGAACCTCAAGGGGTCAAATAGTGAACCGTTGGAGGGTTAATAGCTCAGACATTGATTGTCATTATTATACTAGACACAAGAAATTTTATACTGCTAATAAACAAACACAAATTAAATTTTTACAAAAAAAAACTTAATTGGATTAAAATTTACAAAAACATTTACCCAAAACATCAAAACTGAATACAATAATACATTTAAAGCTAAATAAAATACCCCCGTTGCAGCAGACTCAGAAAATTTTCAAATCAATAATATGACAATAATATTATAGTGGTATGACAAGTTTGATCAATATCTGTCGTCAAATAAGGTCTGTATATTCTCCATAAGATTAACATGGGAAAGAGAATGCAGGGTTGCTGCTGTGAGGAACACTGGAAGTAGGCATTTTTACCATATACCAAGTTCTATCAAAATCTGACCATAAATAAAAGAATTTGCTTATTCTCTATATGATTTAACTTTGGAAAATAGTATGCAGGTTAGCAGCCATGATAAAAACAAAGACTTTTTAAGAACTTGATTTTTAAGAATAAATGGATAGATATCAATTACATGAAGCACATAATACAAAGTTTCATTCAAAAATATTCGTTAATTAGTGAAATATTAATTTATCCTTGTCCTCCATAAGATTAGCATTGGAGCCCCAAAATACAATTTACTGTGTTTAGATTTTTTAATATCACTGTAACCGTTAAGAGATAGAGCAAAACTTTACAGTACTTAATTGTATAGTATTTTGAGCTGGTTATAATGGTAAAAAATAACATATAAAATTTTAAGAATTAGGCTTACATAGTGAAAAACGCAAAAACCCCATTTTTGGGGTACAAAACCCCCGAAACTACCCGTTCTGATTGACCGATATATATGGATTACGAACTCGTCCAAGTAAATGTAGGAATACACATCTCTACCAGATTTGATCTAAAAAAGAATACTCTACGGTTTACAGCCTGTAGTTATCTTGCATATAGGTTATTATCAACATGATTTAACCAAACATAAAATTATTTTAATACAGCATTTACATGATTACATAATTATCTCGTAAACGTCACTTGAAGTTCACGGTATTTGGGCATTTTCCCCTAACCAACATTTTTTTTCATTTTTCTAACATTTTCCTGTCTTACTAATGTTTTAAGCAATTTCAAAATGAAAACGTATGTTTTTGCTAGAACTAATTTGTTAAAACTATATTACTATATTACCTCTACTGAGACTTCGCCTCATGGTGCCGGCGTCCGGCGCAGTCATGTTACGAAGGGCTCTGCCGCGTCGGTCTTGGATCAGCTTGTTGGCCTTTACAAAGATGCCGTGTTTGGGACGAGCCTCAAAATACCTGACTCCCTGGACCGTTCCATCGTGTTTTCCTGCGATTTGAAAATTAAAATTAAAACTATGCAGAGAGAAATTAAGAATCGGACATGGTGTTTCAAGAACATGTGGTAACAACATATTAAGAGTACAGCAAAAATTCAATTCACTTCAACTTCACCTCTCGACATGCCCATACTAAAAATGCTCAGCACTCAATAACTTCTGATAGAGGTGTGTCATGTGGGTTTTCAAATACATTCTGGAGAGAATAAATCAGAACTGAACATTTGAGGTGGCTCGCTGTGAATTTTAGAGTTAAAAACATTGTTTACTCTTATTATTAAAAACATCAATAATCATGTTTAGTATTAAAAAAATCATAAACATATTGAATACGAAAAATAGGAATAAATTGTTAGGTTCTAATATATCAAATGAAAAACACAAATTTATTTAATGACTTTATACAGGGTGTTTCAGAATTCCCTACCAATACTTTAGGGCATTGTTCCTAAGTAAGAAACATATCTAAATATCATATTTAAATTGTCCGGAAGTCCTTAGTAACTCACACAGCCTCCATTTTGTTTTTTTCACATATAGTATTTTTTCTGAATAATGGTTAAACGCACAGAATTGAAACTTTGCACAAACATTTATGGCAAATAAACAAAGCTACAAAAAAATTATGAAAATTTCTCAAATTCATAAAACAAAATGGCGGCTATTTAAAATTTGATTTCTCAAATAACTCGTGAGCCGTTGATTTAAAAGAAAATTTACAAGAATAACCTTTTTTAGGTAATGTAATTACAAATCGATTGATACCAAATTCTTTTAAATTAGACAAATATTAACTGAGATATGGTAGCTTTAGTGATAGGTGACCGCTAGAATTTTAATGACAGTAAGCAGGCGGAGACTGTTGCATTGTTGTGGCAGACTCAAGTCGCATGCCTTTACATGCACTGCAACTCAGCTCTAGCGGTCACCTATCACTAAAGCTACCATATCTCAGTTAATATTTGTCTAATTTGAAACAATTTGGTGTCAATCGATTTGTAATTACATTACCTAAAAAAAGTTATTCTTGTAAATTTTCTTTTAAATCAACGGTTCACGAGTTATTTGAGAAACAAAATTTTTAATGGCCGCCATTTTGTTTTAGGAATTTGAGAAATTGTCATAATTTTTTTGTAGCTTTGTCTATTTGCCATAAATGTTTGTGCAAAGTTTCAATTCCGTACGTTTAACCATTATTCAGAAAAAATATTATAAGAGAAAAAAACAAAATGGAGGCTGTGTGAGTAACTAAGGACTTCCGGACAATTTAAATATGATATTTAGATATGTTTCTTACCCAGGAACAATGCCCTAGAGTATTGGTAGGGAATTCTGAAACACCCTGTATATGTGTAATAAGTAGGATAGTTAATATTATGGACGCTTTTTGACTTGTTACTGCTTAGTAGGTCCCTAAAAAATTAATTAAATTAACTTTTCGCTTACAAATACTATCCGAGGGCGACCTGAATTATAACTTGTAATACCCGAACCCGACCCAATTATTTTATAACTTGCATACCGGAACCTGACCCAACCCGAATTTTCATTTGGCTTAAAATACCCGAACCCGAATCAACCCAAAAATTTATGGTAATCCACTTCCTGACTCGAACCGGACCCAACAAGAATAATCACTACCTGCAGACCTCTAGTTAATGACTAGCTGACAACTAATATGTGGCCAAATTTCCTTCTTAGTTAAGGATCACTTGGCGATTAATATCACAGTTATGAAATTTGAGGAATGGAATTCCCACAATATGACGTAAAATCAGTAAAATTGTATTTACCCATAGGAGCATCTAGGTCCACCCCTATCCACGTTCCAGGTGCAAACTGTGTCGGACCAACGAAGGCTATCACGCCCGATGTGTTGGAGGGCCGTATCAGCACACTCTCCCCACAGGTGACCCATTCCGGTACTGACTCCTCCTTGGCTACGGCTCGCACCTCACTCTCATCTGCGGAAAGTTACACCAAAACTGAAACTTTTATTGGTAAGCACAACGCTTTTTGCCATACCAGCAGTAGTTGTTGCAGGGGGTTGTTGAGAGGGGTGTGAATACAAATGAACTGTGGTTTATTAAGCTGACCTTCAGTGGACCGACACGATAATAGGAGTGAGATAGGACCTTTGGACCAAACTATTCTATTTAAAATGGGCGGAAGGGTAACCTCTGCCATAAACTGTTTATTGCGCACACCCGTTACCAAAGATAGTCTCAGGAATCTTCCAAATGAAGTGACCTGGAAAACTGCAACATCCTATCGAAAAGCTCTCCAAGAGGCAGGAACCAGCCCCTCCGCATGTTGCCCAGAGTGGAGGATCTCAACTCAAAGCCTTGGGCAGTCAAAGAGCAGATAATCTGCAGTTTTCTCTTACCGATTTTCTGCTGCACATTTGGTCACCAATGAAAACCTGTCTGTGGAGCTGATGCTTTCACCTTTAGACCATTCTACGACCTTCAAGGTAAGATAGAGAGACCAAAAAAGGGGAATACTATACAGTTATAGGTTTATTAAGGCTCAGTACTATAATTAACTAATGTGAGGTAGGAATTCAGAAATTACCTTCTGTATGCGCATCAGAGGACAGTTCACCGTTGACAGACAGCTGCAGTTTGAGCGCTGCTTTGCTGTCAGATACCGGGGTGCGAGCCAGGGGGAACGACGCTCGCACAGCCGCGTTCTGCGCTCGGCTGGAGCTTTTGCGGCGACGAACCACCTGCAAAACATTTCAGCTATACAAAAAATGAACCTTGAATCTGTGACCTGATGATAGAAGTATTCTATTGAATTAAAATACAACTTTATATAGCATTTGTGATTCCTGATTAGCATTTAACAACACTTAACCTTATCAGCACTTTAGTCAATTGTCAATCCTGGGGGCAAAAATGTTTAAATTTGTAAGATTCTCAGTTAAAAAATATTTCAGAAGAAATAATAATTTAATTGATAAATTAGTTCCCAAAAAATAAACAATTTTATGACAGTATACGGAAACTATACCTTGCCAGGGGGCAGACTAGGAGTGTTATTCTCTCCTGCTGAATCGTCGTCTGCAGAGTGAGTCTCTCCGTTACTGTGGGCGGGGGCAGGTACAGTGGAGGTGGCAGGGGCGCGGGGCTCAATGTCTGGGGTTTCTACGCTCATGCTGCGAAGTGATGCTACGTCGTCATTGGTTAGATTGGACGAAGACACGGCCTCCGATCCGTAACCACTGGAAGGACAGAGATTGTAAATGAATCAACTAACAAAAATCTTAGACAAGGACATGCCAGGCAACACTGAACACCAAACAATGAAAGCATCATGAACTTGGTAACATCATTTAATGATATCAGACTTAATAATTAGTAAGTTTATCCACGTAATACATTAAAAACGACAAAAAACCAGATTTTTTATTTACAATGGTTTTTAAACACTATTGTATTTATAATTTGTAGTTAGATGTCATGTAAAGATATATAATGTTTGAACAGTTGTGAAATATCTTTTTCCAACAACCGCTAACAGGTACATTTTGGACTGTTGGCAGAACGTATAAGCAGATCATATCCGCCCTAGGGTGGATAAGTAACCGATCAATCACATAAGCGGTACGCTCCAAATCTATATGAAACTAACATCAATAGCATGCGCTAAGTGCCCACTGCCCAGTCAGCTGATAGACAATAGTCATTCCTACAACACTAAAAGTAACCTAAAAGTTTTGTTTACAATCATCCCAACAAGAAAATAAACATAACCTAAATTACTTTTTTATTGTAGGAAAAATATTGAGTGTTATATGAGTGCAAACTGAGATGGCTGCCCTCGAAATTCTAGCAACACTCAACTGACCCTTTGTACTGCCATATGAACCTCTCGTGCGATATGACATCGTTTGCGCGCTTGTTACATATATAGCTATTATCCATTGTTGAATTAAAGGTTTTTACTAAGCATAGTTTAGTTTTATTGCACAACCCCATTTTATCAGTAAAAATGAAACACAATCAGTCCGTGAGCGGGTATTGGTGTAATATACTTGGCACGGGTAACATAGGTTTAAGACTTCATGTATACAGAACTCGATTTATAACACCATTAACCGTAATGGTAAACCTAAAAAAATAATTTGGTTGGCAGAGGGTAAGTAACCTAACAACGACATTTGTATTTATAATGCTCACTCCCTTCACTTACATGTCATGTTAAGTCATGACATGTACTGTCATACAATGTCATGACAGTACATTCCACTGTTACTCACCTCGATGTGGTGCTTGGGGTTCCAGTCTTGTAGTCAGCAATGGAGTCCAGAGTCCGAGAACTTGACAATAGAGGCTTTTCAGGAAGCCTAGTCTGTTCACCCTGGAAATCAATATTTATGCATTCATGTTATGTAGACCGCTTAAGATAAAACAAATGTTATCATGTTCCTTTCCTTTCCCTTGTTATTACAGTAGAACCTCGCTAATTCGAAAATCTCTACAATCAATAGTAGCTTTTGTCTGTTTCTTTGAGAAAACAACTAATAAAAAAAATCCTGATAATTCAAAGTAATTTTACACACAATTTAGCCTCTCAAGTTCAAATGTGTTTGTACATGAGCCTCTAGGATTAAAAGTATATTCCTTTATTATTCAAAACCCTACCTCTAAAATTCGGAGTCCGATTCCATAAGCCTCTGAAATTTGAAGTAGCTGAAAAAAGCTAGTCAAAACATGACCCAGTGCATTTCCCTAATTCCTCCAGATTCGAATTGTCAGTGGCATTGTTTTTCATGGTGTGCTGTTGCATTTTTACTCTCGGTGTTGGAAGTAAATGTATAATTACCATTTTATTATCGCTAACCTCTACAATTAAAATTTTAATAACGCAATAAAGATTTTATTCTCGCTAACGTCTATAATTCAAAATCCTGATAGTTCAAACTTCCTTTAATATGAGGACAATTGGCTTTCCGTTGAATTTCAAATTGGGGCGGTTTGACTGTATTTGAATCCTTTCAGGAGAAAGAACATACTGGTATGTCACAGATGGGTAGTAGTGGGCCAATAACAGATAAAAGTACTTTTAGTAGTGCATTGGTTTCAAAATAAATACTATTGATACTAAATACTTATTTTGTGTGTCAAAATTGGTAAAAAGTACCGAATAACTAATTAATTTAGTAATTGGTAAATTAATATTGGTAAAACCTAAATTTTAAGTTCTTCTTTGTATGGGAAATTAGAAAGCACATTCGAAAGCAGTTTGATCTTGTATTTCAGAAAAAACCCACCAAGAATTAAAATACTGCACTACCTGGTTTATACCCTTTACTTCAGCTGTGACAACGACAGACTCAAGCTCTATTGTCCACTCAAACACACTCCACAATACTTTACCAAATCCGCTGTGATGATGTTCCAACTAATTCCACACACCTCAGATCACTAACCATACATTATATATATACTCATTGCCATAGTTCAGAAAAAAACATAGGTGATTCATGTCATGCATCGAAATGATACGAAATGTCATTCTGGTACATCATAACTCCTCAAAGAGTTAATTTATTCCACTTGAAAATTTCAAAAATGAAAAAAACCGGACCCTTAAAATTGTGACAATTTGTGTGCAAAATGTGTCAATGTATTTTTAAATTTCATAAATCACACAACAGTCTAAAACTTTCATACCGATTCAATCTCGCCGAACTTGAGTTGCCTCGGCACCGTGGTGGGGGGTTGGGGGGGAGCTTCCTCCTCACTGCATACCTCCTCCCCCTCCTCGCTACCCTCCCCTTCCTGCGTGAGGCTGTTGTGAGTCTGCTCCTCGTGCAACGTCGTCATTCGCAGACCAAGCTTTGTGTTCGGAGAAGCTAAAAGAAGTCAAAAAAAATTTGCTTTAAGTTTCTTGTTTTTGTAGTGTTTTTTCCAGTGGAAGCTCTTTTAACCGACCTCAGGTCCTGTCGGATTAACCAACAGTTTACTAGGAATATAAAAACTCCCCCCAATGCAACCTATGTTGCAATAATCATAAAAAAACATTCTAGTTACAACATGACGATTATATGTTTCTGTAGAAAGTCAGGTTCAAATACTTTCAATATTTCACTCAGCCAGTATACTGTGATAGCTATGTTTGCAAACTTTGTTATTCAATGGTTTTTTATACTGAAAATGAGTTTTTTATCATCATTCAATTGGTTGCTTAAGTATAAAATACACTTGAGCCCTGGTAATCCGAACTAATTGGGACCGAACCCAGTTCGGATTATCCGGAAATGCAGTGTAAATTTACATTATTAATAAAACTAATAAAACCCATTATTTTATATCTGAACTGTGTATTTAGACTGATTAACTTATGTCTTCACAAAATAGGTTTGTCCTTACATGTTTTGCCTGAATGGCATCAAGGACTGTTTCTGCAGGGACGCTCTATCAGTTATGGACTTGTCATTATAAATATATAACATAACAGACACATTAACACAAAAAAACTAACAATGATAAAACAGTGCCATCTGTAGATCAAATTTTTACTTCATCACGGTCATTGCTGGAGATGAACTCAAATGTTCAAAAGTAGCTTAGTAGTTAAAGAGTAGCTTGACATCGCCCTATGATATCTCGAGCAACAATGTATACTGC
This sequence comes from Nephotettix cincticeps, assembly GCA_023375725.1. Lineage (NCBI taxonomy): Eukaryota > Metazoa > Arthropoda > Insecta > Hemiptera > Cicadellidae > Nephotettix > Nephotettix cincticeps. Next base: position 68,461,966 of record CM041790.1, on the reverse strand, counting down.
TACATCCACATACTTTATAAGACAATGGCGCAACTTTGCATTGGCTAACAGGATTTCTTTGATATGTCAAAAGACGACAACTGAAATCCTACATTCCACAAAGTAAATTATTGTGTTGAATTAACGTTATGTATGTAATACTGATTAATTAGTCATACTGTGCTGTAGATGAAAGTAATTTAATTCAAATTAGGCCTAAAAATTAAACATTTATCTGCAAAAATAAAGCTTTTATAATTAGTTTAGAATATATTGTGAGTTTTGATTCTCGCATAAGTTACTGAAAAGATTAATCACACTTAAAAATATGTATACATTACATAAAATAATACAAATTTTGAAAAAAAGTTTTGCCTTTTTTTTAAAACGTCCATAGTCTGACGGCTCATCTTGCACATTTGCCGACGTCCGTGTATACGTTGGCATTAAAAGGGTTAAACGAAATAGACAAGATTAGACAATAATGAAACAGTGATTAGGCCAATAAGTTTTGTTCTCAATTTTCAGTTGTTCACCGTGTCTGGAAATGAATTTAATCGATGTTATGTTACTTCTTTTTACTACGGTGTCTTACTAAGCAAGAGAGGATCGTTAGATATACTGGATGAACACTGATGAGTAGTAGCAATAGTTATTTTTAACACTTTTCACTTGTTAAGTATCTATTTCATTAACACCAGTATTATTCGGCTTTCTAACTTTTTCTGTTACTCGACCATGCTCCGCTCTCATAGACATCAGTTAAGAGAGCCATAACTGTGTTTTTGGTGAATTTAACAGTCTGGATTACAATAAAACCTTAAATCTCAACACAATGCAGTTTTAAAGTTGTTGGGTTTTAGTTTTTATTTAAATTTAAACATCAACGTATAATATCAGTACTGTATAAATTTATAGTTTTTGATATAGTTAACAATATTTTTGACCCAATTAAATTGGTAAATCAATATTTCAACCATTTAAATCAGTAACTGGTTAGTCAAATGTGATAGTAGTACATAGTAGATAGTAGGCCTCCTTGTTTGTATAATGTAGCATAATGAACATTAACACTTATAACGAAACATAATTTTTAAAACGCTAAGAGAAACATAAGGTCAATTTGACCGTTACTGTGTTTTAGTGATGTTTAGCGTGTTAATTATTATTTTATGTATCACTTGGCAATCACATGAGTAACAAATGATGTTTTACAACATTTTATGGCAAATCATATTTATTACGCAAAAATCATGTGACAGAAAAAAATGAAACTCCAAACTTTACGCTCCAAGACGATGCGGCCGGCCGAAAGCTCTGGCCTCGGGAAAAATCTGTATAGGATTGTTGCCCAAGGCCAGAGCTGGTGGTCTCATAGCGGGTAATTTAGCTGTTATTTTATTTCTGGCAGGTGTTCTTTTGTTTGTTGCGTTTCATCACGATCTTTTACCGATTATACAAGGTATATGTACAGGTATAATACAAGGTATATTTGACCGACGATTGCCAGCCGGTAAGCGAAACACGCGGTAAATCTGACCGACCGTATTCTCACAATGTGTCTAATACGTACGACAACGTCGCGCCAACTAGTTGGAAATGACCAAATATTACGGAGAGGGGTTTGGGGGGAAGGTACTGAGGGTGAGAGCCGTCAAGGTCAAGCAGTTTAGCCACTATTACGTACTAAAATTATCGATCGGTCAATTTGACCGATGTTTCGTTTTAAGTGTTAATGTTAAATAGAACTAAATAATAATTAATACAAATAACTACCCCTAATACAATAAACAATTAATACAAGGCATAAAACATTATATGGAAAGAAAACATCATCCTAACTATACTAACATAAAAGCAAAAGAATAAACAATTAATTTGACAAATAAAGAAAAAAATCCTAAACACACTTGGAAATTAAAACAAACGAAAAACCAAAATTGGGAAACAAATTAAACACTGGATCTGAGCTGTAACCAAAACTAAGAGAAAATAATAATGACAAACAAATAACCTGAATAGATTAAACAGAATAAAAAAGAAACAGCAAAGAGAAGAACAAGAACATACGTTTGGAGCCAGGCTGTAGCCTCAGCGCGTTCAAGTTGAGGTTGAGATTGAGGAACGTTGGCCGGGCTGAAAGACAACCAACATCGTCATACAAGACAAGTCAACACATACAGAGACAGTGACAATAACAATAACCAAGGACCACATCCTCCGGTAGGCTGCGTGAGGAGAGGAGACACAAAGGAAAACTCTTACAGGGAAGAATGGTCACCACAGTATCACATTAGAGGGGCAATGGAAACATCAGAGGGAAGAATGAACGGCATTAATTTAAGAAGGAAGCACGGTCATTGTGAAAGTTTCTAGAAGGAATGATGAACACCGTGGTAACATCTTAAGAGGAAAGATTGGGCACATGGAAAAATGTTAGAGGGAAAAATTGAATTAATGGAAAAATTTAAAGGGAAGACTGGGGTGAAGGCATTTTAGTAGAGGATAGGCTTTATAGTAAGTGCTATCAAGTTATAAGGAAGATTCGAACGAATGGAAACATTTTTGAAGAAAAAAAACAAATATGGCTAATCCTGGTGAAGTACCAACTGCAGTTTTGTAATAACTGGCATAGCTGGTTGATAGCTTAAAGGTAATTTGAAAATAAAAAGATTTTCTGTGTTTGTTCGTTAATTATTAACTTATTTTATGTTAAAAAAAACCTGATGGGCCAGAGCATTACTCCTTGTGCCAGTAATTTAAATTAATTACTGAATTAATTATTAAAAAGATGAATGTTTCAAACTTTCGCAAAAGTTTTCATTACACATAAACACATTGAACAGAATGTTGAATAAAATTATGAATTTCCACAAATAAAATTTGAGCTAATTTTCTGTTAAATAAATAACATGGAACTGAGCATATCAGAATAAACTTTCTCTAAAAGTTTATCTTACAGCATTAGTTAAAAACCCATCTCGATAAAACAATATATTATTTTTCAACATAAATTCAGAGAACTTTATCTGAGGTAACCTCAAGTTTTGTTTATGTTGTAGCTTTGATGTATATTAGCCTTTTAAACTTTATTTTAGGTGGTTAACAGTTCAAAGGAAAGTGGATAAAACTCTTTAAATGTCCCGAGAACTAGAATCTCACCTCAAGGGAAGTAAAAGTGTGTATCACCAGATACTAAGAACGAGGTAACAGGTACTCAGATTAATTTATTTTCCTCAGGTCTTCACAGTTGCTGTTCACTAGCTCTTTACATCAAGCTTTTCATATGATAAAATATTTACAGTAGAACCTCGATTAACCGTCACCCTCGGGACCGAGACCATGACGGATAACCGAATAGACGGATAACAGAAATAATAATGGATAAAACTTAGCACCTAGACAGTGTTTGGCGTGGCAACATCGCAATTCATTGCCTGGCATGTTATAACGGTGCCATTGTAAGTCCTAACTAATTTTCATGATTGCTGCGCAGTATTTAATGTGAATTTATTTTAAATGAGAAAAAACAAAACTACGCCATTTCAAGTGAAAAATACTTTATTTAAATATTTTATTAAGAAAACAATGAAATATCAACTGTACACGTATGTATTTTTACTCTCAAAACTTACATTACCGGTATTTAGTTTTTAAAATAATTCGTCATTTTCTTTTGTTTCTTTCCCGGTCGAGCTTTTCAGGCGGTCATGTTTCTAATCTTCTTGTTTCTAAGAAGCACCAGCGTTTAATAATTTATTGTTTATTGTCGAGTCCCAAATCTACATGTTTCCGTTTCTCAGCCATAACAGAAAAGCATTATACACTACGTATAAACATCACTGTCAACAATAAACGGTAAAGCACGTAAAACACTAGTAGGCATTGCACTCGAAATCGGCAAAAACTTCAGTTCACTGTAGCCACGCACCATACTGAACTAAAATATAACAGTAGCAGTGGAATGCAGAGGACAGTGTAAGGGATTAACCAGCTGGGTCACTACCCTTGCCACCAATGATTCACACACATTGCAAGTGTGCAGTACAGTCGTCACTACTCATCATAGAGCCTCAACAGACGATCCGGCTCAGCGCTGACGCGGAAACATATTTATTTGCGCTAGCGGGGTGGCGGTTAATAGAGACTGACGGTTAAAAGGGTGACGGTTAATCGAGGTTCTACTGTACTTCTTAAAAATATTTATTACAAACTATTTCACTAATTACAACTAACCATAATTAGGGCTATGCTGATACGCTTAAACTGTACTGACTAAATGAATGGTGATCAACTGTTAAATATTTACAGAGTGAATGAAACTTATTTAGAAATTATATCAGTTTAGCCCATCAGATTAAAATTACATACAACCTACACTGAACCATTACATTCGTGCACTGGACGAGTGTGCAAATCTAGCAAAGCTGAAGCCTAATCGTTTTTACATTATCAAGAGCACTATCAATTAAATAAAATAGCGTTAACAAGATTAAAATACGGTAAAAATTAAAAAAAGAACGCCAACAGTTGCAAATCTATCTTTAAGAGAACTTCATTTAAGTTCACATGTTTTCAACAAACGCACAGCTCAACAACGTTTAAGCGTCCTTTAAAATGATCAAAGCATAATAAATATTAAAAACTTACTGCAATATGCTTCAAGTGTAACAAAAACAACAAATTTTAATGAGGTCCCTTTTATTAAATCTTACATGATATATCATTAATTATATCTACACATCTGAACTGGAAATAGCAAAAATCTACACACTCACTGCTAATCTTTATAAAAACTAAAAATTTTTTAGTTGAACTGGTTAAATGTGTAGTAGACAATTGAATTTCTGTCTTGTTTACAACCAAAAACCAACAATGATCTATAGATGTGCAGCACAAAACTAAACACCCAGACACCTAAGGAATAATATTGTGCCTGCAGTAAGGCATTGCAAATCCAATTGATCTGACTTGTGTTGGTGACTTTCCACCACACAAGGAGTATCTTTGGATCTTCTAGTTTATTGTGTCAAACTGCCAGAATAGAATATATAAATATTCCTTTAAAGTAAGGAGCTAGATTAGAACAGTTATTGGTAATGTCTTTTTTGGTTCTTTTTTAAACCAGAGACACTTTTACAGCAAGAGAGTGGACATTCAAAAAATGCTTTTAGGAAAATGAACTAAACCCAAATGGGCATCCTGGGATCTGAATCCGTGACTTCTTTCACTGTAGTCCAAAACGATAACCGTTAGGCTAGCTAGACACCCAATCACATTTGGTCTCTTGGGTTCCCACATGTTGTAAAAATATTTAGAATGTTTCAACAATTTTTTTGAATATCAAAATTTTTACTAGATTTAGATTTGCACACTCCATTTCTACACAATTCACAACTTGTTCTCATATTAGACATATTACACACTGTTCACCTTCAAGTTACTGTGGGAAGGGGGTGAGAGAGAGAGAGAGAAAGATCTGAAAAGAGATTTTATAGAGAAAAACACACGGAGACTCACTAGACAGGGGGTTTTGGACAGGGTTCATGCGCTTTTCATGCCCAAGCAATCCAGGCTATTTCACTAGGGTGGGGAGAGGGGGGCAAGCATGGTCTTTCAATATATAACAAGCTAGTATTGGTGGAAGTTAACTATGTAGACCTCTCATACATTTTTTCTTAAAACTCAACTGCCTATCATCATAGGCCTATGACCTGTGTGGAGAGTTAAAGACAGCGAGGTACTGTAGCGGTGTGAGTCACATAGGCTAGCCAGAGGCGAACGCTCGTGATCAGAAAGGAGTCAACGACCACTGCTTTCAATCCAGCAACCTTCGACTTACTGGGCTACTTCTTTGCCCCCGAGCAACCGTTGGGGTAATTAACTGAAAAAACTTTTACTAACTCTTTAGAATATATTTAGCGATTATTAAATCCTTATTATGTAAGCTTCCGTTGCGGAAATCTCAAAGACTACCAGAATCTACTTATAAACTATCAGAATATAGTCTATAAGAATTCCAAAGCTTTTTTAGCTCAATCAAAACCGAAAATTTAAAATAATTTTTAGTAGTGAAACAGCTGTTTTCATTGCAAAATGTAATTTTTTTAAGCTATAAATTTTTGTTTTAGGCGTAAACTGCAACAATTGGTCTATCGAATAAGAAATATTTTGTTTGTTAAATCACTCATATAATCATTAAAATATTGACGACTTACTTATTTTGGATTGTTCAAAGTTTGTTGTTTACAAATAAATTTAGGAAAATTTGTCTAAATCAAACCACAGATTACTAAAATTTGAAAACTAATAATAGTTTTAACTGTACGACTAATACGCTTACAACTAGTGTGCAATACGCCATTCTGGTCGTTCAGTAATGGCTCTTGTAATGTGTGTGTTGAACAACGGAAACCCATTCCACCAATCTACACAGAACAGTCGCATGCGGACAGCAACGATGCAGAATGTGACGAAAGCCTATTACCTGACAAAATGGAGCCTGGGTGGATTGGCGCAAAACGGAAAAAAAGAAAACAGAAAGCGAAATATCAGATATATTCTCTCACATGGAAAACAACTAAAGAGATGTGAAAAGAGAAACAAAACAAGAATCCTAGGGTCGAGATTAGTCTGGATAAATCTGAGACTCGCATCGATCGAATGACACAAAGGAAAAAAGAAAAGCAAAATGCAAGTGATTATTGCCTAAGTAAAACAGCACAATCTATGTGATAAAAAGACTAACATCTATACGTGTCGAACCGAAAACTGAACCAGAAAGGAACGAGGTTACTATGAATGCAAAGATAAATAACGGAAGGAAAAACTGAAAGCTGCCTGCCAAAATGCAAAACTGGCTTTTGGAATGCAGTGAAGACGGAGATAGGGACACTGAAAGCAAGAGGTGTCGCTTCTCTCCATCCGGTCTGGAACTTGCAACTCAGAGCAAGGGTGTCTGCTCACCCAAACATTATTAACAATCATGGGGAAATATTGCTTTAGTTCAAACTTTTCAATCATTTATAATTTCAAGAACTATATCATCCAGCTTACGATATATACAATCGATTAAGTTTTATGACGACTATTCAGAAAGTATGGAACGTCCCCGTCTATCTCCGCTAGGCCCGCGTATTGTGTATTTTCGGATCTGAGTTTCCAGGACCATAGTGGTTATCCAACTGGGACCCTGAGAGCATCAATGCGTGCTGCCTGTCTTTTAAATATCTAAATTCAAAATGGTCGCTGCCATAAAAATCCTGACAGTAGTGAAATGTGATCTGTGATATGGGGATATTTTGGTTAAAAACCAAATGGTGCCTTAAATGATGCATCTAGTTTAAAATGGCCGAACTAATGTTCATAACAAGCAGAAGAGTAGTTTGTCTGTGACAATGCTCAGGCATCCACTCACAATGTCATCAACGTTAGTTTAACCATTTTAAAAATGGATACATCATTTACGGACAAAACTACATTGTTTCCATACACTTTGCTCACTTAACGATAAATCTTTATCGGTTTTAAGTTTTTAGCCGAAAAACCCATATTAACGATTGCACCTCACAACTGTTGGGAGTATTAATGGATTTACAAAGGTTTTTATGGATTTTTTAGATATTTATATTGAAAAATGTGCAACACGTCGATGCTTGCACCATCTCAGCTGAATAGCCTCACATCCGAATATATGTGATAGGTGTGCGCCTTGTGGCGTTAGACGAAAATGTACCTTACTTCCTGGTTAGCCCTTTCTTACTAAATTCCAGCAAGTTGAATACAATAATTTAAATAAATGATATTGGTTTTTTTCAATTTTAAAACAAGATTTTCCAGATCTTTTAAAACAACAAGTTATTAACTTCATTAATAAAGTTGAGGAACTCAAATGGTAAAACTACTTGCTTTCAATAATTTTAGATTTTTTTCATTGATAAAACATGGTTTTAAAATTAAAAGAAACAGTTATAAATTGCTACAATACTTCCATTGCCCAGCTATTATGCACACAAATCTTGAAGATTTGTTACATCGTTTGGATATTTCTGTTTAGAAAATTTTATAAAATATTCAAAACATTTGATTAGCTACGTTGTAAAGGTACATAATACTGTTAATCACGTGAACAATTTAAAGCCAGTCTTAGCAAAGGTACGGATTAAATATTATTCATCTTTTCAGTTTACAAAGGAAGTTAATGAAATTGAAACAAATAGTTTTCTAAATCTCAAAGGGGATTGAAAGGGGACAGGTTTGCAAATAATTTCATGGACAATTTTTTTAAAGCAGTTAGAGTAACGTATTGTTGGTGCTACTAACAAGTTCCTTTAAGGATAGACACAATATTTGGCTAATTATTTTAAATATTTCCTCTTAATTTATCTTAACTGAGAAATTATAAAATTAGAATATAAATTTATTATAAAACCATCGACTAGAGGGGTTTCCTTTAAAAAAATTATAAAAATACACAACAATATTTGGTTGAAATAAAATTTCCTATGATATAAAACACAGATCTATTTTTAATATTAAACAACAAAATATAGCCTATATTATTTGTACAGTTCTACTGAATTTTCAACAAAACTACTGATCGATAGAACTGATTGGAAAATACTAAAAACTTCATAAATTTGAGAAAAAACTATTTCTACAATTCCTAATCTACAATCCATAACCCTTTACGAAATGACCATTTCCAATGATTTTTAAAACTAAACCTAGAACATCTTATGAACAAAAGTTTCAGTTTTAACTACTGAGCAAAACTAGACACTAAGCTCTATATCCCATCAATAAGCAGGACTCGGATGCATCTATATATTGTTTAATATTTCATATGCCATTTTCGACAACCTATAAATCACTGACCTATGCACCTAGCAGACACCCTTGTACAGAACAGGTTGGTAAGAGTAAAAATGCACATAGGGGACAATACAATGGCATATGAGATCAAAACGTCCATGGGTATTAATGGGTTTCAATCTGGAACAAAACTGTGATGGAAAACAAGACACTCCAACATTGCTGAGGCTCGGTGATGTTTACACTTTACAATGTATTGAAATAATCTCTAAAAAACCCTCATACGTTTTTAATTATTTAAAAACCATTAAAACCATTTATTTGAAGTTATAAATGAAGTGTAAAAAATTTATTTAAAAATTAAAAAAAAGAATCTCACTAACCAGAAAAACACCTAAGAGTTATAAGACACTGTAACGACAGATGGTACTTTTCACATCAAATACTGTAGAGTACGTACCATCATGGATATACTTCCAACTAAATGTAAAAAACTTTGATGTAAAAAAAAACCTACTTAATACTTAATTATATTAAGTTTAAAATTATTAATAATCACTAATAAAACCATTTATTTTTAGTTTTTTAAGATTTATTAAAACTAATTTATTGAGTATAAAATGAATAAAGAAATATGAATCTACTGTGGAAATTTCAAGAAAAATAACCCATCGTGTATATAACACATATATTTATAATATCAATATCTTATTTTAAAGGGTACTCAGTTTACTTGTTTCAAGTTATTTAAAGAAATATAAGGATTTAAGTAAAAAAACAGGTTTTGTATCATTCATAATATTAATATCGTAATACTAAATATTTTTCATTTTTCCATATATTTTGAAGAGATATAGTGTGAAAAACTATTTTATAATAATATTATTTGTTTATTTCAAACAATAAAAGTATTTACTAAACATTTTGTGCAGATATTTAAAATCCGGTGTAAGCCTCCTTGAAAAAGAGACGGCTTTTAAATTTTTATTTTTTTAAATATCACACTGCCGTAAAAAAATCCGCATCAATGGATTTTAGCCGATTGATGAGGTAATAAATTATTGTTAGTAAAAAAGCCAATATACCTTACGGCACCTCAACAGCTTCCATTTAATTAAAAATAATGAAAATAAATTAAGAAAGTAGAGAAAAAAATGAGGATTTTTATTTCTTTGTGAGGGTGAAACTGCTTATTATAAACACTTAAGTGGATCAGAAGATAAGAGAACTGCAGAAAAGGATACAGTTAGTTCATAGTATTTAAAATAAAAGTAGGAAAAACCTCACAAAGACACTCTCACTAATATGAGTATATGGCTTGAAATTTATAGGAAAAAATATAAATTCAGTTTTTAAGTTTTTTAATAAAAAACACCATAATTCTGCAGTAATCAGTAAAATAATTTTAAAAATTAATGAATAGTTTTGTCATTTTTGTAATAGTCTCGAGGAGCTCAGCCCCATTCTGACCCCGTAACCTCAGCAATGATGGAGCCCGATCACACGGATCCGCTGCAGTCGCTGAATATGACTCACCGATGCCGAACTGCTTGGGCGGCGTCTGCAGGGAGTCGGGAAGAGGGTGGGGAGTCGAAGGGAGGCTCTTGCGCACCCTTGTTTCCCCGTTCAGGTCTGTCACACTTTCCGACCGCGTCACCCCTCCGATGCCAGCCAGGTTCAGCGACTCTAGGCTGCTGTCGAACCTCATCAGCTGTCGGACATGGTCAGTGTTAGTTTAATTCTTAAAATAATGCCTTTAACCCATTGGCCTAAACATTTGGTTCTGTAAAGTGCCCAAGCGGCCGACCTGAATTTCGTATGTCCATACAGAATTTCTGTGTGTCTGGGCAAACAATCTTATATTAAAGCTTTCCAAATAAACCCATCAGATAGCAGCACAGTTAGCTGGGACTATCTCAATTGGTACAGACTCAGTTGCCACAAGATAGTCTGGTTTGGTCCAGTGGTTACGTTTGTTGGAAGCCAATTGGAATTTTACTCGAGTTCGATTCCCGACCAGTCGAATCCCAATTTGGCTTCAAATGTGTGGTACAGTGGTAGAAGAGCCAACTATAATAAACGAGGACTGGCTAGGGTGGAAATTTACATTATTTGTTTGTTAATTGGGATTGAAGTGGACACCAGTTTTGTTTTTTTCTGGTTATGGTTAAGGGTACTAACACTTTCTTAATACTATACAAAATAATTGTTTAATTGCTAAAGTAAGGTCCAGCCCAGTACCCAAAGTACCATAAGTCTAAGCCAATGGGTTAAAGTGATGTTAGTTTTGAAAAAAATACAGTTAAAAATTAGATTTCACTAATGGAATTCAACTGGTATTTTACTTTAAGACAACAGGATCATCATATCTTAAACCGATACCCAAATTTTCTCTGTAAATATAGACTAAAAATTACCAAAGAATTACTCCACATAGACAGTTGGCATCAATCTTTGAGTTGATACTACTCGGTAGATGACTGTTGAAGTGTAGAACTATTAATTGCACTATTGAGTTTTATTAAGTACATTTATTGTTCAAAAAGTAAAAACTTAAGTTTTAGACATCTACACATCCTCCGTTTAACCCTTAAAGCGCTACTGAAAATCACATTCCCTGCTCATTTAGGTTGAAAAAATCAAAATTTTATTTTCCCAATGTTCTTTTTGGATTTAATAAAAAAGTAAAAAACATTATAGCTTCATTTTTATTTAGACATCTCACAAATTTCAGGTACTGAAAAGTTAGCAATTCTGTGCGTTGAAATTTGTAGGCTTACATAAATGAACTGACTCTTGAAAACAGTGAGAAGAAATTGTCAATAAAGTAAAAAGATATTGGTACATTACCACTAAACATGTTTGCGTCGTATGATACTCAAAACAGTAAGCTTTGTAAACTCCAAATTCCGAAGTGTGGATGAGCCGTTTCACTTTTTAAATTTAGATTCACAAACATCACACTACATTATCTGTTACTTCTCAACACAACCAAATAATCAATCTCAATGGATCTTGCATGGAACAGTGTATAGTGGTGGAGTGGCCTTAATTTTCTTAAAAGCAGTACGGGACGCTAAATACGGCAAGTTGCATTCTAACGTCACTAGAAATTCCATCAAAGCCGCTTGGTTTGTGGTTATAGAGTTTAAGCAACATTTTGTTTTGTGTTGAACTACAGCGATATTGTGACAGCTGAAAGTGTTTTTTATGTACTGTGCCGCGAGAAAACTCGAGCCGATAGGGTTAAGTTTGGTTTAAACAATAACCAACACTTTTAACTTTCATGTAACTCTTCCCTTCACTAGCTGTACAATGGATCCATATAGATCCACTTTCTTTGTTTTCATCTTTGCTGAAGTCACCAAATCCTTTACAGCCTAACAATGTTGCTAAGCCTGTTGGCTCTCTGTCTGGTGTTCATTGAATCAGAGACCAAAATTGGATACATAAAAGAAGTTATCCAATGGTAAGTCCTTTCGCTATCTAGAATGACAAGCTTCCGCATCACTTTGGATTCTTCTTGTTCTCTCTTGTTGACTCCCGGATGATTCTGAAAACCCAGCCTGATCAAAATTCTCAGGGGTGTTCTTCCTTACTTCCATCCGCACACCAGAGCGGTGTGCTGGAGGAAGGGTGCATAACTAGCATGGTCTTATGGTTTCTCAGGCAGGGAAATGTACTACCTTAGAACTTGTATCCTTAAATTAAAAGTTAAAGGCTCCTTCGGTAAACCTTCTCCTTGTCTGGAGGAATTGGGAATTGTTAACCCTTTCAACAATAACTTTTATACCCCTAAGTCTGCCCGGATTTCATTAAACAGAACGACTAATTAAGATCGCTTTTGCGATGATCAAACATCGTTTCCTTACAGTACCATCTGTTGTCAATTTAGTGAACTCACTGCCTTCTGTGAGATAAAACAGGAACTAATTCATAGAGTTCACTGTTCTGCCACTAGAATATACTTCATAGACCTTTCTTTTCGGAGGCTTTACAATATTCCACAGGAAGATGTGCCAGCTGGTTTTGCTTGAATTCTTAATCCTTCAGAATCTAACCTCTAACATCCAACAATGTTGCTAACCTGTGAGAAATTTGGCACGCTGGCCGTCTTCCTCATGGCCGTCAGCGTGGCCGAGGTAACAGGCTGGCCTCTGCTCTGCAGAAGCTCCTTGACGGCCACCGACTGTCGTAACCTGTCCAGCGTCAGGATACCTTCTACCGCACTGACGCCCCTCGTGTACTTCTCTGTATACAAACACTTGCACTGATTAGTCTTTAGACCATCTAGATTCACATAAATTACTATATCTTAGTAAACAAATTTAACATTTGGACTTATTAGAGAAAAGATTTTTAATAACTGGGTGTGTACTAAAATAAAAACTTTTCAAGTTTTGAAGACTAGTGATGGGTTTGCCATCCCTATTTTTTCATTATTTTTTGTGTATTTGTGTATTTCTACACCAGAGACATTTTTTAACATTTTGATGGGAATCCCAGTCTTGTTACTACCTAACGTCGACCTATTGTTAGGAAGTATCATTAATTAATAGCCCAATGACAAATGGCGGCTGGGCCCAGATTCGACTCTTGTGCGATTCGATCCTGCTACCTTCAGTTTTGAAGGCGGGTATTATAACAACTACACCACCCAGCCCATTGGAATGGCCAGAAGAATTAGAAATTAACCAAGAGGAATTTCTTGACTGTTATAAGCGATTCTTAAAAGCTATATTTAAAATGAAAATACCTATAAAAATTCAACCTTTGATTTGGTAGCTAGATACAAAAATACTATATGTTCATTTTTTATTCAGAGATAAAAGTGAGAGCTAGCTTAAATGGGAAAATTATAAGGTAGAAAATATAAAGCAACAGTAATCACAACATCTTTGGTCTCCAGGAGGAACACAATATTGTGCTTTTAATGATGAATATACGTATATTACTGCCCACCTGATTGTCATCATCATCATCATCATCATCATCACCATCAGCTATATATTCACTTATGTATTCAAAATTACTAAAAAAAGCTACAAACCAATGTATGTTTCGCCATCACACAGTGAAGTGTCCTCCCCTGACGCTGCTATCTGCGCCAGCGACTCTCTGTCCTCCAGTTCTTCACTAGCCTGCAATGTCAAGATTAAATTAAATCAAAGAGCAACAACGGAAATGGTGAAATAAAATATAGGAGGGTTGATTGAACATAATTGTGAGTTACATATTAGAATGGGATGTTGTAGGAAAATAAATTAGAACAATTGAAAACAGTACCCTTGAGCATCTCACTTTTGACTACTTTTGTCTCTAGCTCTAAAACAGGTATAAAAACAGGTTGTGTTTTCATTAAAATTGTTTAACGATCTGAAACTTTTAATTAAATAGGTTCTTTAACCCTAGAACTGGCAAAGTCGTAATTCACGACGCATTTACATATTCAATAGAAGCATACATCTGTCATCAGTTTAGTGATTGTTACACTACACTGAGTGTGCCCTTGGAGGCAAGCAACCGACTTCTGTATCATAGACTGCACTCAGGTCTATAACCAAGTAAGCGCTTTTTACTCCTATCACTGAGTGAAGGCTAAAGCGCTACGCTGAAACGTAACGTTCTAGCAGAGTGCTAGTTCGAATTCAACCATGAGCAATAATTTGGCTTGCAAATGTGTGGTAAAGCGGAATTAATAAATAAGGTTGGGTGGAAGTTGACGGCTTTTGTAGGCTTAATTGGGATTGCAGTGGACACCTGTATTGTTTTTGTGGTTAGTGGGTATAAGGGGGGGGCATGTTTTATGCTTTTTTTGTTTAAACTTTGATATTTCAAGAAGATATTACTAAATATTTTTATGTTACAGTTAAGGGTAAAAAGCTTGCTACTTCTAGGGTTAAGATTAATCCAGAGAAATATATTAACAAAACTGTTTTCAAAAAATACTTTTCAAACATTTTTTTACACAAGATATTTAAAGAATTATTAATATCTTTTTATCATAGATTACACCCTAATTGAGATTCAGAAACTAAATTTAACAGAATCATAAACTATTAATACAATTTGAGTGTTAATTTAAATATCATTCAGCTGGGATCTTAGCTGTAATGACAACATTAAGCTACAAGTAATCCACAGTAGATCACTGAGAGGTGGAAGCTTGGTGGCCTATATATTAAATATAAAAATTCATGAGAAATTTATATTCTCAGATCAGATTTTAAATTTGCAGTTTTTTATAAATCCCAAGACGAACCAAACTAAAATCTGCCTGCAGCTGCTTGTTTGAACTGAAATTTTCAGTTATAAGCCGATCCTTGGATGACCGTAACCGATAAAAGTGGGCTACTTAAATTCTGAATAATGACGATTTGCAATATTAAAATTTGATTCACACTAAATTAGCTTTACTCACATACCACAGACACACATTAATTTTACGTACGTACTTTTTCACTATTTGGTTATCATTTAAAGCTATGTAACAAGAAAAAAACTCAGACATCTAAGCCTTGGCAGCTTATATTTATATTTCTTAAACAATCACAGTCACGAGCTCAAACAAAAAAAAGTCGATCGTCAGCTACTTCACGTACGGTTTCAAGTTTTGTAGCTAAACATGTTTGTCACAAATAATAAACAACACACACTTTAAAATATTAAAACAAAACAAAGATATACTTAATTCTCAATACAACCACTAATACTCTGTTCTTGTGCAGTGACATTTGTGATGAAACCGTAGTTGGTATGAAACCGGTTCTCCTAAAAAAGAATTTTGACACTATTTAGCGACTACCGTTAGTGTAAAGTTAAAATAGCTCAAAATCGTCTTCAATAATGATCAAAATAGGGTCAATAATTGCAATTTACCTTGGGAATGTTGGAAACAACTTCGTAGGTGACACCGCTGTGAGTGAGACAGTCGGAGCGTGCGATCCGCTTGCGGATACGATCTGTGATGCTCTGTCGCTTGTAAATATTGAGGCTGAGCCGCTTCCTTACCACCAAGTCCATGGGGGCCGGATGCGACAGTCGCACGGTAGTTTTGAGGATCAGGTAAACTCTCTCGTTGCCTGCGGGAGAAGAGATTAGTATCGCATGTTCATTGTGCTAATGACAGCTTAATTCATTCTTTAGGCGGCTTAGTTAATAGCTTATAATACTATCGATGTAAAGATTTTTCCCAATTTGATTATGTAAATTTCAGAATAAAAAACTTTCACTGTAACTCTAGTGTTTCTCTGTAATAACTTAAACACCTAGAATACTATCGTTACTCGAGTATCTTGAGTATCTGCTACATCCAGCTACAGTAAAGTCCTGTTTATCCGGATTTCGAATAATCCAGATCAGGTTTTGAAAAAAATATATACGTAACAGTTAAAATGTGAATTTTATCTCAAGCTTTTTCAAAATTTGAGATGCAACCGCAGTTCCTTGCTGGATGCGGCTAGAGTTACTAACGATAAATGCATGCATAACATGATGAACACACACTCTGTATATTGGGGGTATTTCCAAGCGGAGCGCTACAAGCACTTTTCACATGTGCGAGCGGGTATTTCAATACAGAACAAAATGTAGGTGAATTATTTTTATAGTCAAAGTGCATACTGAATCCCCATGGTCATGGGTGATTGTATAAGGAAGAAGGTTGTTTTAATGTCAGAAGAGCGTTTTATTTCCTACCTAAAACTAATAATCATAACTTTATAACTTGAAATAAAACTGAAAACAAATTTTTAACACCTTAAATGCTTGTGTACTGAGGTTATATGTAGTCTGCAGCACAAAAAAACAAAGGCACTATTCACAATCATTGTCTAATATGTGACAAGGTATATAATGGTATATTTTCAGTATAGTATTTTCAGATCTTCTCGATTTTCAGCTATCCGGATCGGGACCCCGCAATATTAATCAGGATAAACCAGACTTTACTGTACCTCTAAAATATATTATCAATTCCAACCAAACCTAGCCATTTTAGATTTCCGCAAGACAAAGTTCCTTGATACTCTATAGATATATTTAATAGTTATTAGTCAATTACAGTGTAAACCCCTTCATTCAACCTCCCAAAGACCTCGTTTTCGACGGTCTATTTTTAATTACTACCGTATCATCATTACTGAGCGTGTCCTAGAGTGAAAATAAACTGTAAATATGTATTTTTCAGTACATATTTACGTGAGAAATATTAAACAAATGTGTCATTTATTTAAGAACTGCAACATTAATCAATCTAATACTCAAATAACGGCTACACAAATCTATCTGTTTCTCAAATAACCGCTACTCACTCTCGGTGACTCTGTTGAGGAAGTCGCTGTCGTGTACGGAGCTGTCCCACGCCGCCACAGCTCCCACATCAGTTTCCAGGTGTCGGATGATCGGCAGGTTGTAGAACTTGTTACCATGCTCCTTGGACAGTATGGAGTTCAGCCCTGCCACTGGCAACTGGTCCATGTCCGACCACTGGCCGGTCTGGCTGGACAACTCGTCCGCTGTAACATTCATCCGATGATTCACAAGGTGTTATACGTTCCCGTTGATCATGAAGCAACATTCAATAAATATTTTGAAACGGTTTCAAAATATTTACAGCTAAAGCTATTTAATTCACCATTTAGCCTGGACCGCTCATCCGGGATGCCGACAGGCTAAGGAAATGCTTGGAGTGCATAATATAAGAAGGTCTGAGACCATGATCAGGCTTAAGAAAAACGATCTAAGGATACTGACGGGATTTCTAACCGGACACTGTAGGCTCAGGGGTCATCTGAGCAAGATGGGCATTGTCCAAGAGGGTGAATGCCGCTTCTGCCAATCTGGGGAGGAAACACCTAGACACCTATTGGCTGAGTGTGACGCGATAGGTCAGAAGAGAGCCAGAAGCTTGGGAACACACCAGGTGGCGGTGGAGGATTTTCCAAAGTTAGAACCCCTCGTTATACTAAACTTTATTAAGGCATTAGGACTAGAGGGGGTTCTCTAGGCAAGAACTAGAGACTAGTCTCACACAATAGATCTCATAGGTCGCAGTGCAATCCTTCCCCTAGATTTTATCAAGTATCAAGTATCAAGTATTTAATTCACAGCTATTTTAATTGGAAAAAGTTCTTGGTGAAATTCTCTTAATTTGTGTTGTGATCGTGTGTAAAATCGTTAAATGTTAAATAAATAAAAAATGGAATCTAAACATAAATGATTATAATCTAAACCTTCAGAGCAACCTGTTTAATGGCAAATACTATATATGGTATGAGAAAAGATTGTTCCGTAAACTATCTCTATTAGATTATAGTATTATAGTAGTTTGCCAAAATTTAATCCTTTAACACTTTAACACATTAATATGTATCTTACTATACACACAGTTAAATAAATAAATCTTTAATTTCTTAATTATCAAATATTACAATAGACAAAATCATTACATATTCACAATGCAGTTTAACCTTAACAGAGAAACCAGAACCAAAACTTGAAGAATTATAGCAGGTCAGAATTGCTTATTGAATCATAATTTAAAAAACACCATAAAACCATAAAAAATTTCTTATTAGAATAAAATGAGCGACTTATTAACCAGTTAGATTATTTTGACTTGTATTTGTTAATGTTTTTCTGTTTTTCAAAGGATACTTGAAACTTAATAAAAAGTTTTATTTTTAAAAATTTGTAAATTTTGCTAACTTAGCTTGGGAATCTGTCAGTCGTCCGAATGCCAGGTGATATACCTATGAATTGAGTTCCAGGGAACAAATTTATTTAAATTTTCTTTAACATAAAATAATGAGGATTTGAAAAACATAATTCTGAGAGCTTTTTTTGTCATTTAAAAACACATTTGGCTCCAGAACTGTTTCCCCACAATATATTGCTATAGCAAGTGGGAATGGATTAAACTATGGCCAGTCATTAAAAGCGTATGTTTTTAGACACAATTTTTAAGTTTTGTTAGTAAAAAGTTAATTTCCGATAATTTTTAAATTATATTGCTAGAATGTGTTTCCCAAGTATGTTTAGAGTAATTCCAAGTTTAACAGAATTGGCATTTTGTTCTTGAAGATCGCGTAAAGTAAAAAAATTACACAACAGACAAATTTAAATTGGTCAATCATAGTCAGGCATTTTGTACCCAGAAAAATCTCACTTTAGGATGTTTTTCTTGCATAAGGCCTCAAGTGATATGTATGAGTAAGTACAATAGATAAAATACCAAGATTGAGAGATAGAATAATGTTGACATAATTTTGTGATGGTTCAATAAAGACCTCGTTTGAATCCCACTTAGATGATATCAAAGTAACAAAGATACACATTATCAAATTTATTACACTCATCACACACACCCTTCACTTATATTCATCTTAACATATTCAGAGAGGGTCGGTGTCTTATCTATGATATTGAATATGAATATATTGTTGAGTAAAGGTCTAGCACGTGGAGGGTAGTCATACCATAATAAAAAATAACGTAACTCACTGTTGAGGTCGAGGAAGAGCACAGGAATGTGGGGTTCCATGCCGGGCGGGGGCGACCAGTCAGCGGGGGCCCCCGGTATCCCAGAGCCGGGTGCCGGCACCAACACGGCGTTCCGTTCCTCCGTCAGACTCACCCACTGGTCCACCAGGCTCTGCTCTCGCTCCTGGTCATTCTCCGTTTTGTCTGGGAATAAATCAATATACATGACAATGTAAGACGAAAATTGAAATATTTTATGTTTCTGACCAGTGACACAATGTTAGTGAGATGAGGATAAATATTGATAGTTTCAGTTTTCTTAAAATAATTTAGATTACCATTCTCATTGTCAGAATAGGAATAGGAGGCTGCAAAAAAGATGGTCAGGCGCTACGACCATAGTTGATCTTTTGTAAAGCCACCAGAAAAAAAGTGAATGATGAGGATCGGTAATGCAAGAAAGAACACCCGAGGAGCAACCCGAATCACCCGAGGAGCAAGAGACAACAACAAGCCCGTATAGGCCCGAGGACCCGGTGTCATGTTCAAGCACTAGACAACCATGAAACAGACACCGATCCATCACAGAGTGAACCAACAAATACTGCGATTCATACTCAGTATGCTAGTTCTTAAATGTCATGCACTTGAAGAGACAAGGAAAAACTAAATGTGCAAGGCTGTTCATTTTTTATTGATAAAAGACTGAAACGATATTGTAATAACTATTTCTTTTGTAATGGTGGCCTTTGAAGTGCAATACAAGTCATAAAGTCATTTAGGGACTAGATTATGATAGACTTTTTGCAATATACTGGTGAATGTTACAATGAACTGATGTTATACAGAGCGGGACGGTGGCGTGTCTTTTAACCCAGCTACTTGGAGGTCACAAATTGTGCATAGTTATGGTCGATGGCTGGTGGATGCAATGTTATCTGGTGTAGAATAACATCTGCACTATAGAATAATATGTTCATCCGCAAAGGTCATATTTATAACTAGACCAATTCGCAATTCAGAGGCAAAAATGTGGTTGGATCCCACATTAGACTGTAGGTCCCTTGGATACCATTAGCATTTGGGCTGTTAATTAACAGTTCTGACAAAGAAATATGTCAGCCTTAGTCAGTATCATGACTACAAGATTGCATCACAATCATCTTACAATTATTTCTCATTAATACTAGGCTTAAAATACCTATCAGAGTAGGTCGCCATTTCAGAAAGATAATAAAATGGTAAAATTTCAAAGAAGTTTAAAAATGTAATTTTAACTCAATATTCACCTTGCTTGTTGATGATCCTGTTGATCTGCTGGTCCAGATACTGCCTCCGTCGCATTAACGCATCACTCCACTTCTCCCTCAACACGGCCAAGTCTTCCTCCTGGTACGAGTCCAGTGCCTTCTGCAGCCTTGACCTGACAAACCATCAACCATCAACACGTGGTATGAATGTCAAATGATGTGTTTGACTGATGACTTTTGTGACTACTCAATAAATAATTAAATTAAAATAATTAATGATAAATAAATAATAACATTCAAAATGTCAAATAAATTAGAGAACAGATTAAATTTGAAAGAAAGTTCTAAGGAAAAAGACTGGAGTGTATAAAATAAAATGCAATGACTGTGATAAATTTTACATAGGGCAAACTGGACGGCAATTCGAAAAACTCTTTAAAGAACATTTACCTAAAGCCACAAATACCCAAAAATCAAAATTTGCTTCCCACATAGTCGACAACAATCACAGTTACACAAATATTGAATCTAATCTTATTCCAATACACAACTGTATTATTAACCCTAGAAGTGGTAACCTTACCTTAGACCGGATTACCTTAGACGGTCTGTCTAGCCTACTTGATTGACATAGGCAGAATGGCAGAGTACTAAAAGTAATTGAACTTTTCTGTGTTACCGCTTAGTTGAAAACAATAATATATTTGGATAAACCTACTAAAAAAATGTATCTCCTGTTTTTTGGTCTAACTTAATATAATTTTGAAAGATTTATTGTGCTATAGATTCAAATGTTTTGTATCACAAGTTTATGAAATGAGTTTTTTATTTTGATACTGTACAAAAAAAATGTCTAGAACAAAAATAATAACTAAATCCTGCCACACAGATTGATTGTAGCAGTCTGCCTGCTACAGATTGAATTTTAATTATTTTCTTAAGTTGTTACACATAGGCCACTACTAGGTTAAATTTTCCTGTCTTTCTAAATAATAATTATTACTTTACAAATTATTTTTCTTCACTTTCAATAAAAGAAATTCATATATCTATCATAGAAATTAAAAAATCATAAGTATTCTGGACCAGTGCAACCATGCGACCAGGGTATTTATGCCGACTTTGCTTTATGCTCAGAAGAAAAATGCTAAAAGGGACTATATGAAATTAAGTTAACACATTTTATTAAGATTTAATCATCCATACTGTCCCTACAGTTTAGTAATTGCAAAAAAATCTCAATCTTCTTTGAATTAGATAAAAATTATAAATACCCAGGACATGGGTATTTATGGCGATTAATCCCAGAAGTAAAATGCTAGTAGTAACCATATAAAATTTTGTTTAACACATTTTATCGTCATTTTACCATCCTTAGAGGGTAATAATTGCAAAAAAACATCTCAATCTCCTCTAACTTCAATAAAAATTATAAATACCCAGTTTTTGGGTATTTATAATATAATTATAACCCGGGCCTGGGGTAAATACCCAATTTATATTTACCTACCCACTGGGTATTTACCCGACCCACATCACTACAAGGGTTATAACCATGAAATAACTTTTCACAAAGTTTCAAGTTTAGAAGATATTCCATAGATGTCGAAACGCGTGTCATCCATTAAGGACTTCGCCAGGATTTATACGGCAGCTAAGAAAGTATCTAACCTATTATTTATTCTAGTGACTGTGCTTTTTGCTACATGCCCTATCCAATTTAACCTTCTCACATTCACTACTGCAACAACATCAGGGTCATTGTTGTTGCATTCAAAAATCATTCACGAGGATGTAAAGATAAATTGATATCCTTGGCTTAGGTGCAAGAATAAGTTTAAAGCAAGCTAACTCAAAACCAAGCAATATGTGACGAAGCCTTACCTTTTAATGACACTTCCAACAGCAATGCTGACGATACTGTGGCATATGATGGGGAGTGTGCCAGATTGTTGGACCGGCTTCACCCTCACCTGGTGGTAAAAGTGGGAATTAATAAAAATTGCCAACAATAAATTGATTTAGCCCATGAGTTCAAGATATACATTTAACTTTGAAATATGCTATATTTTCTAATACCTTTTGTAAAATAGTGAAAGTTATTTGAACATCAACTTAACACACCTTATCCTTCATTAAGTCCAAGCATTATTGTATTATTGTACTGCTAATGAATATTTATTGCTGTCCATTTAGATTTAGCGTTATCTTCTTATCTAATTCATAGTTTTGAATACTTCCAAGTCCCAAAGAAATAGTTTCGTATTGTCCTGTGTCATGTAAACTTATTCATTTTTATGAATTTTCACTTATAATGTATTTATATGACTTGTTTCAGAATGTTTTTTTAACATGTCCAACATATTTAAAGGTGGTTCTTATAACTTATTTATTAGCCTATATTTTGTCAAATGAAGTTACGATATAATATGCCAATAATGCTTATACATGAAAGATGCTAAAGTGTAATTGGGTAGTAAAATCTGTTTTTTAGCATTGAATAAATAAATTATTATACTGTACGTTGTTAATAGTCTACAAACTAAAGAAACAAACTAAAGACAGGCGGTAAAACCATTTTGTTCAATGTTAGTGAGCAAACTTTAACATTTAAGGTTAACAGAAACAAATAACGAGAAATTTTTACAGATAAATGATTTAAAGTAAGCCAGAGATGGGGACCGCGAATTATCAGAGGTTCAACTCAAACTTATTTCAAATTAAAATTAAATGCTGGAGAATTTTTGAAGAAAGGCTTTTGGATTGAATATTGGTGTTAAATTTATTTTAAATGTTACCATTCTTTTTGCGTAATCTGTAGTGGTGTGAGGAGTTAATTTGTGTATACATCAGCCAAATGGGATTATAGTGTGGTCAAAACCCGAACAGCTAATTCTAATCAAGATAGAGGAAGAATTCAGAGCAATATCCTTGTTTCCATGATAAAATATTGTCTACATTGAGATTTTGAGAAAATGTAAACATATCTAACTGTATAGGATAAAAATGTAATCTGTTTTCTAGATAAAATGTTTAATGTTCAGAACACAGGAATTAAATATTGGTCTAATCCCCATTTTGACGAGCTATGTTGCCAAATCACCGATTTGCTTTTGAAACTTAAATTTTACCAATATTCCAGACACAATTGTAGAGACGTTACTATTGTCACATTTCTCCACCAGGTGGCAGTACCTGTATCCTGCGTTGCTGTCCCTGTCTCAGCTGGTAGACTCCACCCGTCAGCACATCGTTCCTGGACACCACTTCAACGGCTGCGTACTCCCCCAGTTCCGTCAACTCTTGGATCTCCACCCACAACTCTATCTTGCGAGTCAGTTCACTCCACCTGTGTCAAAATAGTATTCAACCCTCCAACTCGTATAACTAACTTCCTTTACTGATAAGGTATTTCTGACCGCTGTGCAAGAATTTAGGAAATTTCTTTTAAAATTTACAAAATGTAAGATTTAATTTCATTAGAGCCAAAATTACAATCTGGTTAGTAAGAATAAGACAGGGATCTTTTTCGTTGACTCACCACCCCCAGCATTTTACCTAAGGATTTCATTAAAAACCACTACTATTTATCCTTAAAGTAGATTTAATATTTAACATTTTGGAGTGTAAATTATTTGAGGACCACCAGAAAAAAATTAATAGGGAAATACAAAACGAAACTAGGAGAAATTAAATGACATATTATTTAACAACAAAAGGAACTCTCACAATACAAAACTACCTAACCTTACCTAACCTAACCTAACCTCATCAAAAGACTGGCAGGTATGAATGCCGGCTGCACGGTTTTGCTATCACTAAGCGATAAGACTATTGATAGACCAGTTCTTCAGGAAAGGCATTGTGTAACCTTTTTTCAACTCAAAATCTTCAAATGAAACCTCACACAATTGTCTACGGAATCCATATTTTACAGCGAAAATAGGAAGAATAGTATGAATAAGAGTATTGTTTCTGCTAACTATTATTATAGCAATTTTTGAGTTGAATACTTAAGATAGTAATAAGGACACTATTTGACATATAGAATGTTTTTTATGAATAAAGATGTTTTAAATTCAATTCAATAACTAAATAAGACGAGTGGTTGGTTACCTGTCGGTGAGAGAGCGAGCCTTCGCTAGCTGTTGCTGCTCCACCTCCCACTCCGGCTTGGTCCTGGTGAACCCGGCGCTGCGATGGCCCCACACTTCCACCGACAAAGCACCTTCTGCACAGCGCGGCAATGATATATATACAATGTTTCGCATCACACAGGGGTATTGGGAAAGGGTGAGTCTGCTGTTAACACATTCGCTGCGGGATATGTTAAGGTCAACCAGAACATGAACAAATTTGATAATGTAAAATACATTCTTTTTTGTGTCAGAATGCATGTAGAAGAGGTTTTATTCGTTCTCTGCAAAATTTTGAAAGTAGAGCGCCACATGGTGTCGTCCGCACCCAGTCTCTATCTGTCTAGCCGATGCTTCCAAGCCTGTCTATTAGTTCATGTTTTCATAATCTCAAAAATGTGTTATGGTAATTGTAGTTACTAAACTAGAATAAATATTGCAACAATTCTCAATTGGATTCAAAATGCCAATAAAATGCAATAATTTATAAATCACTTCACAAGTCATTTAAAGGTTCATCTTTTACTTTAACAATGAAAAAGTTGAAATAAATAAAGAAAATAATATGTCAAATATTTAAAAAATATCAGTTATGAGCTTTTACTTTACTGACGACGAGTTAAAAACATTTCTTAATATTATTATCAACTTCGTTATACCAATATTATTGATTGGTGCTTCGACCAAAGATTATTGATGTATTGATGTATGATAAGATGTATTGATTCGTTATAGCTGATTGATGATATTGACTGGGTAGTTGTTGTTGATTAGAGGGATTTGGTGGCCAGGATCTCATATAATTCCACAGGAAAAATCCTGCAGATGCCAAACCTAGGTTTATTGTGCTAATCACCAGAAGGAAAGACACACTCCCATTATTGACTTGCCACCAATGGACTTACAATAATAGGAGTAAAATGGGAAGAAAAGGACGGGTTAAGACCGATCCGGTCGGCTAACCATACCAAGTCGAGTGGTAGACCCTTGACATCTTGGTATTCTAGAGTCTCTAGCTAGGCTTCGAGCACTAACCACTCAGGGCCACTGTCCTAACCTCTCACGGTGGGAAGCAAATGATGTTCACTTGAAGTACAACTATATAACTGCTTCCGATGGGAGACAACATTCCTTTATGTAACCAAATATAGGTATGTAGACTGACAAAGGACAACTAGAATCCCAATGGGGGTTACTGACTGAATAGTTGATAGTAATTTGATTCACCTCCCATCACCATAACATAAAT
This sequence comes from Nephotettix cincticeps, assembly GCA_023375725.1. Lineage (NCBI taxonomy): Eukaryota > Metazoa > Arthropoda > Insecta > Hemiptera > Cicadellidae > Nephotettix > Nephotettix cincticeps. The sequence goes on along the minus strand of CM041790.1, from coordinate 68,436,056 downwards.
TGTAAACTTATTTAACGTGTACTAATAATTTGAGTGGCAGCCACAAAACACAGAGTGGGGATGGGAAAATTACTGATATTTAGTGCACTACAAGTATAGCTATTGCACAGAAATTGTATGATTGCTTGAACTGGTGTTTATGTTGAGTGCTTGTTTTTGCTAGCACTAGTATACTCAAATTCACTCCCCCATAACATTCTGTAAAAGAAACAGCTACCAACACGACAAGACTGTTGAGACACTCACCTGTGCAATGTTCTAGGAACTCCTCTGTGATAGGGATAGTGAAATCACGAGTGTGCTCGAACTGGAAGGACAGGGAGTCCCGGTGTACACTCTGCTCCTGGTTGACGACAGGAGGTACGACAATGGCCTCTCCGTGACTCCAGAACGTGTACTGGCAGAACACAAAGTTGGAGAGGGGCAGCGGTAGCCCTGTGGCTTGCTTTATCTTGACCTGTGAACAATATGCAAGATCCCCTAATGCATATGGGCTGTAACAGTCACTATCTATATAACAATCAGGTACTTAGAAATAAAAAAATGATTTCACAACCTCTTTAACAGTGCACTTTGTAAAATTCTTGGATATCTTCAACCAAGACAGACCTGCAAAGTGGCTTTCAAAGAAGTGAAAATCCTGCCCACAGTCAATCTCTATATTGAAGCTATTACCGAACCGTGTAAGTGTTACCGTGTTAGTAATAGGCCGTATTAATAAAAGCATCAAAAACTGTGAGAAACAGATTACACTACCACAAGTACATCACAAGGCTTACATCTAACTTTAAGCTCGCAAAGCATAATCTCACTAAAACTGATTGGACTCAAATTATATGGGAGCAAAATTTAGTACACATTTTCTAAATGACTGAAGAAAATCGAGAAAAAGGACAGAACCGGAATGAGAAGATGGCTTCTTGAACAACAAACTTTTAACTAGCTGGCGGAATATTTTTCATGAATGAACTGAACAACAAACAATCTTCTAAACACTGTTAATTTGACTCGGTAATTCTACTTCGTCGTTGTCTGAACTTTGTAATTTTGTTATAAACATGTCTCAGATGTTTTACTGATTAAATTTTGAGTCAACCTTTGACCCCGAGTCCTGTTAAATAATGGCAGTACAGATCGAACCATTACTGCAATCATCGTTACAATTTCAGTATATTTTTTAAGTTTTCCCACACCCAGAGCTATGCTGGATTCAACTGGTGAAAGTACTTCAGATATTGTATCTGTATATGGAATCTGCATTTGACAATAAAATCCACAATCGTTCAGAACAGAGCAGTAATGTTAGCAATAAAGTCAAGTTACAAGCTGGATGTACTCGTATATACTCACCCTGACAGTCACTTGGTTATCCGTTGCTGGTTCATCATCAATGTTCCCACTGTCAGTTGATGTTTCCGAGACAGACTCGCAGATGTGGTCTTGCGGGAACTGTCCTGCTATCCTCCTCAACTCCACCTGCAGTCTCCCGGCCACCTCCCCCTGTATCATCATCATCATCATTAGTAGAAGTACCACTAATGATTACCAGAGATAATTTGTTATTGTAGGATAAATTTATTCATTGCCACTTTGATGAAATGAAGAACAATATTATATACTTACCTGTATATATAACTCAAATGTTAACTGTTTAACAAATTTTTCCGAGTATGGAAGTATTGAAGTGAAATTAAATTGATTGATTCATAACAGTGGGCACTTTTTGGTATGTTAAGGTTTTATTATGGAATTCAGAACCTGGTTTAAGACATTGTATGAAGGTAGTAATTGAATAAGTTGTATCATTAGCCTGGATCAGATTGTTTAACACATACTTATTTTCCTGACTAGTTTTAGTTTTTTTTTGTTTTTTATTGGGTTTGGTTTATCATTTGAATTTTGAGGCAGAGCCTGGTGCACCTGGGGGATTATGTGAGTTTCCAAATTTATTATTTCATCATAAATTCTAGGCTACTCACCCTCAGTTCTAAATTTTGATTTTGTCTGTCTTTCTTTTGTTGTGTTTTTCATGTATTAGACTTCTGTTTTCTGGTTCCATATTAAATTTGTTTGTTAAGTCAGTTTTAACTCGTGAGTTAGGTTCATGTAGCAAAGAACTACGTGTGTCTTGCCAGCAAAGAGTACTTACTAGTTATAGTTGGCCATGAAATTGAAACAACACATATAAAACTAGGTCCACTATCACAAAACCTTCCTCAACATAAAAATTCTGGTTTTCTATTCAATTTCTACACTGAACATACGTTACTCTGAACAACATAGCTTCACCTGCTGACTGATGATAGGAGTGTGATAGTCCAGGGACACGTCGTGGAACAAACACTCCAGAAACACATTGGCTACTCCGATCAGATTGTGGTTCTCCTGCGTCTCGAAGAACGGATCGTTTACTTTGGCTGGGTTATCCACCTGTCGGGGGATAGTTCGACATAAAATCAACCACTAAACTCGATCCCAAGATTATTGTAATGAGTAAAAAACAGTTTTAAAACTACAGTCTCAACAAATTACTAGAGTCTCGGTAATTCACCATTTGGTTATTCGCCAACTTTGTATTATCCGCCACTTGCTTTACAACAAAAATAATATGAAAAAAATACAAAAATAGTGTCAAAAGTTTGCAGGCATGAGTGTACTAGCTCTTTTGTGATTGTCTCCGACTGGCTGGCCATTGACCTTGCCGACAGCCGCCTAGACCGCTTCCCTCACTCACCCGCCTCACACAGACACGACATCTGCTTCAGTACTCTTCGGTCTGTTGTCGAGGGTGTGTTAAGTGTAAGTAATTTTACAAAGTGCGAAGTTTATGAGTGTGAAGTGTTGTTTTGATAAGCGTTTAGATCATGGTGTATCCATGATCTAAGCGCATCTTGGATACAAAAAGAAAGAAAGTAGTTTTATAAATACAAAACAAACTTTTTGTTTGTTTTGTACAACAACAAAAAAACGCTTTCCAAAATGTTAGATAAAGGTGACACGATACAGGGATGATGAGATACGATAACGAGATGTTAAACAGTTTAAATTATAATAAAACTTATTTAATGACAGGGAAGAAAAGTGTACTATCAAAAGTGGTATTCAAGGAAACTGACAGGTTTGAAAGAGAGATTACTATGCTTGCATAAAATAGTCAGTTGTCTAGGCAATATTACAAAAAGGTCATAACGTTGAGCCTATTAAAATCTTAATTGATCAATCTCAATCAGTGTGAACCAAGCACTGTAAGTTAAGCTTACATTTTATTCCAGGAATCATTTATTTTCAGACTAATAATGTTTTTTTTTAATTTACTGATGAAATGTAAAATTAAATACTTTAGATAAACTAGAAAATGTCCATACTTGCAAAATGTATTTATTGATCATCATATTTCTATTGTAAATTTTCCAATAACACATTAAAATTAAGCTCAATTACCACTTCACCTCTCTAACAAAACTTTTCCGTTAAAAAAAGGTTTGGCTAAATATTTAAAATTGAAACACAAATGGTTTAATCGTAACACAAAACGTACCGGAGTCATGTCGACGCCATTTTCCTTATAATCGTCGTACATTTCCCGCATGTCGATCAGCTTGTTCTCCAGCTTCTCCATGGACCAGACCTGGTTGCCATGCCCCATCCGCTTCACCAGGATGGCCGGCTCACTGACAAACGCTCCTCTCTGCAGTACATCCACAATGTTTAGCAAAACATTACACGTCACGTAACTGAAGACAGTAACATTAATTTATAAACGCAGTAAAACGTCACTAACTCGACAGTCAACAGCTCACACAACATATATACCTTACAGTACTAGTGCGTTCGACTTTTCAAGGTCAACAACCCACACATAGTTGGGGTTGTTCGCTAGTGTTCACTGATTCGTAGAAGAATGTTGAACGGAAGAAAAACAATTATCAATTAAGCATTTTTTCAGTACATATATTTTTAATTCTTGAATATCTGTCATTTCTTCAAAAGTACTCAGTATAGAACAATACTAAAATAAGGATTGTACTGTAATAAATCATATGTGAAATTCGATTCTGTCATGTATTAATTGATTTATATTCATGAAAAATTGTAATGTTCTGGGTAAGTTGACAACACTGTAACTTGACAACTTTTTGTTCCACAAGGTGTCGAATTAGTGGTTTTACTATACTGTTGCTTCCATATGATAATCATAAGTCGTTACTAAATTTTTTTTCTTGGTATATTTTGATTATATAAAACCAAATGAATACTAACACAACCATCAGTTCAGTATTGTTATATGTAGCTGAAAAATTAAAATTGAATGAAAAGGAAGAGATGAAATTAATGGATTTTAAAAATAAGAAGTATTTGGCCTAATATTTGAAAAGGGAGAGTAAAGAAGAAGATACAATATGGAATTGAGAGAACTTTACAGGGGTTCAGTCATGGACAGTGAATTTAAATATTGAAGACATATCTAAGCTGGGAATGTTTTGAGAAGAGAGGATAGTAATATGAAACACGTTTTAATGGGAAATCCTGAAGAAAGATGACACAGACAAACCCAAAGCAAAAATGGTAGAGCCCAGTGAAGAGAGACCTGGACCAATTAGGAGCAATCAAGGAAGATGCAGAAGATAGAGGAAGATGGAAGGGCGGTGAAGTTGCTGCCAAATATCTCCTTAGGTATGCGTGAATATGGAAGTAAGAGCAAGAGTCCCGATACCGTTACCTTACTTAGAAACAGAATGTTTCATTAAGTCAATTGGGTTTAATTTATCAAACCAAGGCTTAGTCCTCAGATGGTCTCCTACTGTTCAGTCATAACAATATGCGTAGAGAAATAACTCATGACTCTAAACCCTTAACCAAACAAAACTCTTACAGCTTTATTTTACCACAATAAACTCTAGCGAATGCCACAAAAAAACTCAAAGTAATAAGTTGTTCACATTGCAACATTCAAAAGTTGTGAGTGTACATTTGGTTTTTTTTATTTTTCTCCTGTCTTTTTAAAATGTTTAACCATTTTCCCTGAATATTTCTTTCTTTCCAAATCCTCCCTCATAATTTCCTGACTCTATACCGATTTATCTAACCCTCCCTGATTTTCCAAGTCTGTAGCAATCCTGCCTGGGGTGGAAGCCCTAATCCTACACTAACACTCACCCTCCTGTTGGGACTGAGGTTGGACGGAGGGATCTGCAGCGTCACGCTGTACTTGGTCTGCTTTGCCAACTCCTCTGCTAGGAAGTTTGCCTCCTTCACTAGCACATTCGCCCTCACTATGTCCTTCTTCAACTCCTTCAGGCTTCTCTTGAACATTTCGTCTCTACGAACAAATTATTCATAGTTAATTTAGATCTAATCGATACCATTCCATGAAGAAAAGTAGAGGTCAGATCAGATTTAGAATGATCAAAGGTTACATAGGTGGTGTTTGACGAAGCCACATTTTTTGGAGTGGTTCGACAAAGCCATCTTTGTTTAGGAGTGGTTTAACAAAGCCCTCTTGGGATTTCATTTAAGGTTTAATTTTGAAAGTAACAATATCTGATTCTGAAACTGTTTATTCAAGTCACCAGTCATACAATATCTGGCACCAGACAAATATGAATTGTGGTAAATGATTCAACTTTTTTTCAAAGGCACATTGATTATACAATGCAGTAGATTTAAAATCTAATGAGCGCTTTTGTTTGTTAAAATTTTCTCAGTGCAAGATGTTTGCTATCATGGACTACCCACATGAACCTTGTATGAATTACATGAGGATATTGGTAAATAATTTTAACTAAAAACGTTTCCATAGGTTTAAATTTAGGTTAGAATCCATATTGGCAGCCTATCCTTATACTTTGACAGTCTATGTAGATTCCAAATCTATACACACGAGGTCTATAATCCTAAGACATCAATTCCACGAAATTGGTAGCCATTGCACACAACACATGTATCCACTCATAAACTAAATATCCCTTGAATAAGCCAATTACGAATCTTAATTACCACAAATTTTGCTGAATGCATATTTAATGAGTAAACGTAAACCGCTGAATGTTACATAGTACAAACCAATAACAGCAAAAAAATCAGTTTTTTTATAAATGCAATCATCAACAAGAACAACCCACCTCTCTCTCGCCCATTTCTCCACCTTCATCTGTGTTGTGGGCGTGCAGGGCGTCATCTTGCCAAGGCGGAATGAGTCGAATGGCACATAGGGTGAGTAGGGCGTGGAGGGGGAAAGGATGTTGCGTAAATGTTGAAACTGCCTTTCGTACTCTAACCTTTGCTTTTCAAGCGCCACTGTAACAAGACAACTCATTTTAGTTGGATATTACTTAGCCGATCTTTTAAGTGTTGGTTTATGGAAAATCATGACTTTTACATTTTTTACAGTAATACTTTCACAGTAGCAGAGACAATAGCTCACCTTGCTTATCCTCTTCGTGTTGTCTTTCCAGTTTAGCAATGGCCGTCTGTATCGGGTCATTGCTAAGTTCATTGAGCATCAGTTCTTCTCGGGCAAAGTTGTAGTCTATCGTCTGAGCAGGCGTTTGAGGTTCACTGGCCATAGTGACTAAAACGAAATATTCATTGATCATCATCTAATAATTCCACTTTATAAAAGGTATGATGCTTCAATAAATAAACACAAATGAGTTATATTGATAATCCATTGAATTGATAATTGGTTGAAGTAAAGTTTTAACTATAGTAAAGTAAAGTAAACATTTCATGAGCCTGTCTGAGAGAAAAAAATAGCTAGTCGTAACAATTATCTGCCACATCTAATTGAAACTTGCAACTTTCTGGACCAAAAATCTATACGGCAAAAGGAAGTAGTTATACGTTGAGACAGGAGGAAATCTTTAATGAACAATTTCTGTTTCACAATAGAGGAAGTTAAATGTATGATGCACGATGGGGAAAATATGATGAACGGAACAAAAACTGCTGTAACTAAGGGTTAAGAGCTGGGTAAAAACCCATCCTCCATTGCTTGAGTTTTCTACCCTCTAGGTCCAAGTGAAGCCAAACCTATCCCCCCTTACCTTTTTCATAACCTAGCCATAGTACGAGTTGAATTGAATCCACAGTTGAACTGAATGTGGAATAAGCAGATACAATATCATACAGTTCACAAGAATTTTTCAGTAAACGTACCTGAAGACTTGGGGCAGTTGACCCTGAAGAAGTGATGGTTGCCCCAGACAATTCGGTCCCCGTGGTGAAGTGGTGTCTTCTCCAGCACAGGTGTTCCGTTGACAAAGTTGCGAGCGTTGTTGAGTGGTTCCAGGAACAAGCCTCCGTCCTCGATAGTAATCACACAATGTTCCGGCTGGATGCCCTGGCCGGACAGGACTATGTCCAGCGACGAGGACGACCCCTGCAACACATTAGAGTTATACATTTGTAAACCTTGGTCAACTCTAATTGTCATTGTCAAAGACTCCAGTAAAGCTGGGTACTGTGGCAAAAAAATATCTATTGTGCAGCCACCAGAAAGAAAGGATTCAAGAGGATTGGTAAGACAAGAGAAGATAATCTGGGTCACCCGAAGAGAGAAAGGCAACAACTCCAAGCAGCTTGACTCAGTGCTAGATAATACAAACAATTCGTTAATTGTCAAAATCTGGAAAACTAAAGCGACAATAGAAAATATCTATGAATGCAATCATAACATTTAAAATTAGAGCAGTCTAATAAAGCTCATAGATCTGGTACATTAAGAGAGCAAAACTGTTAATTATTATCAGAACAGTACCACTCTAGGATAACAAACATCATTGAATTGATTTGAAAGAATGCAAAAATTAAAAAAACTCTAGGAGGCCAATATTTTTTGTTACCCAGTAAGTAGTCATGAATGATAATTATAAGCAGGTTAGTAGCTCTCCGAACACACGTCTCTGCAAGCGCAAGGTCCCCAACAACCAACGCATTTATTTTATTTAATATTTAACATTAAATTTGTGGATGACATGCCAAAAAAGTAATCTGTCATATCAAAATAGAATAGCTAAATCGCAATTGTTAGAATTTTGAAAATTGAAGATTTTGTCACAAAATAAGACATTACGGCGAAATTAGAATGTTTTTTCTTGAATTGCAAATCTCTTGATTTTGATCATAGTTCATGCGGAACAATAATATCAAACCGTTTCCTAATACTCGATGTTTGAATCAATGATGTAATTCTTTGTATTTCGATATGTTATATTGTGATGAATTTTATGGATAAATGTAATAATAACAAAATCATACTACAACTTTGGACCGGTAAATGCATTCTTTCGTTTTAGTAGGAACGTAGTTTCGTTTCCTCAGAATATATAATAAAAATAAGTAGTCATAAGCAGACCAAATCAAATCTTTATTTCCAAAGATATTCATAGAATACATTATATTCGTCATACAGATGTATCAAGCTCTGTCGAGTGTGATAACCTTAACATATTTGGATTTGATGGTTTTATTTAGTATCCGTATGCTTTATTTCCCTCTCTGCCATCCGGATCAGCCGGTGCCACATTAGCCCGTACATGAGAGAGTTTCTGTATTTGGAAGCCACAGAGAAGTACTTAGGAATTTTATTCATGATCAGGAGCAACCCAACTTGACAACAGAGACCGCTTGGACAACAGAGACAACATTTTTAGGATTGCAGATAAGGTTATGGTTAAAGGGGAGAGGGACAGATATATTGCTTTTGTTTTGTGTTAAGTAGTTGCTTAACAACATTAAAAAATGTTGTTAAAAATATTCATAGCACTGAAAGGATAAAATAATATCAATTATATGTAAACATGTATTTCTGTCACGTACCTTGGCTCCCACCAAAGTCCTGTCCTTGAGGTAGTAGACCAGTAGCTCGTTCAGGGAAGGGTCTGCGTTTAGATTCACCAGGTAGTACTTATTCTTCTCCACCATGATTCCTGAAGCTTGCACGCTGATGCCCATGTTCTCCAGTGCCTCTTGTCGTTCGTGCTGTAGCCTCTCTGCAACATTTGTTCAATATTATTGAATAAAAGGGGTCTATAAAGACTCAAAACTTAGAAAATGTGAAATTTAGGTTTTGTTGAAAATCTTAAACAATAAGTTCAGTTTTACTCATATTACTGGATTTAACCCTCTGTCGATGACACAAAAGAGTTTTCCCCAAGATTTTTTTTAACATGCATTGTTGCCAGTTGGCAGTCCTTGGAGTCACTCACTGTACTTCATGCGCCTCTTTCTAAGAACTGGCTAGACCTCAATTCGCTCTACCACCTCCTCCCCTTTGTGTTTTAAAATCAAAGTAGATGAAGTTTACCAATCTTACAATTTTTATTTTGTTAATTTAATTTTTATTTATACTAATTATATTTTCTATAAGGTTCTTACAATCTTTAAAATTACAAAGCCAAGTTAGGTAACTGATTAATTTTGGCTTAAATATTTACAAAATTCTCTGTTCTCAAAAAAAATATGTCTGGGTACTCAGAGTATAAAAACTCACCAGTTTTTATTAACTTTTCTTCCCATGTTGTTGACATTTCTTTCACGAGTTTTTCACTTTCACACAGCTTCTCTCGAAGATCCGTAAAAAACTGTCAAAAAAATTTAGTAAAATATCAATCATAACAAATAAATTCATTATTAAGGCAAGTTTTATTCTTGAGCTAGTATTTATTTTGCTTTCCATCATTTGTCAAAATAATTGGTCTTAACAGGTTAAAACCGACTTGTTGATGCTTGAGTTTATGAAATTCTATTCTACATGATAGGTCTGTGTAAACAGGTATAAGTTAAGGGCATTATTGACAAGGTTAAAAATCAATGAGGCTTTGCATGCCTAATGCCAAGGTAGTAAAAGCAAGGACAGTTATGGTTTACAGTTGTGGCTTCCATATGCTGAGAAAAACAATCACTTCAACGTAGCAAACATGAACACGAAAATATGTTTTGACAACATGTAATTTCTTGATTCTAAGTTATTTAGATTTTTAATTTAGACACAAAGTTTGTAAAATTTTGTTTTACATAAAATTGTTATTGAAAATTTAAGTAGTAAAATCTAAATAACATAAATTCACCATCACCAATACAAATAAACATGTCAATAACTTTCTTGGTAATTATCAAAATAATAATTCCGGGGCCTTAAAATTTCCTTTAAGGGGTTTTCCCTTATACCTACGGCTTCTGTTGAACTCTCTTAATAAGTTATTTCCAAAGTCACTTGCCTAAATAATTATTCACACAATACTTACACAATTTAATCACTCTCAACATCAATACTATTACTCACAATTCCACAAAAGATAAGGAGTGATTAACCCTTTGTGCTCTGATGCTGTGTTTAACGATTGTCTTTCGAGATTAGGTGGCTGGCAGTGCTGGACACTGCATCCAGCTGAGTGACTTATTATTATAGTGACTTATTAACTTAGTGAAATATAAGTGACAATGGTTAGCCATTTTCACGTCTCGGGCGGCCAGCGTGAACACTCTGATGGCCAGCGTATGGCCTCATGTGTTCCTTGTTACTTAATTATAGATATTGCATTATTGCTTATTTATATACTACATTAAATCAGCTGCATGGTCTTTAAATAGAGATATTTTAATAGGCTCAACTATGTATAACCTTCAGCCATTGAATTAGTTTTTTAGAAAAATATAATTGCAGGAATGACTGTTTTCATAATATTAACTTAATTATTAAAACTATAATGTAATATAAACACATGTTAACTAAATTTTTATCAATAATGTTTAGTTTAAATTATATAACTGATAAATCAAATAAACGATGACATATTAATCATTTATACAAATAAATCGTTTAATTCACAATTAAAATAAACCCAACCACATAACTTAAGGCTTTTATATATATAACAGCTGATTCTTAAATAAACTTTTAAACATTGTAATTATCATATAAACACTGATTAATCAACAAAATGAAAATATTAATACAACAAAAGAAAATAAACGTGAATAAAGTGCATTTTTTAACACATTTCTTCATGTTTAACATTATATAATTCAGTGCTGATAGTAACTTCTAATAAAGTAAAAATATGTAGTGAACAAATGTTTTCATTGTAGACTTTTCACTTATCTCATGGTTCTTGTTACGATTAAAATAAATTAGTTTTTTATTTTTTATAAATTAAATCAGAGCATTTATAGAGATATATTTGAACTATAAAAGCATATAATTAAAAATATAATCAGGAGACATAATTAATTTACAGTATATTAAATGTAAAGCAGACTACTTCAATTCTTTCTTCAGTAATTTTATTTATTTTATTAATTGTGTAAAAACTCTTGACATTTATTTCTTTGCACTGTTTGACTAATCAAACGGTAATATTACTACCAATGCATAAAACAATTATTCCGATTTGGTGACGGCACGATATTGATACGGCTTCCACACGTAAGCAGACGGCTGACGGTCACTCAGGCTGGCAACCCGAGCAGTCGAACAAAATAATCCTAGTGGGTAAGCGATGGTGACTGGCCACCACTACTTTAAAATAAAATACCCAAGCACAAAGGGTTATATGAAGTTATCTATTTTAGTACAGAATTAACAGCCTAACAGCTGTCGATTTCTACAAAAACGCTTTACGTAGGACAGGATGAAAAAAATTATTCTATCTACATACTAACTAACATTTAGGTAGTTTATTATAATGTTTACTAGTCAAGAGAAGATCCATGAGAAATTGCATAACTATGAACTGCAGGGAATTTTGCTGCAACGTTTTAGTTTCTAGGAAACACAGCTGTTTAATAAGAACAATAATAATAATAATACAAATTAAATATTAGTATTACTCCCTTCAAAATACATAAGATACCAAGACAGCATATGTCAGTATCTTCCTTAGGCCCATGAGTCTTCTCAAGATTTGTAAACAGTAATGCACTAGTTCTACTTTTTGATCAACACATATTTCATTTTTGCGGTTTATTGCCTCCGGATTATAGATAATTACTGTAGTGGTTTAAATACATGTAAATGTAATCTGTTTGTTGCTAAAAGCAGCTAGTTTTTATCCTCTAAAATGGTTCCCAACCTTTTTTGACCCACTAAAACCTAAACATTATTTCGCTACCCACTAGTATTAAGATATTTACAATTCCAAACACTAGGTAATCCCCTTCAATCCTTCATAAAAATAAAATTTTGTCACATGTTTTAATTTAGCTACAAAGTAATAGCTTGAAAAAGTCATTTTCGTTTACTAATGTGAATTAACACACTCTTTTTCTCAGGATAGTACGGAAAGGCTTGCGCCTGGTCACTGCGCAGCCACGCCGTGCTGGTGGGGATAGCTGGCCGGCGGGTTCAACGGAACATTATCTCAATTCCCAGCTATATTCTTTTTTATTTTAAATTATATTTTAACTCAATCGGATACGTCCACAGATTAACTGTAAGATAAATCAAAAATGTTAGTTTTTTAAAGTAATGTAAGTTATTTGTTAAAACAGTGTTTGTTTGTTATATTTACAATTTTTTTGCCTTTATTCTTTCATCAAGTATGTGTTGCACTCTTTTATCTCATTTTGTGAAGTTTGTATGACAGAAATATTTTTCTTCATGTAGAGATAGATTTAAAGAAAATTATTATTTAAAAATATTAAAATACTGATAACAAAACTCCTAAATAACTTGTAGTAAAATTTTCGATCATTGTTTTAACTGTAACTTGGTCATTTTTTTTTTATTGTATATTTTTCGATTTATAGGGGCTGTATAACAGAATTACTACTTTTTATATTTTAAAATTATTTTTTAACTTCATACATTCGACAGTTAACTGTAAGATAAATCAAAAATGTTAGTTTTTTAAAGTTATTTGAGTTTGTTCAATAAGTTACGCATTTGTTTTTAAAATTAAAATAAACTTTTGGACCCATGTCGCGACCCACCTGACACTCTTTCACAGTTTGGGAACACAGTGGGGTTGGGGAACCACTGCTCTAAGGGATCATCATCAGGCCCCAGTCAAGGATGTATGGAATAGTTATCTCTTCTTGTGAAGATCGTCGTTAAAATTACACACAACACGAAATATTAAAAACTGAGGAACAGACACATGAAGCATACCGGGCGGAAAAGAAGTCCAGACTATCGGACAAGTCGTATCAGTGTGTCACTCTCGCTTTCAACCCTTATCACTGTCGGCTGCATTCATTTGTTTCTCCCCCTCCAGTATCCTGATGGCCGTATCATATATAAAATTTGATTGGAAAGATAGCTTGTCATTTAAAACATTCTGTTGGTATAATTAATGTTTGTACTTGTGTGTTTGTGTGTAATTGTAAAAGACGACGATCCTTACATGAAGAGATAACTATTCCATACATCTTTGACTGGGGCCTGTTGATGATCCCTTAAACGGATTACATATTGCTGGTATTTAAACTACTATAGTAACACATATTTCATAAGTAATAGTATATATGACTTAAAGTGAGTTTTAAAAATTGAAAACTATTATTTTTAATTAGTTTTATTAATAATAAATCAGTGACTACTCATACAACTTACTGAGATCTGTTGAGATCCCTGCGAATGGAGATGCATTAAGGGTAGAAAGTTAATTAGTTTCTCAATAAAAATTTAAATACTGTGAAGTATACAAGTACCTAATTTAATTGATACAGTGATTAAAAGTGAGACTGATTAGATTTTTTTAATTTTAAAATTGTAAAATACTTCCTACCAAAAGCAAACGGTTTTGAAATAAATAAATGTTCAGGAATAAAAATCATTCAATGTTCATTGACAACACAAATCAAACAGATATTGATCAATTATGTAGGATATTTTATATTAAAGGTAATACTTTGTACATTAAAAATATCCACCTCTAAAAAGGCTTTCTTATTATTGATTTGGTTTCGCTCACAAAACTAAACTCACTACAAAATAGCTCAAAAATAATTCAACTACAGCAACTAGTGTCTAGGACCTTGGTAAAGCAAAAATTTTGTACAGGTTTAAGAGGAGGTTAAAGCGGTTTTTTCGTTGGGTCTGCAACTCTACCAGCAGCAAAGCATTGTTATGGCTGGAAGGGCTACACTAAAGGCGATGTTATCATCGTGCGATTGCTCTTACACAAGAGTATGTGCTGACATTATTTTCAACGCAGATATCAAAACAAAATATGTCAAATTTAAGATGAACAAATACCGTAGTACATTTGCTTTTTTGAACGTTGCTATTAATAAAAATTCAATAAACCTTTGAAGAAGAATGAATTTCAGAGCTGTATAACTCACTTAATGTAACCACCAAAAAGAAAAAAGAAAATATAGTATGCCATTTCTTCCTCTACAATTTGCTATATTTTTTCTTGATCTGCATGGAAAATAACATCATCATATGAGCTGATATCAATTCTTCAACTGTTTTAAAAACTTCAAAAATATACTCCAGAAAAAATTTAATCAAATAAAACTTTAAAAAAAATTTTAGAAACCACTCACGGGTGTGGCTCCCCCTGTGGCCATTTTGAGCATCTCCTTGAGTGCCTCCACCTCCTGCTTCAGCTCTCGTATCTTCCGAGCGTTGGGGTCCTCATTGACCACGGCGTGGTTCACTATCCGTTTGGCCCGATCGGCATACCTACGATGATAAAAGATTTAGATAACTTCCAACTATCGACTGAAAAAAATACAAATTTTGGAAAGCAGCTGAAAATTTTGGATAGCGAAGTGTGGCTATAAAATAACTGACTAGTTTTCTGGAGTAAACTTCCAAGTAAAACATCATATTGCTCACTGCTCAGTCGACTGACATACTCCCTCCACGTTCCAGCCAGTTGGACAAGCTTAGCTTGCTTAGTCGGGCCACAGCTTTCATTGCCAAAGTACTGTGCATATGCCATTCGTCGGAAAAATGGAAGGCGTCTTAATTGAGCAACGTGAATTTCTGAGTGAAGCTGGGTAATTTTTCAACATAGACTTATTTCCTCTTGCAACAAGTTCATAGGGAAGAATGTATTTCATATTTATAGGCAAAGTAATTCGTCAAGATCGCTAATTGAGTATCTGTGCCGTTGCCGGGACAGAGGGATTTAACAAAAATCGATTTGTCAAATCTTATATGAAAATTTTAATATGAGAAGTGTGTTAAAAAAATTATGCCAAAATCTTTATGCAGGAACGAAACGAGTCATGGATGAAAATCTGTTCTGTTATCTTAAAAAACATCAGAAAAGATTCTTAACTATTGGAAAGAATAAATACGTGTGATGAATCATGGTTTTTTACGTATGACCTAGAAAATAATCACAATCAATGAAATAGGCCAAATTCACCATGAATGAAGAAAGCTCAAACCCGATGAGCAGCATTTACAAGATCTAACGATGAAACGAAGACGAAAATGAAGGCTGAGGACCGACTGAGATAGCTAAGCTCGTCCAAGTGTCTGGAAGTAGAGCAGAGATGTCATGTGACTTGGCAATATGGTGTTTAACTTTGAGGTTATATCTTACAGAAAACCAGTCTCGTTGTTTTCTAGCCACTTCTCTTAGGAGCCTACAGCCTTTCTGTATGTAGTTCATTTTTCTACAACCACTATAAACCGGGTTATTCATATGGTCTTGAAAAATAAATAACTTTATAGTATTGGTGCTTTCCAGTGCTACAAGTAGGCTACTGTAAATTTGTTGCCAAATCATTAATCTTTAGTAATTTTATTCTTCTTCAATTGATCAATAATGTAACAAATTTATTTCACAATTTAAAAAAAAGTAAGATAAACTTAACTAGATTACGATTGTCAGCTAATAATCTAAGTTACCAAAATTCACTGACACTACTCTAAAAAAATTAGTTACAATAGGTAAAACAATATTAGCTCAAAACCAATATACCTTAGAGTGGACAAAGTTTCCTCATAGTTGTCAGCTGCGGGAGACAGTGTTGCCACCATTACTGTTTTACTATTGCCTCCCAGGTTGTCCTGACAACACAAAACATCACAATGAAATCTAATAAAAAGAGCTTACAACTCACAGAAGTACTAAATGTAAATTTAAAAAAGTTTAATTTTACCTTGAAACTAATCTCTTCCTAGGGTATACCAAACAATTTCTTATTGTCAATGGGGTTAGCTAAAAAAATGCAAATATACTTGTCAAACATGTTTCGGAGATAAACTCTCATGTAATTATTTCCAGATTATTCAATTGGGAATCACTCAATTATTATTATTGGAATCAGAATATTGGATTCTTTGGTTTAACCCACCTTTTTGTTACCTGACAAGCATTTCAGTTTAGAGGTCAGTAGGGGTCGGTTAATCCTTCAAAGCGGTAGCTTTTTAAGCCTGCCAGACCCTGCTTCGGATATTTTTTAAGCCTGCCGGACCCTACTACAGTAGTTTTTTTAAACACGCCGGACCCTGCTACAGTAATTTTTTAAGGCCACCAGACCCTGCTTGGAATATTTTTTAAAGCCCGCCAGACCCTGCTACGGTAGTTCCATTCAGGGTTGCGTGCTATTTTTGTAATTTCAAACTAAAATAAAACCCTAACCTTACACATGAACATGAAAGCATTTATTACGTCAACCCACACGTAACTAAAACCTTTTTAAACCAAAACCAAGGTAAAATAAATTACATAGAAACTTGTTCAAATCTAAAATATAATTCAATGCCACTTTACAACATAAAAACTTTGATTATGGAAAGTAAACAACAATTAATAAGTCTTTCAACACTGAGCCGCCGAGCAGAAATTCGCTGAAGTTTGTAAACAATATTGCTATTTTTGTCGCATTCACAGCTGATCGAAATTACTAGTAGAATATTGAGAAACTAATAGGAAATGTGCTCCATACATCCACGGTTGCTGACAGGTTGCATAACAATGAGATATACTCAGTAAACCGCAGCTGTGTCAACGAGTATTGCTCGTTTAACCGTCTTGAAGGGTTAAGAGTTCATCTACTGTATTTGAATATAGCAAAACTATTTAAAAATCCTACAACACACTAGGTTTTTTGCCAAAACCAATCACTTGACCTCACTCCCACCTCACCTTGAGCAGCCATGTCAGCACAGAGTCCCGGTACGGCACAAACTTGTCCCTGTTCTTGTTGGTGGCCGAGCTCTGATCTGCTAGCTTCGATATCACCAGTCCCAACGTCGTCAGAGATCTGAAATATTACGAGTCAAATCAAAACACGGAATGGTGTAGAAGTACGTTTCTCAGTGGTCTAAGTTTGTTTCACAATTTGTGTGTAGATGGTAAAATAAAAATTTACTATTGTAAAGTGACAGTATGAGTATCGAACCATTTTACGGACAGTCAAATTATTTATAAACAAAATTTTTGATTACAGTTGCTGTGTGCCAAATACAATGCAACACTAACTAACATCTGGTAAAATATGCAATTAGACGATTAAAAAAAACATTAGAATAATTTTAAAATTAACTTACGGAAATCCGCCAGGAAGTATTTTGAAAAATTAAAGATAATATATTTTGCATCATCATGTATGTCAAAGTTTTGAATGAGAAAAAAGTATTCGTCCCGATTCACCAATACAACACTAGGAAAAAAATTAGCCTATTCCCCATCATATATTGAAATTATTTTTTTTTTAAACTACATCTGCAGGCAACCAGTTTTTGGACAAGATTCCAGATGTTATAAGGAATGAGAACGGCCACAAACATTTAGAAACAAACATATTTGCTGTAATTGTCAATTTATAGTATCAAGATAAGGAAATGAGTGGAAAATTTAAGCAAATTAAAAATAAATCCATACTTAGTAGAATGGCAACTGATTTGCTTGTAAGGAAAATATCTATACATCCTTTGTGGATTTATTTGCATTATTTTGATTTATGAATTTTTCAGGCACTGGGTAATCAACCAATGAATTTATTGTTTTTAATTTTTAGTTTATTATTTTTGACACTATTTAATAAACCCTAATTATAACAAATTAACAAAGAAATCTGAAATCTAAGACTGTTTATACAAGTTCAAAGGATGGCATATCTCAAAGAGACAAGGAGGTACCAAAGGTACGAGTGAAGCTGTTCACTTTGGATAACACACTATCTACCCTCAATGAGTGGAAATGCAATAATAGTACTTTTGAACACGAATAACGTAAATACAACTTCTAGTATAAATGACACTCACTTGTTGATGTTGGAGCCTTCCTTGAGTCTGTCGCCGATGGCCCCCGTTTTCACTGCCCTCTCACTCCCCGCCAGGTCCACCAGCGAGATGCGGCTCACCTTCTCCCCCTCCACCCCGCTGGCCGGGTCCAGCAGAGTCTGCGTGAGCACGACGCTGAACACCGCGTGCGACCGCGACGACTCACTGTTCATGTTGGTCGCGGCCACCGTCCGCGACTTGTTGCCTTCCGTCATCAAGTTGTCTATGTCCTGCACATACGTGCCATTTATGAAAACACTGAATTTGAATACATTCTCAAATGACTGAAGGCAAAAATAGACACCTTAAAGTAATAATTTGCCATTCTAAAATCATGAGAGGAAATTTACCTTGTGACTTAACTTAAGAAACGGAAAGGGCTTTAACTTAATAATATTAGGCTCAGGTTTAGAATATTTTTAATGACGAGATTTTTAAGTCTTCAAATGAGAATTTTTACTCACCCTACTTTTAAAAATACTGGTGGTATTAATGAAAAGAAAAGTGTAGTTGAATTGAAATATTATGGGTATTTCTCACTCATTTCCTATGATAACGATTATTAAAACTAAAACAGTCAAAATGCTACTCTATGATTCTTAAATTTAAATATATACATACGGTCAAATGTTGATATAACAAATATGAAGGGAATGAATAAAAAATATGTTGTATCAAGGAATATTTTATATCAGGATTCATTAAATTGAAGTTTGATTAACTAAGATTTTGCTTTATTAATAACAGACCTACTTTTCAACTTCTTGATAGTGAATTTAACCTTGATAAAATACATGATACAGTACATAATACGAAAAACCTTATTATAAAATTAAAATAGTGAATATAGTTTCATTCAAGAGTTACAGAAACAGCTCAATTAAGTAAACAGTATAGTATAGTATGATCTCCCAACGGTAACTGTAGCGATGATAACTAATGTTAACTAAAGCAACAATAACAAACGGTAACTAGCAACAGGATGTAGACTGTTCTGACAGATGATTCAGGTTGGAACACGTTTGTTTGTGTACGTTATATTGAAGTGAAATACGTTATATAAACGTCCGACACTGTCAAATTCATAATATCAAGGTTTCGAATTTAGTTTATTCATAATGTAGAGGTAAAATATACATTGTGTGTTATACACAGTTCGAGGGAATTTCCAAATATTTGTTAAATCAATGAATTCGCTATATTGAGGTTCATTAGATCAAATAGCCATTAATGTGGTATATTTGTTTGTATCATGCATAATATATTTTTAATCATTAATGTATATTGTATACACACTGTAAACATATTTACAGTAAAAAATATCTTTGTATTGAAAAGATACAAAAGGTTTGTTTTCACAATTGGCAACTCTTACTCATGGATACAAAATTCTCAATTGGAGTCTTAAGTGCAATTGAGTGCAATTATTAAATTAGACAAGCAACGAAGATGAATTAATTGCATTAAACAAATAAAACTAACGAGGAATTAGAAAAATATCCCTTCTGAATTTTTAAAAGTATTTTTATGTTTTTAAGAGTTGATTCCAGAAGTAATGAAATGAGTGAGATATGTTTGCAGAGGACCAATCAGAGGCTGATGTTAATGCCCTGAGGTCCAGCATGAATATTTATAGCTCTTTTGCAGCTTGCGCTATCACAACCCCTGCAATGTGATCCTTCTAACTACTACTTAAACTGAGTTCACTTTTAGCGAATTTCCCATAGGGAATAAGCTATTACCGTAGGTCTCATGGGAAGACTTAAGCCCGGGACCATGTTATTTTTTCTTCTTTAGGTGCCTAGAGACCAAAAACAATAGTCGTCAAAATTTATATATATATATATTGTATATATATATATGTGTCTGTTAACACGATAACTCTCGTAAAAATGGTCCGATCGAGACCAAATTTGGTAGAGACGTGTATTCCTACAAATGCTCGGACGAGTTCGTAAACCAGACACATCGGTCATTGGGAACGGGTAGTTAGGGGGGGTTTTGTACCCCAAAATGGGGTTTTTTGCGTTTTTCACATGTAATTTTTAAAAATTTCTAATTTTATATTTCACCATTGGAATCAGCTTAAAAAACTACGCAATTAAGTTCCTTAAAGTTTTTCTCTATCTCCAACGGTTACCGAGATATTAAAAAATCTAAACACAGTACGTTGTATTTTGAGGCTCCAATGTTAATCTTATGGAGGATTAGGAAAAATTAATTTTTCACTTATCATCTAATATTTTTGGATGAAACTTGATATTTAGCTTCATGTGGTTAATATCCATACATTTGTGCTAAAAAATCATAGTATATGTGTTTATCATGGCAGCAAACCTGCATAGTCTTTTCCCATGTTAATCATATGGAGATTAGGCAAACTCCTTTATTTATGGACAGATGTTGATGAAAGTTGGTATAAATGTTAAAAATAAAATTTTTGATGGTATAAATGGTTACTTTCAATGTTCCTCACAGCAGCAAACCTACTCACTCTTTCCCATTTTAATCTTATGGAGAATAGGCAAATAATTCTCATGTTTATCGACAGATTTTGACCAAACTTGTCATATATTATTATTATTATATTTTTTTTATTTGGAAATTCGCTGAGTACGCAGGTCTGCTGCGACGGGGGTATTTTGTTTTGTTTTTTTACAGATTAATCTAAATAAAAAGAAACAGTATCAGTGGTCTGTCACATACTGTCTCTCTTAAGTATATTAAAAGACTACAACCTCTAATAAAACTATATTATTGTTTAATGAATATTTATTTAAATATCATTTAAAAATTTATTGTTTCAAAAATAATTGTTTGAATTTTTTTATTTTTTATTGCA
This sequence comes from Nephotettix cincticeps, assembly GCA_023375725.1. Taxonomy (NCBI): domain Eukaryota; kingdom Metazoa; phylum Arthropoda; class Insecta; order Hemiptera; family Cicadellidae; genus Nephotettix; species Nephotettix cincticeps. Next base: position 68,415,015 of record CM041790.1, on the reverse strand, counting down.
TCTACAGACAGTAAACGGAAGTCCTTACTGTTGTAAATTTGTATATATTTGAAGTGTTAGTTTTAGTTAAAACTAATTTTTATAACTACTCTACCAGAGCCATGACACATGAACACAATACAAGATACTGTAATAGACTAGAAATTAATGGATGTAGATTAACAAAAACCATGAAATATCACTCATATTTGGGATTAACAATGTTCAACAAGTTGGCTACAATATGTAAAGACATGACATCCAAAAAATTTTCAGATAAACTGTGCAAATGGCTAAAGAAACACCCTTTTTATAATATTAAGGAATTTTTTGATTGTATCATACAAGTCAGTGACTTTCTTTGATCTTGTCGAGACATTGTTGTAAATATTTCTAATTAAACTATACTAGTGTACTAGACTGTGATAATTGATTGTTCTTAAACTTGTATTTGATGAAATCTATTGATATTGTGTAAATGTTTGAATGATGAATAAATGTCTTATTGTACATTTTACTTAGAAAAAATTGGATCCAATGGTTTAAGGAATCACATTTCAACTTTGCTTGGTTTAGGATTGGGCTTCCACTTGTTCCACTGTTCTAGAGTAGCCAGATCTATTGTCAGGGTAGACTCACATTGACTTAAGTCTTGTCTGAGACTCCACAACAATATTGTCTGCATATACAACCTTTCTTGGTGTTGTATTAGGGAAATCTAATGCAGTTAATACGTAAGAAGTGGGCCCTGATAAATTGTTTTCATTCAACTGCACTGAAACCAGCTGCTTTCAACGTTTGCGACTACAGAAAGTAATGTTTTCCCGGCCTAAGCTGAGCAAATCAGCTGGAGATTTTACCTACTCTAGTATTTAGTTATGATTTCTGACACTAGTAGCACTGAGCGCTAGTAGCTTTAACAATACTGCCAATTAAGGTTGTAAAAAGGTTGTGAAATCAGCTGTATAAACATCATTACCAGTACTGAGAAAATCAAATGGGAAACTAAAGGTTAGTTTGAAAAATTACGAGTAAATTACTTAATTAGTTCTCTTAATATGACTACAGTGTGATGAAAAATATTGTTCAAAACTCGGATTAAAAGTGTTATTCGGTGCCTTGATCGAAATCCACACTCAAATAAGTGTCTCGCATGTAAACTCGATCGAGGCCTGGAAACAACCACTTTCCATCCTTGTAATGAAATATACTATTTCAAACGGTTGTGGGAAGGAGCGATTCCTGGAAGTGGGGACAGATCCTAGATCAGTCGGATGACTGTGCGATGATTCAAACAAAGCAACACATTGTTACCAACTGCCCTTAGGCAGTTTACTACTGCTTTCCAGGCAGGTTAGTTCGCCTCCACAATATGGGTGATGAAGCATTGACTTGACTAGGAAGCTTGATTTGACTCTGTTGGAGACAGATTCAATGTTTCTCAGAAACTATTGTTTGTGTTATGTATTGACGAGAACCTTTTGGCAGCTCTATTTTTCTTTAATCGTTTAACCCTAGAAATGGCAAAGTCGTAATTTACGACACATTTACATATTCAATAAGAATTGGCAGATGGAGGCATCTGTCGTCAGTTTAGTGTACTTGTTAGACACTATCGCCTACGTGACCGTGTTGCCCTCTGGGAGCAAACAACCAAAACTGCTCTCGTAGTACACAAGCCTGCCACCGAGCAGGTCTATAACCAAGTAAGCGCTTTTTACTCCTAGGCACAGAGTGGCCGAGCTGGCTAACGCGCTACGCTGACGAGCATTACGTTCTAGCCATTCGGAAGTGCTAGGGTTCGAATCCCGACCATGAGCAATCCCAATTTGGCTTGCAAATGTGTGGTAAAGCGGAGAGGGGGGCCCACATTAAATAAACGGTGACCGGCTTGGGTGGAAGTTGACGGCATTTTTAGGCTTAATTGGGATTGCAGTGGCAACCTGTTTTGCTTTTGTGGTTAGTGGTTATAAGGGGGGGGCATGTTTTAAGCTTTTTTTGTTTAAACTTTGATATTTAAAGAAGATATTAATAATTATTTTTATGTTACAGTTTAGAGTAAAAAGCTTGCCACTTCTTGGGTTAACCCTCACCGGGCAGCTGACGAGATTTCTCGCAGCACAGTAGGGTTGTAAAGCGCAATATACAGAGTTTATTCGCGATCAATCATTTTGCCACATTTACTGCACTGTAGTTCGTGAAACAACCAATTGAGTGCAAGGTTATGTTGCTTTATCCTCTACACACAAAACCACTATGGCAGATTTGTTAAAATATTTATTAAGTGACTGAAATTAGTTGCTAGGCGACTTTGGCCAGTATTTGTGCGATCCCGTACTGCTTTTGACGAGAAAACTCACGAGTCACTAAGGCCAGCTGTTTTCACTTTCGTTATGTTTGTTGACATTTTTGCTCTAAGTGTGTATTTTCAATGTGTTTTAGCAGTAAATAGTGTATATTGTGTGAATGTTTTTATTGAATAGTATTTATGAACTAATTATTATTAATTGAAATGGCTCTTCCAGAGAAATAAAAATGCTTTTCTTAATATCTAAAAATAGTCTTTAAATCTTCGATAATTAAAAAAGAAGCAAATTTCTGTTTTAAAGTTTGTTCAAGCTGAACCCAAAAAGAACATTGGGAAAATAATATTTTGATTTTTTTACACTAAATGAGCAGGGACCGTGATTTTCACGGTTCCTGCTCTATACAATCCCTGCCCCCTATACAATGGCTGTTGACTGGCAAGAAAGCTACACGATAAATAAATATTTAAACTTTAAGACAGTATATATGGAGATGTTTACCTGGAAGGAGGTGACGGCCAGCTGAGACAAACCGTCCACATACGGCCCGAGAACTTTATGTTCTCTAACCTTCAAACTCTGCTTGTTGGCGTTGGGATCTAACAGGTCATGCACCTACAACCACACGTAACATTGCAATTGATTGGATTTTACTTGTGGGAATTTACAAGTTGACTGCTATAATCATTGTAGACACCTTGGTCATAATATAGATAATAGATAAGATAAAATCTGGTATCAGATTTTATTATCATCTTTATCAATCATCAATTGATCAAATTGATGATTAATATTATCAATTTTATTTGCATTTTTTATATATGCCATTTTCCTTTAAGTCTAAATAATTTATTTGTAGGCCTCGGGTCAAAATATAGATGGTAAAATCTAGTATCAGATTTTTTCCTTTCATTTTTATACATCTGCCATTTTCCTCTAAGCTTAAATAATTTAATACGAATAATAGTAATATACGAAAAACAATTTATCTGGAGATCAAATATTGTTGGTTTTAAACTTGAATAAAAAAAAATAGTACTGATATGATTATTAATTACTTTATAAATACAGCAATATATGCACTGAAGTTTTTCTTAAACTTTAAACAACTTTATTCAATATAATTTAAAAATACAAATCTTAAAACGTATACATTTAAAATCAAGTAAAAGTAATAAAGGCCTACAACAAAACCCTAAATCAATAAAAAGCTACTGATGGCATTATCATTTTAAAAATACAGTACTAACCGACAAAGTTAACATCTTCCATTACATTTTAATCACAAAAACTACAAAAACACACACACACACACACACACACCTTAGCTTTCATTTTGGAGTAAATAATTTCAGAAATGAAGAGAACCCGACTTAATAAAGGTTTTAAAATGAGATAAGAGTTTCAAGCATTCATTTAAAACTGCTGAAACTCTCGTTTTTCTGGCAGAGCTGTCAAAGCTGCCTCCAAACTGAATAGCTGAATAGAAACACCTCTGCTCAGAACCATTTGAATCAGTTTTATTTAGAAAAAAACTTAGTTCTCTTAAATAATAGGTTGCAACCATAATTTAAACAGTAAACTAACTTGGAGCAAAATTAAAATTATGAATATCTCTGTAAAAATACGATTTTATTTTAAAATAACCTTTGCAATATTTTAAAGTAAAACTTACATAATTTAAATTAAGTTTTAAATTACTGTATATCCATTTTACGTTCGTTTTAACTTGTCAGTTAAAAATAACAAATTATACCACATTAAATTCAAATTTTTTATCCACCTCTTGAATACTGTTTGAATAAAATAGTGGTCATGTGTAAACAAAATGGATGATATTCCCATAAAACCATAAAAAGAGTGAATTGGCTTGAGGGAAAATTCCCCATAGGTCAATTTGTCTCTTAGCGGTAAAGCTTCATCGCAACAACTTCAAGAACTTCCAGTTTTTTCTGATCCCAACGGGATTACAATATTGTTGAAAAACATAACTCAAATATACAAAAATATTTTGCATTATTATAACCACCTGTGACAGTTAGCAGCTAAAAAAAATACACCTCAATTTGGAAGGTACGGCTTTGTTAGCACATCCTGTTCTAGTTAGCTAGCATTAACACCATGAAGAATGTGCTATACTGACCACATGCCAATCATTGTACTACAAAAGCTGGTGGCTGGCAGGTAAAGTTCTTGTAAAGTGATTTAAAAGCCACAGAATTATTATAATTATCAATTTTTAATTTAATTTTGAGTTAAAAATTGTATAATTTCCTCAATGTGATACAACTGAAACAAAATAATGGAAGTGTTCTTTGTGTACGAATGCCAATACTATTTGTCAAGAAAAAATTCAAAATAACACATTGAGTCTCAACTAGGGGCTTTGGTGCCCTAGGTCCCGGATTCAAATCCCGCCAATCACCAATGGCTTTTCGCTATGTGTTAATGCCGCAACCCAAACGGGGGAGAACAAAAAGCCGCTACGGCTGAAGTGCCTTGGGAGTAATCCGCCCCTTCCAATAAAAAAAATAGTCTCAATTTCTCTACCCGAATGCTTTGCAAATATTGCCCAGCTCCTCAATATTCAAACCATCCATCCATATTTCGCAATTCTAAATCATGCGGGCGACTCACCTTCTCGTTGTATATCTCCATGTAGCTAACCTCCACCTTGTACGTCAGCTCGGAACTCTGCTGCCGTGCGATGATGTCGAACAACGAGTCGCACAGCCTCGGTATGATGCCCTTCTGGTCCTGGCTACCCATCATCGTGAACGACTTGCCTGAGCCTGCGAAAAAAAATACTCCACTTTGTAATTGATACACCTTGTGACCTATAAATACCCCTGTCACAGCAGACCTGCGTACTCAGCGAATTTGCAAATCAATAATAGTACATAAGATTAAAATCTGTAATAAATAAGAGGGTTTGTCTTTTCTCCATAAGTTTAACATGAGAAAGAGTATGCAGGTTTGCTGCTGTGAAGAACACTGAAATTAGGAATGTTTACCATAAAATATTTTTATTTAGACCATATACCAAGTTTCATCAACATCTGTCCCTAAATAAAGGAGTTTGCCTAATCTCAAAATGATTAACATGGGAAAAGAGCATGCAGGTTAGCTGCCATGATAAACTATGATTTTTAAGCATAAATGTATGGATCCCAACCACATTACGATAGATACCAAGTCACATCCAAAATATTTTTTAATAAGTGAAAAAAACTGTTCATATCCCCTACTTACATTGGAGCCCCAAAATACAATGTAAGGTGTTTAGTATTTAATATCTCAATAACCATTGGAGATAGAGCAAAACTTTAAACTATTAAATTGTGTAGCTTTTTGAGCTGATTCTAATGGTGAATGTAAAACTTTTTTAAATTACACATAATAAATGCATAACACCCAGTTTTGGGATACCCCCCCTGCTAAAAGACACTAAACTACTCTTGAGTGTATTTGATTTGATGACATATGTTTGTTACAAAGACCAGCAGATTAATTTTCCAGGATCATTAATTTATAGTACAATGAAATACCCCTGTCGCAGCAGACCTGCATACTCAGCGAATTTCCAAATCAATAAAATAATAAAAATAATATTAACGATATATGATAAGTTTTATCAATATCGGTTGATAAATATGAGAGTTATTTGTCTATTCTCCATAAGATTAACATGCGAAAGAGTAAGCAGGTTTGCTGCCATGATAAACACGTAAACTATGATTTTTAAGCATAAACGAGTGGGTATCAACAACGTGAAGGTAAATACCAGGTTTAATCCAAAAATATTGATTGATATGGGAAATATTAATTTTTCCTTATCCTCCGTGAGATTAACATTGGAGCCCCAAAATACAACGAGTACTGTGTTTAGATTTTTCATTATCTCGTTAACTGTTGGAGATAGAGAAACTAATTTATGTAGTTTTTTATTTTTTATTAATGGTCAAAAAGAAAATTTAAAAATTTTTTTTAATTACACATGAAAGACGCAAAAAACACAATTTTTTATACAAAACCCCCCCAAACTACCCGTTCCCCTTGACAGATATGTCTAGTTTACGAACTCCTCTGAGCGAATGCAGGAATACACGTCTCTATCAAATTCGGTCTACATCAGACCATTTTTACGAGAGTTATCATGTTAACAGACACACACACACACACACACACACAAATATACAGGGTGTTTCAGAATTCCTTACCAATACTCTAGGGCATTGTTCCTTGGTAAGAAACATATCTAAATATCAAATTTAAATTTTCCGGAAGTCCTTAGCTATTCAAACAGCCTCCATTTTGTTTTTTCACTTATAATTTTTTTTCCGAATAATGGTTAAACGTACGGAATTGAAACTTTGCACAAACATTTATGGTAAATAGAGAAAGCTACAAAAAAATTATAAGAATTTTTCAAATTCATAAAACAAAATGGCGGCCATTTAAAATTTTGTTTCTCAAATAACTCGTGAACCGTTGATTTAACTGAAAATTTATAGGAATAACTTTTTTTAGGTAATGTAATTACAAATCGATTGACACCAAATTGTTTTAAATTAGACAAATATTAACTGAGATATGGCAGCTTTAGTGATAGGTGACCGCTAGAGCTTAGTTGCAGTGCATGTCAAGGCAAACGACTAAAGTCTGCCACAACAATGCTAATGAGAGTCAACGCTAAATCTTTGATGGATATTCTTCTAGGAATTTTCTTTTCCTGAGGGGGGCACATGTGGCTAGATTATTTTATTTTAGTAAAGTTTATTTTAAATTCAAGTTAAATAGAACATATCAATTTAGCAAACAAGAGTATAAATTATAAAGTTTTAATTTTCAATTCTTAAAAGTTTTATTTTATTGTTCTTTGCAGATTTTTGTTAAACAAACATTGATCACGGCACATTTTATATTTTATTATTACTACAAAAGAAGTTATTTTTCCCATTTAAACAAAAACCAAACTATTTTTACGTTGTCGCCGTAATGTTCCGAAAGTTCAGCAGCGGTGCCGTCAAGAAAAGCGGAGATTTAGCGCGCTAAAGTGTCTATGATTTGTACCGCCGCCGCCGCCGCGCCGCAACAATGCTCAAACATTCATGAATATTCTAGAAGGCACAGTACGTATATAAAAGGCCGCGCCCAGCAGGTCATAAGGTCAGCTGTACACTGTGTGTGTTAATTGTCAGATCAGAGCAGTGCCAACAAGATAATCTAAAAATGGCAGTGAATTGTAAATTTTGTCAGCGACTTTCGAAAGATTATGTTATTTATATTTTTATTGCGGACATTTTCCATCACGATTATAAGTAAAACAAAGTATTACGACGTTTTGGGATCTTGAATCTGATCCCGTCCTCAGGCGAACTAATATCTAAAACATAACACAACTAATACATAATCCAGACTAAGCCGGTATAAATCTGAAAAAAAAGTTTAAAGCAGTCAAAAAACTTACAAACCATTCACTAACAATTACGCATATAAGTAGACTTTATGAGAACTTGGCTTGTCCAATCAGAATGCAGCATTTTGGTCACGTGACCAATGACATCACTAAGCCCCGGCCCTTTTTCAAGATGGCTGTTTCCCGCACTTTGTAACCTCACTTTTTGGCGGAAAGTCAATCAGTGCTGCCAATCCTTTATATTAAATTACGTCACAGTTTTATATTTATATAAATAGAATACTAATGTTCTCATCAAGTCTACTCACATAAGAAACTTAACACCTCCACTCGTCACGAAGACACAAAGACAACCAACATGTTGTGTTTTGTTTAAGATACTACTTCGAGGACGAGATCAGATTTCAGACCCCGAAACGTCTTGAAACTGTTCCACTTAAAATCGTAATGGAAAATTTCCACAATAAAAATCTAATCAACATAAATCCACTACCACAAATAACGAATAAAAAAATGGAATATATTAGTTAAATAGTTGTAAGTAGCAACCGTTATAAATTATAATAATTTAGTAATTAGATAGATTATGGTAGGTTTAGGCAAATTGTTACTTATTTTTTTTAATTTCATAAATTGTATCAATAAATAGAACTTACTATGAAATCACCGTTGTTTTATTTAAAGTGCCCGTAGGCACGTAACACTATTAAACATGCTATGTAGAATATTTGAACACGTTTATACGCACAGTTTTTGGAACAAAAATCTTTATCCTCTAATTCATCAAGTTACAGAGTTGCTAACTGTAGTTACACAGAGTGGCACGCTGATACGACCATTCTGTTGAAAGGATTTATTTATTTAATTTCATTTGACACCAACACCACAACACGTATAACGGCACGCTTTATACGAGTGAACATTTCATTTACGGAGAGTGAGGCTTTCACGACACAAAACATTCATGGCTACAGATATCTTTGTCAAAGTGGAGTCTCTCGTCACTCGAGTGCTCTCTCTCTCGCTCTGTGCTTCTCTCTCGCTCTTACTCACATAAAACATAAAACCCTGTTACTGATGCTGGCTACTCGTACTTTGAATATTTAAAATTATTTGACAACATGTTCAGAACCAAAGAGTTACATATTTTGAAGTGATTGTCGAAGTGATTGATTGAATTGAATTTGATTGAATTGAATTGAATTGATTGTGATTGTCCACCAGTGGACTGATACATACTTTCCCCTTAAGTAAATTTAAAAAAGACAATCTGTAATAAAACTATCATGTTCTTCAAAGATTATCTAAATATCATTTCACAACTAGCCAAAGTACCCGTTCTTCGAACGGGCTAAAAAGGCTGAAAGGTGAAGGCTCTACTGATACATTTAAGTTATTGTTAATTAATTATTCATTGTTTACAAAATGACAAAACACGAGTGTCTACAACATGTCAAAGTAACATCTGTCAAATATTGGGAGAGGATAAGGATTAATGTAATAGAGACAGTCGTCGGAAAAAACTTAAAATCTACCATTCCACTATTTCAAATAATTCACTAATTTCGATCCAGCAGTTTATCTGAAAAATCAACTTTATTTCTTCTTCTTCCCGAACTGTCAAAATATAGTGCAAACGGATGTTGTCATTAGAAAATGTAAACATTGAAACCTAGGACGGTCACGGCAGCTCTTTCTTCTTCTTCTTCCCGAACTGTCAAATTTTAGTGTTCACAGCTGTTGACATTCAAGTAATTTTATGTTTTCATTCTCTAAAAATGTAAACATTGAAACTTAGGACGTTCACAGGGCGTAGCCCGAGAGGATTTTAAGGAAATGAGTAAGCATATGTGTTGCATGAGTTTAAGATCTACCTTTGTGTAAAATTTCAAACCGGTCGGTTCAGTATTTTTCGCATTTACTTGCCACAACAATCCCACAAACAAACATACAGAAACCACCTCTTCTTTATAATATTATAGATAGATTAACTTAAAGATATTGTTATTTGTGTAGGTTGAGGAAAAATGTTGTGTGCATCATGGGATTAAAGTACTTTTGACCACGTTGGAAAATGTTACTACCCGAGGGAAAAAATTTCGGGGTTCAATTTTCACTTAAATCCCTTGTTGTACACATTACTTTTTAGAGGATCGTATCTCCTGTCGGCACGTAGCGAGCTCACAAGGGCTAAAGTTACTCAGGAATACAGGCTAAACTCGACCCTAGGGTGAACCACGTTCGCCACACAGAGACTTTGTACCTTCCAACACTGAGCTTGTCTTCTATATATTATCACTCCACAAAACCAAACATCGCGGCATTCGTTCATCTACGTTTTCGCAACTACGCTAATTTCATCCTCTTTAGTATTAAGATTTGTTTAAATCAAGAATTACGTTTGGTCATATACTAAACAAACAGTAAGCCTGTTTAGAATCATGTTTAGAATCAAAATACCTATTATTAAAACTGTTTATTAATATTGATTTTAATTTGACATCAAGTTATGTATTTTTGTTAAATCCAATAGATCTTAAATTTCTAACTAACACTCTTCCCATAGTGGCTCTAAAGATATTGGACATTTTGGACACTCGTTTTTAAATTTATCCTCGAAGAATTTAGTGTTGTATTATTTTGGTCTTACAAGGCCTATTCTAAATTATAGTAACGTATTAAATTTGTTGATTATTTTTTTGTCTACAACATGTGTGGCTTGTTATGGTTATTTTTTAGCCACAATAAAGGTCAAATATGTTTAGACATTATCGTTATGTTTAGTTATTATTATAGATAGTTCGATTAAATAGTCGATTACCAGTTTTACAATCGATATCCATAACGTCAGAGATACACAAACAATCTATAGTGATTGGTGTAGTTATTTATCGATTATTTGCAATTGAATGCTTATGTCATTAGAAAATGTAAACATTGAAACCTAGGATGGTCACGGAAGCTCTTTCTTCTTCTTCTTCCCGAAATGTCAAATTTTAGTGTTCACAGCTGTTGACATTCAAGTAATTTTATGTTTTCATTCTCTAAAAATGTAAACATTGAAACTTAGGACGTTCACAGGGCGTAGCCCGAGAGGATTTTAAGGAAATGAGTAAGCATATGTGTTGCATGAGTTTAAGATCTACCTTTGTGTAAAATTTCAAACCGGTCGGTTCAGTATTTTTCGCATTTACTTGCCACAACAATCCCACAAACAAACATACAGAAACCACCTCTTCTTTATAATATTATCGATAGATTAACTTAATGATATTGTTATTTGTGTAGGTTGAGGAAAATGTTTTGTGCATCATGGTATTAAAGTACTTTTTGTCCGCGATGGAAAATGTTGCTACCCGAGGGAAAAAAATTTCGGGGTTCAATTTTCACTTAAATCCCTTGTTGTACACATTACTTTTTAGAGGATCGTATCTCCTGTCGGCACGTAGCGAGCTCACAAGGGCTTAAGTTACTCAGTAATACAGGCTAAACTCGACCCTAGGGTGAACCACGTTCGCCACACAGAGACTTTGTACCTTCCAACACTGAGCTTGTCTTCTATATATTATCACTCCACAAAACCAAACATCGCGGCATTCGTTCATCCACGTTTTCGCAACTACGCTAATTTCATTCCGTTTTAGTATTAAGATTTGTTTAAATCAAGAATTACGTTTGGTCATATACTAAACAAACAGTAAGCCTGTTTAGAATCAAAATACTTATTATTACAACTGTTTATTAATATTGATTTTAATTTGACATCAAGTTATGTATTTTTGTTAAATCCAATAGATCTTAAATTTCTAACTAACACTCTTCCCATAGTGGCTCTAAAGATATTGGACATTTTGGACACTCGTTTTAAAATTTATCCTCGAAGAATTTAGTGTTGTATTATTTTGGTCTTACAAGGCCTATTCTAAATTATAGTAACGTATTAAATTTGTTGATTATTTTTTTGTCTACAACATGTGTGGCTTGTTATGGTTATTTTTTAGCCACAATAAAGGTCAAATATGTTTAGACATTATCGTTATGTTTAGTTATTATTATAGATAGTTCGATTAAATAGTCGATTACCAGTTTTACAATCGATATCCATAACGTCAGAGATACACTAAAAATCTATAGTGATTGGTGTAGTTATTTATCGATTATTTGCAATTGAATGCTTACCTCGAATCAAAAGTATCATCAACAATGATCTTTTGCGGCCTAGGACTCAAAAATCATCATAATAATAGGTTTATTCCTAGGAAATAAAATACCCCCGTCGCAGCAGACCTGCGTACTCAGCGAATTTCCAAATCAATGACAAGTTTTATAAAAATCTGTCCATAAACGTGAGAATTATTTGCCTATTCTCCATAAGATTAACATGGAAAGAGTGTGCAGGTTAGCTGCTGTGAGGAACACTGAAAGAAGTCATTTCTACCATAAACAATTTTTATCTTAACATTTATACCAACTTTCATCAACATCTGTCCATAAATAAAGGAGTTTGCCTATTCCCTATATGATTAATATGGGAAAAGAGTATGCAGGTTTGCTGCCATAAAAAAACACATAAACTATGATTTTTAAGCATAAATGGATATATCTCAACCACATGAAGCTAAATATCAAGTTTTATCCAAAAATATTGGTTAATAAGTGAAAAATTAATTTTTCCATATCCTCCATAAGATTAACATTGGAGCCTCAAAACACAATGTACTGTGTTTAGATCTTTTAATATCTCGGTAACCGTTGGAGATAGAGAAAAACTTTAAGGAACTTAATTGTGTAGTTTTTTAAGCTGATTCCAATGGTGAAATATAAAATTAGAAATTTTTAAAAATTACATGTGAAAAACGCAAAAAAACCCCATTTTGGGGTACCCCCCAAACTACCCGTTCCCATTGACCGATATGTCTGGTTTACGAACTCGTCCGAGCATTTGTAGGAATACACGTCTCTACCAAATTTTGTCTCGATCGGACCATTTTTACGAGAGTTATCGTGCTAACAGACACACACACACACACACACACACACATATATATATATATTTCACTATTTTAGTTCATCAAGTAGGGCACTAATATAATTATCTTTAATAATAACCGAGTACCCTTAGTAAACATTTTAATTATTTCTTCGACATGTTTCGGGAATCATCCCATCTTCAAGAAGTACAAAAATGTTTAACCTAATTTGATAATCTTTATCAAAATTAAATTTCATTTCAGTTTTTGTATCTTGAAGAGGATATTGAAACATGACCAAGTATAAAAAGTTTACTGGGAATGTAATTTTTGATAAATTATTTAAATTTTTATATACATATTTAAAATAAAAATTTCATATATTATTAGTAAAATTAAAAGTTGTGTATTTAAAATTTTATTACATTTAACAAGAAATTATTGATTTGTTAAAAGACAAAATTAAATTTTGAGATATTTATTTAATTTAATAAAACTTTAGTTTTATTTTTCTACATTAAAATATCTTTATTTAAATTCTAAAAAAAACACACACATTATATTTATTTATATATACTATGTTATATAAACATTAACAACTATTGTTTTTACACGGTATAATCATTTGAAATTTTTTAACCATGAGACTATATGCTTCTTTAGTGTATCAAAAAAAATTTTATTTATACAGCTAAAACAGCAGTTTGACGAAAAATTTTTTTAATTATGAAAACAGTCACTATGATAAAACTCTAATTTCTTTTTTATACAATTTTAATATAGTATTTCAAAACAGCTGTTTTAAATCATTTTGAAATAAGTTGTTCTTTTTGTTTGATAACATTTTAGATGATTTTTACACTAAAAAACATGTATTTTTTTATTAAGTAACACTGATACCTAAACAACCTGTGGTTGTTATGTAACACAACAGCTGATGTTAAAGACAAATGTTCAACTATTGTCTGTATTATATAATTTATATTTTTGATTTGTTTTAATTTTATTCTCAGTATTTCGAAACATACAGTTCATCACACGGCCAAAATTGGTATTGTATATATACTCGTACATTTAACAGCCAAGCCTATTAAACTTGTGCTCATATAGTTTTTAGTCCTAGTGATGAAATATACTATTCTTTACTTTAAAAAGAGCCATACACCATTATAATAAAATAATGAGCTATCAGAAATCCAGTTTGAAACAAACTTTTAACATGGATACGTCTAAGCTTTCGGGAGGGGGTGTCAGCAATTTGCGGAAAAAAGTTTAACGGAATTGACGTCATAGAACAGCTGTTTAGACGAACTGAATGTATCCATTATTTAGGATGTATTTGTATATTTTACCTGAAGAATAAATAAAAGATTCTTGTTTACATTCCTCATCAAATCATATTCTTTTTGTTAAAAAAAAATAAAATTTATTATTTTATTTATAAATATTTTGTACAATGTTTTTGAATAAATTGAAAATAATCTTTAAGAATAAAATGTATTCAAGTTTTACACGATACTTTAATAATTCCGATACATTGAGATGTTCGTAGTTTCATGCTCTTACCCTAAAACCAAATGTCCTACAGACTGTAAGGGCAAAACATTTACACCATTATTTTCACGGAAGAAATCTGTGTTAGTTACGCTACACAACACACACCAATCTTGTAGGACATACCTTATTCAACCGGAAGAGGAAATGTAACAGTGGACAAATCGACTTTTCATGGATTCTCGTGGACAATATAATCACCCTCCATTACATTAGAATTTTGATTCTCTACAGCCACGCAAGCCGCCCTCCGCCAGGTAGGATAAGGAGCAAACATCACACCACTTTGACATTAATTGTGGTGTCGGCTATTAATTAGTGTAACACAAGCAGTGAGCCCTCCTTGGTACAGTGTTAAGAAACAATATACTTATTATTATGAGAAAACATAAACACGAATTCTTAAACAAAAAGAAATTCTGAGCTTAATTATTTATCACTAACTAAGTACCCGATCTTTGCACGAGTAAAAAAGGTTTGAGTAAGGTTGCCTCTTTTATTCGGCATGGAATAAACATTCTAAAACATGAAATTTAGATTAAGAAAAAATTAGTTAATAATAATAATAATAATCCTTTTATTGCCATATACAATATTTAACAATTGTGTAGCAAACGTCATTAAAATAGGAATATAAGTTGACATAATTTTAACTATATTAATTAAAAGATATACATAAATATACATAATACATACATAATATAAAAATGAAAATGAATAAAAATGATAATGAAAAATATATCTCAGGTCACCCAGTGACACCCCCATGGGCACAGTCACCCTACCATGTGTGGTCCATGAACTCGCCCACATGGTAAAACTCTCCCTGAACCAAGAAGCGCTTAAGGCGATTCCTGAATCTCCTCGAGTTTCCCTCCTGCCTGATGTCTTCGGGGAGATTGTTCAAGAGCTTAATCCCTGCTTGAGACGGCAGATTCAAGGCAGCTCTGGACCTGTTCTGGGATAGCCTGTACAACTCTCTACCTCTTGTGTGGTGGTCGTGTACGTATGCACCTTGAATGGGCATGCACTTAAATTTGCAGAAAGAAGTTGTTTCAAATATGTACAGACTAGCCAGAGTGAGAATCCCCATCTCCCTGAAGACATTCCTACAGGACTCTCTGAACTGTAGCTTGGCCATTATTCGAATGGATTTTTTTTTAAGACGGAACAACCTTCGGAAGTCCGCTAGTTATATGAGATAGAGTACTACTGACATTAAAAGAGGTATTTACTTAATAATATTAGGAAAAGATAAGGAATAACGTAATAGAGACAGGCATTGGAAGAAAACTTAAAATCTACCATTTTCGGCAATATTAATTTCGATCTTGTACACACACACACACAACACCGGTAAAAGTACCGTCTCTCCGTCTCCGTTTACTGATCGATATCCAAAATTTTGGTGTCATTGGATAGGAAATTAAATATGACATAATTTTTCATTCTTATAATCAATATTTTTTTAATAATCAACCATTTTAAAGGGCCGCCAGGATTTTAAATACTTCAAGACATAAGCCAAGTTTTAAAACAATCATATGTAAATTGAGTATTTTGGCCGCTATCATAACTGTTTAAACAAAATTGTGTGTTTCAACATAACACACATGTATTGGAAAACGTAAAAGTTAAAAAAGAACTGAACTCGTTGATAATAAATACAGAAAATATTATAATTAATATAATTTGATAATCGTCATTAACAATATGCTCAGTATTTATTAAAACAGTGTTCAATACATTTTCAACATCGAGGTACACCAACAATAGGAAGCAATGCATATGTTAGTTTGTAAACAAAACTGGTAATCACTTTTAGATGCTGGAGAGAAGCAGAAACCAACGACAAACCGCATCAAAGTTCGATACGTACTCTCACGCATATTTTATAACCCTTCAATTCATACGGTAGAATTCACTGATGCAGTTCCCCACAATGATGAAATCTGAGTTGGATTTCAATATATTTTTGAACAAATATGAGTTACGTACCGATTAAGTTTTTAATCAAATTACGATTTAAAACATGTACTTAATTTACTATTATTAATTCATAGCTACCGCCAAATTGTGAATGGCCTGTGGATGCGCTAGTGTCTAGAGCAGATTAAAAACTATGTTCATCCGCAAAGACCATCCTCTTAATTAGACGACTTCGTATTCAGAAGAAAAATTGTGGTTTGGATCCCACGTTAAACTGTAGGTCCCTTCGAGGCTGTTTGGCTATTAATTAACAGTCCTGTCTAAGATTAGATTATTGAAATGGCAACCATACTACGAGGTAGGTATTTTAAGAAAAGTATGAATGAGGATTGAGTGTAAGATGATTGTGGCGCGATCTTGTAGTCTTTTTACTGACTAGGGCTGACATGTTCCTTAAACAGGACTGTTAATCAATAGCCCAACAGCCTATGACAACTAAGGGACCTACAGTTTAACGTGGAATCCGAACCACGGCCTCTGAATTACGAATTGGTCTAAGTATGCGGATGGTCTTTTGCGGATTAACGTAGTATTCAATAGTGCGGACGCTAATCTACACAAGAGAACACTACATTCACCAACTATCGCTCACAACTATCTACAATTCGTGATCTCTAAGTACAGTACAGTAGATAGATTACAGAACGTCGCCACCGCCCAAGTCAGCAACAAAGAACAAGGAACATGTCAGCCTTAGTAACAAGACTACAAGATCTTACATTCATTTCTCAATCATACGTGGCTTAAAATACCTGCATTGGTAGGTTGCCATTACGGAAAAGAAAATATGTAATTAGGTAGGAAATAGAAGCCGATTGAAATCCAGACTCAGTTGCCTGTTGTAAGTGGGTAAAATGAATTAACTATCTATCTACATGTAGACTTTAGGGGGCAAATTGTTGCCACCTGAAACGGCTAGGAGAAACGTTTAAAAACCTGTATTGACAAGGTTTTAAACCGTTTCACCTCAAAAACTTTAAAAAGACCCAATAATTTGCAAATATACAAACAAACGAACGTGCCACATGATAAGCTTGTATTCGTTAAGAGTTAAAATTACATAAAATAATCAAATTCATAAAAAAAATATTAAAGATAAACCCCATGAATATTTTTGTTAATATCTAAGGAAAGGTTGTAATAGCGTTCATGTTGTACGGGATCACCGAAATTGCGTTTTCTAAAAATTCCTATTGAAAAACACAGTTTTAGCGAATTTCCCATAGGGAAGAAGCTATTACCGTAGGTCTCATGGCGAGACTTAAGCCCGGGACCATGTTATTTTTTCTTCTTTAGGTGCCCAGAGTCCAAAAACAATAGTCGTTAAAATTATATATATATATATATATATATTATAATACTATACTATATTTCATCAAACAGGGCCTACTAATATTATTTATATTGAAATAATTCGACCAAGTACCCTATAAAATTTTTATTTTTCTACATGTTTCGGGTAATAATCCCATTTTCAAGAAGTGTAAAATGTTATAAACCTTATTTGGTAATATTAATCTGTAAATGTAAATAAATATCATATGATAATTTTAAATATTACTGTATCTAAATTGGTGGAGTGTGTTAGCATGTATTATTTCTATCTTGTATTATTTTTTCATATATAGGATTCTTTGTTTCAATTTGTGAAGTGTTTAATATGTTGTTTTTGTCAATTTGATAGTGAGCGTAAATTTGGAATTCTTCTTTTGTATCCAATTTTCTTCCTTTGTGTTCAAAAATTCAATATTTCCATATTATGTGTCATACTAGTGTAATTGTGGTTTGTTGAAAGAATGTGTTCAGCAAACGAACGCTGATTTTTGTGTTATGTTATATATATTGAATATATTATTACAAAATAAAAAATAAAATGTTTAATTATATATTTAAATTATTTTATATAATATATATATAATGTGTGTTGTGTGTGTGTGTGTGTGTGTGTGTGTCTTTGAACACGATAACTCTCGTAAAAATGGTTCAATCGAGACCAAATATTTGGTAGAGACGTGTATTCCTACATTCGCTCGGACGAGTTCGTAAACCAGACATATCGGGCAATCGGAACGGGTAGTTTTGGGGGGTTTTGTGCCCCAAAATGGGGTTTTTTGCGTTTTTCACATATAATTTTTAAAAATTCCTAATTTTATATTTCACCATTGGAATCAGCTTAGAAACTTACACAATTAAGTTCCTTAAAGTTTTTCTCTATCTCCAACGGTTACAGAGATATTAAAAAATCTAAACACAGTACATTGTATTGTGGGGCTCCAATGTTAATCTTATGGAGAATAGGGAAAAATTAATATTTCCCATAGTAATCAATATTTTTGGATAAAATTTAATATTTACCTTCAAGTGGTTGAGATCTATCCTTTTATGCTTAAAAATCATAGTTTATGTGTTTATCATGGCAGCAAACCTGCATACTCTTTTCCCATATTAATCATATAGGGAAAAGGCAAACTCCATTATTTATGGACAGATGTTGATGTCTCATGACCCTACTGAGATTTACTTCCCGCAATCTCATCTCACAGAATTAGACAAACGTGTTTTACCCAGGTTATGCCGTAACAAAGTTGTGAGTAACTGTTATTGCATAAGTTGCTACACGAAGTCGTCGCAGCGACAACAAACTTGCGTTGGTATCCCTGAGTGGTTGGCACCCCTGCCAAAGTATGATATACAGGGTGACCCCGTACCCCCCTGTGGGACCCACCCTTCATCATGATTACTTAGCGCTCAAATGACCAATACATTACTTATATGTTAACGGATAGGAAAATTGAACGTAGATATTTAAAGTATGTTTTTTCCATTAGGGAACCGAAACGTGCCTACATCGCCCATAAAGATTTATAAACAAAAGTTACATTTATTTCAGAAACTGTAAAAGCTACAACCCTAAATTCTTTATATTAATATTAAAGAGCGCACAATTATTTCATATACATTACACAACGTTTCTGGAGGTTGAAAAGCTATTCCCGTTTTCAAGTAATTACCTAATAATTAAAAATTGAAAATTACTGACCACTCTCAACAGTCGTAATGTTATTTTTGTGTTTCTACGCCCGTTAAATTTTTAACGTTTTGATTGGGAACGGTCCAAATTATGTTACTAACTAACTTAAACCTCTTGTTGGCAAGCATCATTAATTAATAGCCCAATGACAAATGGCGACTAGGTCCAGATTCGACCTTTGAGGAATTCGATCCGACGACCTTCCGTTTTGAAGGCGGGTATTATAACCACTGCACCACCCAGACAATTAATAATAATAACAGTTAATGTAATTGATAATTAAGGTGTCAAATCAAAGGTCAAGTATAGGAAAATCTAGGGGATTACTTTCTTAATATCGGGTATAAAAACGTAGAAATAATATTGTTCTGAACACTAAAATCGAAAAAAATATAATTCTATACATAACTTTACATTTAATTTGATACTTGAACCATCTATTTACAACCGTCGTATAAGTATATCCTCAAAAAATTAACATTGCTCTGATGTGCCTGAAGCGAAACATTCTCTCAGCAAGGCAGACTCTTAAGACTTCTTTAAAAAGTGAACACTCCTTCAACAGGGAGAAATAAATCCTGAAGTGTAAAGAATGGATGGGAACCCACACCTGTTGTAGTTTCACTTCGACTGAATGTGTCAATGTGACATTTTAACGCTGTATAATACATAGAAACCCATTACAAAAAAGTTATAATTCGTCTACATTCTTTAAAGATGTAAGATTACAAATTTATACACTTAGTTTATATTTTTATATAGCGTAAATAAGTTCAAGTAAGGCACGAAAATTAGTAAATAATAGTGGTTTAACTAATATATATTTGTTAGAATGAAAGTAGATTTTTTTAATTTTGATACAGCGTCAAAGCAGAACAAATGTTGCAGTAAAAAGCTTACATTAATGGTACCAAATATAGTGGTAGAAAATCAAAGAGGCTTTGAGTTAACAAGGAGATTTGTCAACGTCAAAAATATTTTTATCTATAAAAAAATTAACATTTTAAACCTCCTAACAATCCTCCTAACCTCCACAAATCTGCTAACAGCCTCCCAGAGCTTACACATATCCTGTAACCTGTTGTAGTTGAGAACTCACCGGTCTGACCGTAGGCGAATATGCAGGCGTTGTACCCCTGGAAGGCATTGTCCAAGATGTCTCGGCCCAAACAGTCGAACACCGTCTCCTGGCTGGCGAACTGCAGCACACCCGGGTCCACCGAGTTGAAGCAGTGATCGAACGCGAACGTCTTCGGCTCCGTTCTGCAACAGGAGACAATCCTTTAACCACTTCAGCCACAGCAGGAAGTCAAAACTTCATAAGTACTTATTTTAATGTGTCCCGCCTTCTTGTCAAAGGACTGACTAGGCGTTACTTCAGGTCATACCAACCTCTCAAGCTGAAAAGCTTGAGCTTGAGAAGGTCGGGACTACTTGATACTTGATACTTGATAAAATCTAGGGGAAAGATTGCACCGCGACCTATGAGATCTATTGTGTCCCCCAGACTAGTCTCTAGTTCTTGCCTAGAGAACCCCCTCTAGTCCTAATGCCTTAATAAAGTTTAGTATAACAAGGGGTTCTAACTTTGGAAAATCCTCCACCGCCACCTGGTGTGTTCCCAAGCTTCTGGCTCTCTTCTGACCTATCGCGTCACACTCAGCCAATAGGTGTCTAGGTGTTTCCTCCCCAGATTGGCAGAAGCGGCATTCACCCTCTAGGACAATGCCCATCTTGCTCAGATGACCCCTGAGCCTACAGTGTCCGGTTAGAAATCCCGTCAGTACCCTTAAATCGTTTTTCTTAAGCCTGATCATGGTCTCAGACCTTCTTATATTATGCACTCCAAGCATTTCCTTAGCCTGTCGGCATCCCGGATGAACGGTCCAGGCTTTCCCTCTGGCTTCCTTCTCTTCCCTCTAGCTAGGGAAATATCCGTCCGCCTGAACAGAGCCCCGCATGTCCAGGTAAGGCTACTTACTGCAGGAGGTCGCCCGGTATCCTGCAGGTACCGTTCTAGACACCATATATAAGGCCTGGTGCCATCCACTCCTCGGCACGGTCCACGTGACACCTTGAGTTGGCCTGAAACAAAGCGGAAAAGCAGGGGAGAAGGTGGGAGAAGAAGAAGAGAATGGGTTTGTACAGATAGATGAAGACAGTCTATCCACGCATTGGAGGGGAGAAGAAACGTGGGTAGATAGAAAAGACCCTGCTCAAGAGGAGAGTAGAGAGTCAGGGAGGCTGATTGCAGTGACAGCGCCACTGGGCGGTGGGATCGCCAACCCCTACGCCAACAGGTCGGGACTAACAATGGGCGGATATTTTTGTATTTGGGGAAATTTTGATTTCGTCTACGAAGATCCAGCAAGTTTTTCCCATACCGGAGCTGGACTAGTTCAACCTCTCAACTAAGAAAGGAGCCTATTCCACACAAGGTGTTCATTGCCATCCCAAGCAGGTCCTTTTCATATCCAGACAGGACCATCTCCGCACAGAACACGGCTAAACTACAACAGATGACGATGTTGTGCCCACCGCGAAAAGGTATTTTCAAAAAATCACAGTGTCTACTATAATCTAGAATTAAAATTCCCCGACATTCCAGGTATTCCATACTATAATTTAAATATTTCTAGATTCAGGAGGATACTTGAAATTTAGCTTCATGTGGTTTAGATACATCCATTTATGCTTAAAAATCATAGTTTATGTGTTTATCATGGCAGCTAACATACACACTCTTTTCCCATGTTAATCATACATAATTCACGGTTACGAACCTCCTTTTCAATAGACAGTTGTCGGTGAAACTTGGTACATGGTCAAAATAAAAATGTATTAATGGTAAAAAATCCTACTTTTATTGTTCCTCACAGCAGAAAATCTGCATACTCTTTCCTATGTTAATCTTATGGAGAAAAGGCAAACCCTATGACTTATCAACGAATAGTGTACAAACTTATTATTACGGTTATTATTGTCATATTATTTGTAAAAAAATTGTCATATTATTGTTTTGGAAATTTGCTGAGTACGCAGGTCTGCTAAGACTGGGGTATTTTTTATATACTGCATTTTAAACCCAAGAAGGCTTCATTTCCTATTTAACACATTTTAAAACCAAAATTTTTAAAAACTTTTATCACATACTCACATTAAAAACAACAAAATTTAATTCACCACAGTGTAGGTGAGTAAAAAAACTTCACATCATTAAACTACCGTGTTAAATAAAATACATACTCACTACGCAACCGTGTAGAAAAATCTAAAGAGAATTTTAATGCATTTACGACACATATAAATTTATTATAAACTTACAGAAACGATGGGCTGAAATGTAGAAAACTTCGCAAACAAGAAATAATTTAGTTAAAATCCCCACATTCGTCGAGGTTCCGTGAATTTCACAATAAGAAGGCGTCGCACGGCAATATAGGTACGCGGGCGTGTTGCGGGACTCGTCTCACACTAAATGAAGGCGCGCCGTGTCTACGTTAGTTTGATCTAGGTAACACTGGGCGCCAGGCACCATCCTCGCGTGCAACCATCCCTTCACAACCACACAGGAGGGGTTGGCCCTATTGTCTTCTATCACTACTACTATTTCTAGGCTTACAATATCCTCTATACAGGGTGAAAATTAATTATTATGACACATGTATTAACTTAAAAACGAAAAAAGGCGGCTAAATTAGGGTTTACCTACTGCTAAAAATAAGCTACTTGATGGTGTACATGGTGATCCGATGGCACCTTTGGGGGGAGCCAAATAAGTAAGTTGTAAAAAAAAGAGTAAGTTGTAAGTAAATCTTAAAGGTAAAATGTGCATTAAAAAGAAAGGCCTTAATTGGTAGAAAACAATACAACAAACGTGATCTTAAAATTTCAACACTGCTTCACTTATTCAATACTTTTCTTAAAAAAACTGTTGAAAATTCAAATCTGAAGATGTTTGTTAGAAAGCATTTCAAAAATTACTATAGGCATGTTGAAAAAATATTATTTCATAAACTCTCCCAAACAATTAAAAAATTTAAGGTGTTTTCCTCAACTATTGGCGATTCTCCAACTGAACGTATTATTTTCCAACGATTCTTAAATTCCCACATTTCCCTCGCTTCTTTTTTAAAATGTGAACAATATTCCAAACATTTTACTCTTGCGACAAAAATAAGTGTTTATACTTAAATATTCTTTTAAAGTCAAAGGTGTTACAATTCATTCAAACATAGCGATGAAAATGTTTGCAAGAACAATGCAGGGGTTTTCAGAAAGAATTGTGTAAAATTAAACGGTTGGTACGTCTGATTCCGTGATTTCAAACAGCTGATTGTTACAACAATGGAAAGGGCAGGTTTATAAGTTTCTTTTGACAAGATTATGTTATTCTCAGATGCTAGGTTGAGTGCCATAAAGCCTGACAACAATTGGCTACTACAAAACAAGAAAAAAACATTTTGTGTCTTAGAGTTTGCTCGTACTAATGCTAGTGCTAAGCGGAACTTTAGTAGCATACTTTAGTATAGGGTTAATCAAAAACATGCCCCAAATTTTACCACATCTAAAACATCGAATAACAGTAGCCGTACAGTCCGTAACTGAGGAAATGCTACAGAAAGTGAGCTCAGTTGGAATTTCCCTGGATATTTGCAGTAATGATTTTCTAATTCAAAGTTTGCAAATGGATTAACCTTACTTTTGCACCATTCTTTTTGAATAACCCTGTATATATAACATCCACTGTGAATAATTTCAAAGAAAGAACTCTTAGTCCAGGGCTCCCGGTATATACTACAAGGTGTACTGTGGACACTGGACAGGTGTGTAAAGTATGAAGGCGGTAATTGCAAGTTCGCCGAGCTGCGGTTACCTCGGTGGTTGTTCACTAACCGCCGAGACTGCTGCATTGTAACCACACTCAAAGCTACTCGTACCGCGTGGCTATAAACCACACTGGCGAAACAACCGACCAATATCACTGTTGTGTTACTTTCAAAAATTATTACAAAACTATGAACTGGATTTAAACTTCTGCATAGAAAAATGTTATTCGCCGTGCTAGGCATATTTCTATTTAATGAAAAACGTACCGTGTGGCTATTCGTACACAGTCTGACCTCTGCATTCATGCCATACACCCTGAATTTTATCGATCTTATTTTTTTAATCTTGGTGGTTTTTATCAAAAAGAAACATATACAAGCTATTGGTTCTTCAAAATAAAGCAATTATGTATGTACATAAGTAGCCTTCACTTTAGATAATCAATAAAAAATCTAATCTATAAAGACTTCTGGTAACTTAAATGAGTCCACCCTAGTATCTAAATATTCCGTTTTAGCCCAGTAAAAACCATTTCAATTTTTGACAGCATAACTGGTTACTCGACCGTCTTAAACAGATAGTCGAGATGTCAAATTAAAGGTTACGTGGTTATCTAGGAAATTACTTTTTTCCGGATGATTATAATTACCACGCGTAATATAAATATAATGGTGGAATGAGACAGTTTTATGTAATGAACTAGATAACCACTTTACCTTTAATTTGACACCTTATTCTGTTCTCTACCTTGTCCTGTGTTCTTCACCTGAATTCTGTTTACGACTATTAAATGGCTGTTCAGTAACTCAGTCACAAAGTTAACACCGTTCAAGGCGAGTATTTCTGTTTCCAACATCAGTGACCGAGGGAAAACTCACAGCTCAGTTTCTTTTGTCAGTCTGGTGTGATTTGTTCCGTGGGTTGAAAATTCAACGAATAGGTGCAGCAGTTTTTTTTACATTAACTACATTTTTACAGTTCTACATTACCAAGAAATTCGTTTACCCGATTGAGCAAGGTAAATAAATATTTGTTATATTGTACCAACTGGAGAAACTATAGACACCCGATCAGATACTAACAGTGATCCTCTCTAGTTTATACCATCCGGGAAATACTAAACGGGTATATACAAATGAAACGGTGGCGTCGTCCTGAAATCTAGTTACTTGGAGGTCACTAACTGTGGATAGTTGTGAGCGATGGTCGTTGGGTGTAGTGTTCTCTTGTGCAGATTAACGTAAGCATTACTGAATAATAAGTTTATCTGTAAAGTTAATCCTCATAATTAAACCAGTTCGTAATTCAGAGACAATGGTTAGGACTCCACGTTAAACTGTAGGTCCCTTAGTTGCCATCGGCTGTTTGGCTATTAATTAACAGTCCTGTCTAAGGAACATGTCGGCTTTGTCAGTAACAAGACTACAAGATCGCGCCACAATCATTTTACACTCAATCCTCATTCATACTTGGCTCATAATAACTACCTTGTGGTATGGTCGCTATTTCAATAATCTAATCTAATTTTACTTTTAAGATATTAAAATTTGTTAACAATAACATCTACAATTTTAAACAAAAAGACAGGTTCCAGCACAACAAGTTTCAAACAATTTCATTAATGAAAAATCATTATAAAACTCATCTCAATCAGCTGTCAAGTTGGAAAAACGTTAAAAATAAACCAAACAATAAGGTAACAGCTGTGAATTTCTGACAGAATAGCCAAGTAAACCAGCCGACCTCAGTGTTTGTTTGTTGCAGGCCAATGAAACAGCAACGCGGGCGGATAAACAACACAGTTCCCGGTCCCTGGTGAGAGGGGGGGAGGTGCAGCCTCCCACACCTAGGAGGCAAAACACCGACTAATGGACTGTTTGAAGCATCACTGTGTCTAATCGCATTGTCTGCATGAATAGTCCGTGTGACATGCAGTCGACTAATACATTGTAGTACCTTCGTCAAACAGTTTAATTTACCTACAGTAATGTACCCTTTAACTCACTGATTTGAGGATGCAAGGTGACCAAACGCCTCACCAGTGAGATTAAGTAATTTTACCTCACTCACGATTTGAAGGGTGGGCACGAAATAGTAAACCCGTAAAACGCACACAAAGCCGTAAGTGTGCGAACTAAGTTGGCTGCGCTGTAGATCAGCTGACCAGGTAAATAAAATACCCCCGTCGCAGCAGACCTGCGTACTCAGCGAATTTCCAAATCAATAATTCAATATATGACAAGTTTTATAAAAATATGTCCATAAACATGAGAATTATTTGCCTATTCTCCATAAGATTAACATGGGAAAGAGTGTGCAGGTTAGCTGCTGTGAGGAACACTGAAAGTAGTCATTTCTACCATAAATAATTTTTATCTTAATATTCATACCAACTTTCATCAACATCTGTCCATAAATAAAGGAGTTTGCCTATTCCCTATATGATTATTATGGGAAAAGAGTAAGCAGGTTTGCTGCCATGATAAACACATAAACTATGATTTTTAAGCATAAATGGATAGATCTCAACCACATGAAGCTAAATATCGAGTTTTATCCAAAAATATTCATTAATATGGGAAATATTAATTTTTCCCTATCCTCCATAAGATTAACATTGGAGCCCCCAATACAACGTACTGTGTTTAGATTTTTTAATATCTCGGTAACCGTTGGAGATAGAGAAAAACTTTAAGGAACTTAATTGTGTAGTTTTTTAAGCTGATTCTAATTGTGAAATATAAAATTAGAAATTTTTAAAAATTACATGTGAAAAACGCAAAAACCCCTATTTTCGGGTACAAAACCCCCCCAAACTACCCGTTCCCATTGTCCGATATGTCTGGTTTACGAACTCGTCCGAGCATTTGTAGGAATACACGTCTCTACCAAATTTGGTCTTGATCAGACCATTTTTACGAGAGTTATCGTGTTAACAGACACATATATATATATAAATTTTAACGACTATAGTTTTTGGACTCTGGGCACCTAAAGACGAAAAAATAACATGGTCCCGGGCTTAAATCTTACCATGAGACCTACGGTAATAGCTTCTTCTCTATGGGAAATTCGCTAAAAGGTAATACTTTTAATCCCAAGGGACTAAAAGTATTCTCATAAGAAGAATATAAGCAATATATAGCACACCCTGTAATAAACTATCAGAAGTAATAGCACATGACCGTAGTAATTAATTCTTGAATGGTCAGCTGATAGTTTGCATTGACTGCTTTGAGATTATGTTAACAAAATTCGAAAAATTATAGTGATTCAGTAGGTGTATGTGGAAGAAAACTATTATATTAAAATACTCTTTTTGTCCCTCAGGAACAGTTTCCTTCAGGGACGAAAATTGCCACAAATAACTATTAATTGTAGTGGCCAGGCGACTAGCTTCAGGATTTGAAATCCCATTTGTGAGTTATAATTAACACAACACTTCACACATCATCGACATGAATACAAATGACATAAATAGCCGTTAAATACGAAATGAATAAAAGAAAAAACCGATTTAGTGAACATCTCTCCAAGTGAACGATCTAAGTTGACTGAACACCTAATAAATGCCAACTACAATAGCACAATAGCAGAGCAAAACTAAAAATGTTGCATAAAAGTATAAAATGCCCCCTGATGATTGCTCTAGAGCGATTTGAGATAATATCAATTGTTTTTTTATAAAACTACCTTTTTGTTATACCTATTATTGTGTAGTATAATTTAAATATAAAACTGGCGACAACATAAAAAACTCAAGGAGAATGTTTCTTATTTTTTGACTAGATTAGATTACTGAAATGGCAACCAACCCAGGTAGGTATTTTAAGCCAAGTATGTATGAGAAATGAGTGTAGGATGATTGTGGCGCGATCTTGTAGTCTTGTTACTGACTAAGGCTGACATGTTCCTTAGACAGGACTGTTAATTAATACCCAAACTGCCGATGGCACCTAAGGAACCTACAGTTTAACGTGTAATCCGAACTACGACCTCTGAATTGGTCTAATTATGAGAATTGTCTTTGCGGATTAACGTAGTATTCCAACAGTGTGGACGTTAATCCACACAAGAGAACACTACATCCACCGACCATCGCTTACAGCTGTCCACAATTGGTGACCTCCAAGTAGCTGGATTACAGGACGTCGCTACCGTCCTGTACGTTTAGTAGGTCGGTGTGGCAACAGGTGTGGAAGGGCAAGGGCGGGATAAGATAATTCGATTGTTCACCTCACTACTATCACACAGCTGGCTTAAAATCTGTTCTCAACCCCACTAAGAGGTAATGGAATTGTGGAAGCCACCAAACGGCAACATCTAAGTAATTTAGACGGTGCCGTTTCCTGCAATCCAGCTACTATGAGGTAATAAATTGAAAATAGTTATAAGCGATGGTCGGTGGGCCCGTGTTGATTTTGCCATTGTTAAACATTTTATAAAAAAACTACATAATTTAGCTGCTTGAATTTTTACTACACTTAACTACACTAGGGTAAGCAATTTAACACAATTTTTAATTTGCTTGACTTTTTTGGATTTACAAATTTTTGAAAAAGGTACATTTTATCAGGTTTATAAAGGAAAGAAATAGAATCATTAGGTCGAATATAACAAAAATACTCCATTAAATATATGTGCCTAGCGTTTAAAATCCCTGGGATACTATGATCAAAAATCGACTATTGTCCCCACTTACCATGCTCTAAACGATGTAAGGCTAGACTTTTACTATTTTTTATTCCTATAAAAAATATCATTAAAAACATTGGCCTATTATATTACATTTAATTTTTTCATTTATAAGTCCTCATAGTTTATAAAAAAATCCATTTAAAACTAATTTAGGTCTAAATTACCTATTCATTAAACTGTTTTTATTCCATCACTTATTACATAAATCGTTAGTAAAGTTGGGTATACGATTACATTTCAAATAACAAACGCAGTTTCTCTTTTCATACTGAGCAAACCCCTGGTGTGTAAGATATCTGGCAATGAAAGAGAAAGGTTTACACTAACATTTACATTAATCCTATTAGAAGATAAACCATACGAAATTTAAGAAGAGTATCCGAAAAGGCGCCTGCAAAATGGATACCGCAATATAAACTATGTTTCTAAATTGCATTACGTATATTGTACGGCGCCCGATAATTAATAGTATAAATAATATATATCACAATAATTTTCTTTCCTCCATCTCGTGTACCTACTAAGAGAAAGTTTTGTACTCGTCAACATTTTAGAATTTGAGATTTCAGCGGATATATCCATATCCATGACCCGAAATATGGTTTTCGAAATGAGTGTGTGCGTGTGTGAACGTGCGTTCGTGGTGCATAAGCGTTTGGGCTTCAACAGTCAAAATGTTATGGATTTTCAGACAGATCGATAAATTTATAAAATTGATAAAAATCACTTACTCACTCATTACGTTGTCTGAGAGCACAATTATCAGTACCTGTTTTTATCTAAAGTTAACATTTACTACATAAACATTTTTACATTTATCCTTAATACTTTTTATCTACTACAGGTTTTCTTTGCATTGACAGTAAAGGTAAGCTAAGTTATTTTTAAATTTTTTCTGCTTTAGTGTCGTTGATTAATATTATTATTATTTTGTGTTTTTTTTTGTTTTTGTTAAATTTATTTTTTTTAGGTTTATTTTAATGTTTTTTAATTTTTTTATGTTTTTTTTTTCTGTAATTATCTTTTTTTTTAATTTATTTTATATTTTTTTTTATTATTTATTTATTATTGTCTGTTAATAATAGTCTAAATTATATGTTGTGTGGTTTTTATTACTGTTGGTTTAACGTGTAAGCCTCAAATGTTCCTTTTTCATACTAGTTCTAAATTTTGAAGGGATAACCAAAAATTTTTTATATTTCAAAAGAAAACCATTGGAATAAGCTTGAACACAATTTTTTTTTTTTCTATTGTATTAATTTTAATATTATCAAATAAATACTTATTGACGTATGATTTTTTATTATAATTTTTTTAGAGTGTAATTTAAAAAAAATATTTTATTAGAATTAAGTTATAATACATAATTTTTTTGGGCTTAAAGGGATGCTTATGTATTATTTTTTTTATTTTTTATTTATAACACTCATCATTTTTTTCTGTAGCATAAATGTTATATTTATTAGGATCGTTTTATTTATATCAGGAATTTAAGTTATTTTTAAAGATGTAAAAGTATGTTTGAACGCAATAGAAAGTGAGCATTACATGCTATGAAAAAATCTTATTGAAATTTTTTCTCATGTTTTATAGACAGTTTTTCGTTACGAATTTCCCATGGAAGCATTAGTATTATTGGTCTCATGGTAAGACTTAAGCCCGAGACCATGTTATTTTTTCGTCTTTAGGTGCCCAGAGTCCAAAAACAATAGTCGTTAAAATTTATTTATATATATTTGTGTGTGTGTGTGTGTGTGAACACGACAACTCTCGTAAAAATGGCCCGATCGTGACCAAATTTGGTAAAGGTGTGTATTCCTACAAATGCTTGAACGAGTTCGTAAACCAGACATATCGGTCAATGGTAACGGGTACTTTGGGGGGGTTTTGTACCCCAAAATGGGGTTTTTTGCGTTTTTCACATGTAATTTTAAAAATTTCTAATTTTATATTTCACCATTGGAATCAGCTTAAAAAACTACACAATTAAGTTCCTTAAAGTTTTTCTCTATCTCTAACGGTTACCGAGATATTAAAAAATCTAAACACAGTACGTTGTATTGTGGGGCTTCAATGTTAATCTTATGGAGGATAGGGAAAAATTAATATTTCCCATATTAATCAATATTTTTAGATAAAACTCGATATTTAGCTTCATGTGGTTGAGATCTATCCATTTATGCTTAAAAATTATAGTTTATGTGTTTATCATGGCAGCAAACCTGCATACTCTTTTCCCATATTAATCATATAGGGAATAGGCAAACTCCTTTATTTATGGACAGATGTTGATGAAAGTTGGAGTAATGTTAAGATAAAAAATATTTATGGTAGAAATGGCTACTTTCAGTGTTCCTCACAGCAGCTAACCTGCACACTATTTCCCATGTTAATCTTATGGAGAATAGGCAAATAATTCTCATGTTTATGGACAGATTTTTATAAAACTGGTCATATATTATTATTATATTATTGATTTGGAAATTCGTTGAGTATGCAGGTCTGCTGCGACGGGGGTATTTTCATCTATGCTCGTTCAGAATTGGAGTAAAATTAAATAATATAGTCCTAATTGTAGTGCAGAAATATGAACGGTGGTAAAGTGTCCATCAGAGGGCTGTGGTATATTGATCAGCAATATGGTCAGCAATATCCGGCTGTGTCGATAATAGCGCAACACGTACAAGGCCATGCTTCAATATCGATCATGGTATTGACGTTACGTCAAAATCGGCAACTTTATTGATGAAGTTATGATAACAAATACGAAACATAATAATATCAGGATCAATATTGGTGTCAAAATTGTTATTGCAGACATTTTCCATCACGATCGATAAACAAAGGTGTTTCTTGAACTCTTGTGACGTGCGGACTTACTTTGTTGTGTTTTTTTACCTAGGGCTGTAAACCGGTTCAGTCCGGATTGTGCACTAATCATGTAATGTTCCAGTTTTTATCACACCTGAGGACGGGGTCAGATTCGAAATCCCGAAACGTCGTGAAACTTTGATTTTCTCGCAGTAATGGACAACTTCCACGATAACCATTTTCATAACATAAACCCAGAATTGCAAACAATAAATTACCAAATTAAAATGAAGAGCTGTATTATTTCCCCCTTTTCATCTTGATTTACTACACTACACAGTAAAATCCAAGAATTAAACATCTTAAAATTTGGAATTTGAGTAAAAGTAACAATTCCTAAATTATAATTTAATCTCATTAAAAAAGTTTAACTTAGGTGAGTGTGAAAACTGAATAACATTCCAAGTAAATTTACACGGAACGAAGCGTAGACTTACACTTGGATTGAATGTTCGTTTGTAGTTCCTATTTTAAGCTAGATTTATAAGCTTATGTGTAATTTAACTCAAATGATTCTATACCTAGACTGAATTCTGTAAAAGGTAGATTCGTCAAAGGGAAAGTATTCGCACCTTTTTCAGCTGACAACTGACCGAAGAATCCTCGGTTTAGTCGATACGTTTAACGTTTCTAGCCTAAAATAAACGGTACCAGTGGACTGACACATACTTTCTTCCTTAAGTAAATTTAAAAAAGACAATCTGTAATAAAACTATCATGTTCTACAAAGTTATTCTAAATATCATTTAATAATTTATTGTTCAAATTGCATGAGGGAAACCCCCCCACCGGTAATACCAAGCTTTTTTGAGCTGGTTTTGTTCAGTGATTTGACCTTACACTTCATACCAAGTTTCATGGAAAACGGTTGGAAAGTAAGGAAGAAATTGATTTTTTTATATTCTCCATAAGAATAACATTGGGCGCTTTCAGACAACGTACTGCGTTTATCGTGGACAGTAAATTTAACTTTTCTCTGGAACCGTTAGTCGTAGACAAATAATTCAAAATACTAATTTGTTTAGTTTTTTAAGCTGGTTTCAATGGTACCAGTCAAGTTATACTTTACTTTTATTGTTTTCGCTGAAAATTTAAAAATTTGATTTTTTTTGACATTTAAAAGCCCATAACTTTTGAACCGTCATTTTTACAGACATGCGGGTGGTGTCAAATTATTTATTACTCTGTGCACTATAAGCTATCAAATTTTAATCAAAATCGTTAGAGCCGTTTTTGAGAAATTGGATTTTTCACGTTTTTTAAGGGTTTTTAGGGGTGAACTACCCTTAAAAATCAAAAATTCAAAAAAATTAAAAAAACGCCTGGAGATACGGTGACTATATATATACATGCCAAATTTCATCTAAATCGGACCAACGGGGTAGGCTGTGGCACTGTACACATCCAGACACACACACACACACACACACACACACAGACAGACACACGGACAGACATCACGTCAAAACCCACTTTTTTGGATTCAGGGGACCCCAAAACGGATATATCCACCCTCAACTCAAATTCGAAAATTTTGACGAAAACAATACTTTCTCCATATACTATGTATAAGGGGAGAAAGTAAAAAGAATTACCCATGGAATTCCAATGCGCAATACGGTACACGATTCAAAATTCACACATCACGACTGAAATTAAGTGAAGTTTTCATCTTCATTAAACGTATTCAAAACGTCACCCCCACCTTAACACTTCTACTGTGAATAGTGGGCACTAAACTTTCCCGAACATTCCATATTTCATACTGACGTGGACAGATCGGTACTCAGCCATATTTACATCCGACGATTCGGGAAACTGTGTCAGAGATTCTGAACTACTCGATAATTAGGCCGGCTAAGATAATATGAAGTTACCCGACTCTGAAGTTAACAGTTTGGAAACTCTAATTAAACTGATAACCGTTTTGCTGGAACGGCTCTTGTCACAACGGTGCCGGAGGTTTACCTGAGGTGAAATCCAACTGTTGACGCTCCTAGATGAAACTGCATTTAATTAGCTGATTAAGAAACAAATTTACTATGCAACTGATTCGTACAATCAATACAAGTCAGTAATTAAAATTATTTTTAGAAAAATCGATGAACCAATCGTAGGTATATCTGTTAAACCATATACTTACTTTGTAAACAGCTGATTCGTCTTACTTCAACAGTGCGTGTTTCAGTTCCACCATTGAAAAAACACAATCTAAGATGATTTCGTCACATTTGAAGTGACAAGCACAACCTGTACATACAGGTTAAAAACAAAATTTATATTTTTTCCTCTTTAACAATTGCTTCAAAATTAGTTATTTTTGTACAAGCAAAAAATAAACTATTTAGGTCGTCAGTATTGGATCGATATAGTAAGAAAAGAGCAGATGCTATTTGGTGAGGAAAGCTATAAAGTTATAAATTTTGGATTTTTGCCGAAATGAGCTTATAATATATGAAATGCGCGGCAAGACAAACAATATTCATTCGAAACTCGGGCTAAAAGATTATTAATTTTAATTCATAAGTTAATCTTGACTTCGGCCATAAAGTTACACATGTTGGGTCCTGGTGACGAATTATACGATTTTCACCACAACTTTTTTATATTTGAGTTGCTGTACACTTATACTAAAAACACATTTTTCGCCATAAAGTATAAAACCCATGGCACTTCTAAAATGTTCAACTGAACGTAAAACTTATAAAACTGTGTTCCAATACACTGCAAAATGTACATAAGAAAAAAAACATGAAAACCCTTTCAAAGGTAGCAGATTCTGGATGAAGTATTGGGGATTCGGTTGTGTTCGATTTGACAACCGGTGATTCGGATTGAGATTCAGCACGTCCTGTGGGATCAAGATATATGTGTCGTGACAAACACGTCTGGCGGATGTCAACAGGTCACAACCGCCACGCCAGGTCACGTTTTATCTAGATGGAATCAATAAAAGATGCCACCCCTCCCCCTACCAACTACGAATCCACACGCTCAAGTATACGGTGATTTCTTCATAGAATCAATATTTCACTATCATCACACAATCATTTCTCATTCATACTTGGCTTAAAATACCTACCAGGATAGGTCGCCATTTCTGTGCGTAACTGATAAACTGTATAACTAGTCAAGAAGCGAATTAACTATTTATATCTACAGTACTGGATGAATTAGATTAGAGTTTTGAAATGGCAACCTACCCAAGTAGGTATTTTAAGCCAGGTATGAATGAGAAATGAGTGTAGGGTGATTGTGGCGCGATCTTGTAGTCTTGTTACTGACTAAGGCTGACATGTTCCTTATACAAGACTGTTAATTAATAGCACAACAGACGATGGAAACTAAAACCAGTTAACCGTGGAATTCGAATCACGGCCTCTGAATTACGAATTGGTCTACTTATGAGGATAGTTTTTGGCGGATTAACACAGTATTCACAAGTGCGGGCGTTAATACACGCAAGAGAACACTACACCCACCGACCATCGCTCACACCTATCCACAATTCGTGACCTTAAAGTATCTGAATTACAGGACGTCGCTACTAGCATAAATAATAATAAATAACTAGTCGAGACAGTATATAAAATATATAAATGTACTAGATAAAACTCACTTAATTGTAGAAAGTATTTAAAACTAGCCAATTAGACATGGTCTAAAAGAAGTTTGAGAGACGTCGATGGGTAGCCGGTTAGACAAATTTACACCTATTGAGCTTCGCTCAAACGTGTGAAGAATTTATTGAATTTTATCGGCAGCACTAATATATCTTACAAGCGTAGGCCTACACTGTCAGATCAATACCAACACTGGGCGTCCAAGCTTGTCCTCCGACCTTATTGCATTGTTAATGTCTTCTTTCAATAGCTACTAACTGCTTACTGTTTTCAACAATATAATTTGCTTAGCCCAGGTTATTCATGCTGGATTGCAGTGCATAGTTACTACTTAGAGAATCTAGAAAATATTTGCTAAAATAAAAAGATTTTTATTTAAATTCTAACAAATCCGTTATTTGAGTGAGTGTAAGAAAGTAGAGAACTAATTATTAATTCAACGATCAATGTTGGTTGTTTCGTGATCACATGTTTGGCAAAACTTTAAAAAAATGTTGCTATTGAAACGCATTATTTCAATAGGTTGAGGTAAGTTGGGTTAACAAAACCCTTCTCCAAAATTATAGAATAATGAAAATAAGTTTCATCAAAGTGGATTCTTCAGTTTTTGGCGAAAACGTTTCAAAAAGACATAAATTGTGATAAAAACCATTTCGGCTTTTCTTAAGTATCCAGGGTGACTTTTCTTTAGCCCTTGAGGGTGACTTTGG
The DNA here is from genome assembly GCA_023375725.1 of Nephotettix cincticeps. Classification (NCBI taxonomy): domain Eukaryota; kingdom Metazoa; phylum Arthropoda; class Insecta; order Hemiptera; family Cicadellidae; genus Nephotettix; species Nephotettix cincticeps. The sequence continues at coordinate 68,379,035 of CM041790.1, read as the reverse complement.
CCCATGGATGAAAAAAACTTTCAGACCTATGCTGTTCTTTTCATTTCCCACCATTTTCGATGTTATGGTGCTTATTTTGTTGCTTACTCTATGCTCTTTCTAGTCTATGCTACTACATTGTAATTTCTGTAGCTAAAGAGCTATCAATGTTGACAACGCAGTTGTCTACAATTTTGGCAAAAGCTTATTTCTGTCCAACTTCTGATCGTCACAGTTCTGAATTTATAGCTTTACTATAGTTAAGTGGCAAAACTAATTCTTTATATATTTGCTAAACAGTATGTTAATGTGATTAAAATGTTTTCCTTATAAATTAATTTTTATCAGTAAAAATATGTGTTGGGGTGACTTTAGCCCAACTTTTGGGGTGTCTTTAGCCCACATATTTCTACATTAAAAATCGTATTTTTGAGTTGCTGTCAACTAAATGTTTGTTTTTTCCAATTTATTTTGGTTCCAAAACACATTTATTAACTTAAACAAATTAATCTAATGCAACAGCACTTAAGTGCTGAAGGTGCTCGGAATGGGTCGATTGTCATTGCTATCAACGGGACGACATTCTCTGCAGAATCAATCCAACTAAATGTTTGTTTTTCCAATGTATTTTGGTTCCGAAACACTTTTATTAACTTAAACAAATTAATCTAATGCAACAGCACATAATCTTAAGCACTTAAGTGCTGAAGGTGCCCGGAGCGGGTCGATTGTCATGGCTATCAATGGGACAATATTCTCTGCAGAATCAACCCATAAAAAGTGATAAAAAGGAGCCAACTTTTGGTTCCTGAACTAAGATTTTCACAGAAGGCCCTATATTATTATTCAACTAAGCCACCTAATTATTTTTTATTTTTTGAAAAGTCGCTATGCTTACATTAGTTTATTTATTGAAATTAATTCTTAAAAGTTGTGCCGACAATTATCTTCCATCCTGAACCCCCATTTTATATACAGAATGGACTATATTGAAGTAAAATAAGTATAGGATTGGCCCAAGTCATAAAAGACATGGTTTTTATATGGCGTTTAACATTTGGGCTAAAGTGACCCCAAGTCAGTGTCAGCTTTTGCCCAATTTTAAATAATTAAAAAAATATATATTTTGAGGTAATCACTATTTTTTATTATGTTGAAATGCTGTATGATTAATGTACAAAGAGAAACAAAAACTGGTTGAATGGATTTTTAAACGGCATTAAATCTATGCAACAAAATCCAGAAAAAAGAAAAATTTGGGCCAAAGTTGCCAAAGCTGACCGGTATTGTAAAACTATCAAAATCACAGCTCCAAGCAATTTCCAGAGAAAACCTTAATTGTATAGTTAATCGTACCTGCACATGAAATCTCATGTTCCAATGCAAGTTTATTTTTTCAGTTTGATAGTGGTTTTCATCAAAATTGTTTACCTTCTGTATTATAAATTTTCACCCAACTGTTATTAAATGTGTGTGTTGTTAAATTTCAACTGACCCTCCACACATGCATTGCCTCATAGGAAAACGATTTTATTTTTTCACACAGTTGCTTCTATTTGGTATAATAAATGTATTATTAATACTACTTCTCTCTCCATACTACAGTATTATTATTCCACCGGTTTAAAGTTCAGACAAGCAGACGGTTGTTCGTAATGTTGTAAAGTATTTGCAATTATCAAATTAATATCACTCTTTGTCTAAGACTATTAACGTGAATGCCATGAGCTGTGAATACTTATATTGATAAAAACTAAACTAGAATATATTTGAGTGTCCGTATGCATTTTAAAAGTACTTGATATAAATGGTTCAATACTAAAGTTCACAAGTCTTTGCGCCGTATAGTTGGCAAAACTGGGAGTATTTCCGCTGGGAAATCAACCCTTTGCTAGAGAACTGTGGTTATTGAAATTTACTTTCCTAGGAAATGGAAGTTTTCCGTTTGTCACAAACTACTGTATTGATGGAAATTTATAACAGTGCAACTACTAGTGGAACTAGTATAAACAAAGATTTTGTACCGCATCCATGATCAAACTGTGTCAAATTCCTACCGTGAAACACTAAAAATTAACATAAAATATTGTTATTTTATTAATAAACTAGCAGTAAGCCCGTCCTTTTTACGGGTTGTAGGATTCAGTTCAAAGAAAAAAGTTAATCATACCAAAATGTAAACCAGTAATCTTAAACAAATCAATACAAAGAAAATAAAGCAATACCCGGCTTTATTATTTAGCATTACTTTACAATTAAATAGATTATAACATTTATTATAATTACTAATTTATTATAATAATAACTTTTTAATATAGTACGATTTCGAAATGGGTTCAAAATCAATGACCAATTTATGAACTAACTAATATTGATTTAACAGCTGTTTGTTTTTCTTCTATTAAATCTTTAAACTATAAAGACAGCTGATTCAGTAGGATATTCATTGAAAACTGAAGCAAAATGCGACTAATATCACGTAAAATGTGGGTTATTAAATACTCGTGATTTACTTTTTAAAGGTAGGCGTATAATTTTAAGCATTTAAAAACCTTCTCTAAATGTAGAGAATGTATGAAATAAGTTTCATTGTTATCAGTTCTCCCGTTTTTTTGTTTGGAGAAGACGGCGTAAAATGCCTCCTGGAGCGTCACAGACACAAATTGAGATAAGACTTGTTTCGGCTTCTCTAACGCATGAAACATAAAAATAACTAAAACATGAATAATTCTGATCAATTTACAGACAAAACTCTAATTTTATTTTTGTAGTCAACCGTAAAGTGGAACATGACAACACGTAAAAACTTAAAAACTGTATTATTCAATCCCATAAAAATACACCTTTCCAAAACTGTCCCTTTGTAAATAACGTTTACTTTTAGTACAATAATTAGTATCATAAAGAATACGTTCCGACACGCGTTTCGTACTTCTAAACATGTTTCAGTTTAATTTTTTTAGCTTGAACGTTACGAAAAACAGCCAAGCTCGGACGTAAACTTATTAGCGAGGGCCTAAGTAAATATGAGTTGCAAATACTGTAAAATTATTCATTTCAGATGTACAGTGTCAGTGAAATAGGAAAATGAAAACAAATGTAAAAACGTTTGGTGGCTAATAGCTAGAAGATAGCCAGCCAAATTAAATAAACGTAATAAATCCAAATTCGATCAAAAACCTTCAGTGTACCGAGCATCAAGGTCATTACATAAGTAACTGAAACTTAATATAAACCAGCTTTCAACCAAACTACTGTATAACGTTTTTGAATCGCTTTTAGTACTGATAAGAACATGGTAAAGTAAAATAAAATTTGCCATGTCAGCAGTCATTTTCATTGATACAGTTCTTTTAACGCTTTTTGATTTTAAGAGTTTTTAGTGGTTGAAATATCCTAAAAAGAAAAACTTTTAAAATATTGTCTTACGTAGGCCTACAACGAATTATGCCGTTCATTTTTCTAATAAAGAATTAATGCTAAATAATTGAGCTAAGTTTTTGTTTATTTTTTATTTATTTATATAATATTTATGGTTTAAATTTTGTCGTAATAACAGGTATGCATCATAACGCCGAGTCATAAACCCCTGAAAAGAACGGGCGAACCGCTAGTACAAACATGCTGACACAGCCGGATGGACAAAAAACCTAGCACTTTTGTGTTCATTTTATACTATTTTTATATTCATTTTTATACATAATTTATACTACTCCACCTAAACGACCTGACACAATAAGTAAAAGAAGTATATATTGCAATGTTTATACAAATTTGTTTATTCATTTAGACTTAGATAACTATATTTTAAAGTCGAGAAACACATTTACAATAGTTGTAACAAATATACGATTAAAAATATAAATGGGCAGTTAAAATAGGTAACAAATAAAAAGTGAGGATGTCCGTACAATAGTCGCAGCTTTGTAAAAGAAAAAGAAATTGTATCAATACAATACGGCCTGACTTATACTATTTCCTTTAATTAAATTTAAAAACTACATACTTTAGATAAATCTGTCATATTATTAATTATCTATTTGAATTAAATATTTAAGGTTTTAAAAATTATCATCCAATGTCTGAGACTAACAACAATAAATAGTGAGTAATACTAAAATGTTTAAAATTTTTGGAGGCGTAGCCCTCCCAAGGGTAATATTTAACCTTTTAGAGTAAAAAGCCTACACTGCATACCAAGTTTTATATAGAACGGTTGAGAAATGAGAAAGAAATTTATATTGATATTCTCCATGAGAATAACATTGGACACAAAACAACATAACGTTAGTCGTAGAAAAATTATGGAAAATACTAATTTCTTCAGCTATTTCAGCTTGTATTGATGAATATATTCGAAATATTTTTCAAATTAATGGTTTTTCTAGAGGTTTGAGGTAAGAGGTTTGAAAGGTAAACTACCCTTAAAACTAAAAAAATATAAAATAATGGTCTAGAGATATAGCCAAAGTGCACACGTGTACCTAATTTCGTAAAAACTTAGACGCTCACTGTGGTCTCAAAATTTGTACACAGACAGACAGAAATCAGCTCGAAAACGTCTTTTTTAGATTCAGGGGAACAAAAAAAGAATATATTCATTCTCAACACAAATTAAAAAATTGTTGATGAAGAATAATTTTTCCACATAAAAGGTGTTACTAAAATAGACCGACAAACTTCGTGATGTGGTTTGTAGGGTCAAAATAAGCAACAAAGTTCCTTTGGGGGTAAGTTTTTAAATGTAGCCATATAACAGAAATTTTGTATTTTTTACAAAGTATTCTATGTATCATTCAGTTTTGAAACTTGGCATGTGTCTTCTTTAAATGGTAAAAATTCAATTTAGACAAACAAGTCAACACGATTAAACTTTAAATTTCGAAATGGCAGCTATTTAAAATTAAAAATTAATTCAAAATTGTTTTAAAAATAACGAAGAATAAACATTTATGTTGAATTGAATTCCTTATCCAATGAAATAAAGATTATACTTTGTATAAGTGGAGACAGTTTCGTTAATATAACCGAATAGAGTGAGGCTGTACACTGTTATAAGCCCCGCCATACATAGAGTAAGTTAACGAGGTCATATTCTGTACAAGGAGGATTAGCGAGGAGCAGGAGACAGGATCAATGGCAGCACCGATGGCTCCGGGCGTCAGCACCGGCTTCAATAGACCCTCTGAACCAGCAGTTTGTGCTGATCCCCAACACACAACCCACTTCGTCAACCCCTTCATCACACCCTTGTGGCTTCAAGCAGTGTCTTGATTGCGTAATAGCTTAATACACGGCACTGAGCGGTAATAAATTTCACAGGGTGTCTAGCATGTTATCATAAGGAAATTCCCTGATTTTTCCCTGACTTTTAGCGAATTTCCCATAGGGAAGAAGCTATTATTGTAGGTCTCATTGTAAGACTTAAGCCCGGGACCATGTTATTTTTTCTTCTTTAGGGGCCTGGAGACAAAAAACAATAGTCGTTAAAATTTATATATATATATATATGGTTGTGTTTGTGTGTGTGTGTGTTTGTGTGTGTGTGTGTGTGTGTGTGTGTGTGTGTGTGTGTGTGTGTGTGTGTGTGTGTGTGTGTGTGTGTGTGTGTGAACACGATAACTGTCGTAAAAATGGTCCGATCGAGACCAAATTTGGTAGAGACGTGTCTTCTTGGATTTGCTTGGACGAGTTCGTAAACCAGACATATCGGTCAATCGGATCGAGTAGTTGGGGGGAGGTTTGTACTCCAAAAATGGTTTTTTGAGTTTTTCTAATTTACTTTTTAAAAATTTCAAATTGTATCTTTAACTATTAGAATCGCCTTAAAAAACTACACAGTTCCTCAAAGTTTTTCTCTATCCCGAACCGAGATATTAAAACATGTTAACACAGTACGTTGTATTTTAGGGCTCCAATGTTACTTTAGTTATTAGTTAATTTTTCCCTAGTGTTATAGCTTTGTCTCACTATTTCTGTTTTCTACTGTTTTATTATTTTTTGTTATATTAGACAACAAATATTAATGGAAAAATAAAGATTGGATTAAATTAATCTAATCTAATCTTTTTTAATATAATTGTTAAAAAAGTTATTTTATAAAACAGATTTCCGATACATTATTTAACAATATTAAACCAGATATTGACAATTGCATAGCAAATTAAAAAGAGATTTTACCAGCACTGAAGCTTGAAAGAATGTTATGAAACTGCAGTAGTTGCCTAAACTTCAATAAAATTCAATTCATTAAATCAACATTCAATACTGGAGGCAGTAAAAATGCTCTCTAATTAAACAGTCTCAAAACTAACTTAATAAAACTTCTCATAGAAATTGTTACTATAATAACGTAGCCTCCCACATTATTTGTAAGATATTCGTGTATAATGTTTCTTTATGCATTTTCAAACCACCAAACCCCTGAGAGAATCGTATTTTAAACTACAAATATTGTAATTTACTACATACGATTTATTTTACACTTCTATTTTAAGATAATGAAAAATTTATTTGACGGCCACGTACTGGATAATTCCTCCCGCCTCTCATAATATTATAATATATTTAGTAACATATAATTTGAATTCCATTATTTATGTAAACCTAACGTAAGTAAAACACCTAGAAATATTTCCTAAGATCGCTATCAAACTAAATTACATTGAAAACCGTTTGTACACGCAGACGTCAATACAAAACATTTTTTGTTAAATTAAAAAATTCTAATAACTGATTTTTACACTTTGAACTTAAATTGGAAACTTTTAATAAAATACCTCCTGTACGAATAAAGGGTATCTTTCGTTGTAAAAGTATGATATACAACAGACACAGTAACAGATGCACCACGCCAATATCAATCAAAAACAAGGGTGCTAGGTTCACGTAGGTGAACGTGTTTTCTGTTTTATTTCCCAGGTGAGAACCCATTTAAATATTCAAAAGCCGATCGACTTTTGAATCAGCGCGTTATACATAAGCTTCCAGTATCCGATTCAAGTGTTCGACACAAATCCGTATAGATAGCCAGTGTGACAGGTCAGCTGGACAATTTGTAAGATATTCGTGTATAATGTTTCTTTATGCATTTTCAAACCATCAACCACCTGAGAGAATCGTATTTTAAACTACAAATATTGTAATTTACTACATACGATTTATTTTACACTTCTATTTTAAGATAATGAAAAATTTATTTGACGGCCACGTACTGGATAATTCCTCCCGCCTCTCATAATATTATAATATATTTAGTAACATATAATTTGAATTCCATTATTTATGTAAACCTAACGTAAGTAAAACACCTAGAAATATTTCCTAAGATCGCTATCAAACTAAATTGCATTGAAAACCGTTTGTACACGCAGACGTCAATACAAAACATTTTTTGTTAAATTAAAAAATTCTAATAACTGATTTTTACACTTTGAACTTAAATTGGAAACTTTTAATAAAATACCTCCTGTACGAATAAAGGGTATCTTTCGTTGTAAAATAATGATAAACAACAGACACAGTAACAGATTCACCACGCCAATATCAATCAAAAACAAGGGTGCTAGGTTCACGTAGGTGAACGTGTTTTCTGTTTTATTTCCCAGGTGAGAACCCATTTTAAATATTCAAAGCCGATCGACTTTTGAATCAGCGCGTTATACATAAGCTTCCAGTATCGATTCAAGTGTTCGACACAAATCCGTATAGATAGCCAGTGTGACAGGTCAGCTGGACAACAATGCCCTTAGCGACGTTCCGATATCGAGAATCATTCGATATAAAAAAAATACCGAACCTTACACAGCATTAATACCGGAAAAATCGATACAGCGATATTATCTAAAAAATCGGTATTTGTGACATCTTAATATTACCGATAATGCAAAACTAAACTGAAAACCGTTTTAATGGCACGTTTATTTTTTGTTAAATTAAAAAAATTCTAAAATGGATTTTTTACACTGTAACTTAAATGAAATTTTTTAATAAAATCCTCCTACGAATAAATTTTTCTTTGTAGTTTATACAACAAACAGTAAAAATCGCCATATATAAATAGTCACAAATAGGTTTAATTATATAAAATACCGAAACAAACTTAATAAAAAATCGATACAGCGATATTATCTAAAAATATCGGTATTTGTGACATCTTAATATTACCGATAATGGGAACAAACTAAAATTGATTTTAATGGCCGTTTATTTGTTTCTGTTATATCACTTTAATGGATCATACGTTTAGTAAAACTTAAAAATGATTTGCTAATATCGCTCGAAACTGAGTCTTTTGAGGGATAAATACTGTATTTATATATCTTGTGGGTTAGTTTAAACTAAACCAAAACCTTTCCAATATTATATAGAATAGTCAAAATAGGGTTTAATATGATGGATGCTCTTGTTTACAAATAGACGATACAAAAAAGACCATTTTAGCGTTACAGAAATACAGACAGGCAGAAATTGATATAAAGCACTTTGCAGCTTTTCAGTTGAATAAAACGTAAAAATAACCATAAATATAAAAACACCACGAAACGTACAGGCAAAACTCTAGTTTTATTTATACAGATTTAATTTGAAATAACCAAACTTTTACGACAATGTATTTTAATAGAGTAGGTAAACGAAATAATTTAACACAATAAATGTTGAAAATCGTTTCAGTTTCTGTAAAAATTATGTTTAATTTTACAACATTGTGAGTGTTACGATAACTACCACCACCCAAGAAGTTTGTAACTACTCTTAAAATATAGAAAAAAATATTAATCAATACCATTTTAACAGATATTGCACACAGTCAATCAAATCCAAAATGTTAAAACCACAATGAGCACAACTGATGGAAGTATGTACCTGTGTACACATCCATACATACAAACCTTTTTCGAAAACCCAGAGAATTTTATGCGGATTATGTATTAGATTAGATTAGATTATTGAAATGGCGACCATACTACAAGGTAGGTATTTTAAGTCAAGTATGAATGAGGATTGAGTGTAATATGATTGTGGCGCGATCTTTTTGTCTTGTTACTGACTAAGGCTGACATGTTCATTAGACAGGAATGTTAATTAATAGCCCTACAGCCGATGGCAACTAAAGGACCTAAAGTTTAACGTGAAATCCAAACCACGGCCTCTGAATTACGAATTGGTCTAATTAGAGAATGGTCTTTGTGGATTAACGCAGTATTCAATAGTGCGGACGTTAATCCACACTAGAGTACACCACATCCACCGACCATCGCTCACAACTATCCACAATTCGTGACCTCCGAGCTGGATTACAGGACGTCGCCACCGTCCCCATCTTATCAAGAAATAACGAAAATTTGAAAATGAAGAAAACAATACTTTCTCCCTACTATAGGTATTACTAGTATATACTAGGTATTACTACTATAGGTATACTAGTAGGTATTAGGAATTATGAGGAAAAGTCGTTGTCTGTGGTAGTCCGTAGTGCGCGCACAAAGGCTTGTAAACAAGCGAGTCACGTGACAAATAACTTCCCGCCACCCTGTCATCGCGTACTTTTACACGGAGTTACGAGTTGTTGCTAAGTATACAGCGTCGCAGCTGGCTACCTACGAGATACCTTTGCTTCCTCCTCAACACTTCGATGGCGAATTAAAAAGCTACGTTTCGTAAACAAAAAAATAAACAAATTTCACTGTCTGTGATGGTGAATTTACGTTATTTAAATTATTATCGCCGTCATTTTCCATCAACAAAGTTTAAAGACGTTTCGGAATCTAATCGGATACCGTTCTCAGGTGAACAGGAACCTAGAACATGAACATTGATAGTATTCTAACTTATTAAGTTTTTTTTTACTTATTTTACATTTTTGTTCTCACCTTCATACCAGCTTAGTCCAATTTATGTACTAGTCTTGTAATGTTTTAGGCTACAGCTCACTTAAGGTGATACCCGATGAAATTTCGTTTTACTAATTGTAATAGAAACCCACCGAAATAATAATCTACATAATAAGGTAATAAAACGTTATAGGAGAAGTAACAATTATTCTTTCCGCCCCCTAACAGTCAAATAGTAACCATAAAACGTAAGACATTCCTTCCCATTACTTTAAAGTAATGTTGCCTGCTTTAAAAGTAAACTTTCAAAAAAATTTCAACTCGTAAAAAAATTAATGTACTCTTAAATTTAAATATATTTTAACAAAACTTGTATATCGAAACTATTCATGAAATCACAGTAATTTGTCACACTCCTTAACAAGTTAAAAAGCTTTTGGGGAGATTCGAGTATTTTTATGGTGTTAGCGGAAAAAACCCTTTAAAAATCTTAAAAAAATAAACTTGAAGATACCCGAAAGTGGACCGTGATTCGTCACACGAATCATTTCTACTAAGTAAAGATACAGTATATGTGTGTATATTGTACTGCGAAGTAACTGTACGTAGAGACATCGTTTGATTTTCAATTTAAACGCCACAATGAAAATGGAAATGAACTGAACAAAACTGGAGAACGAATATTGCAATGCATTCCAACGTTTCATCGCTGCAATATACATCAAAATTACTTCAATTACATTCTCTCGGCCAATTACTATTTCAGAAATGGTCTCACTATTTTTAGTTTTGATACATAAAACATTGGTGTAACGTTTCTAATTAAAGCCTCATAAACCCAGGATGGATATATTTCGCTAGAAAACCTATTTTCCTCCACTGTCTGTACAGAATATATCAACACATGTGTGTAGGTAGATGGGTTTTTTAATGATTACAATAAACTGGCGCCTTTATGAGCATATTTTTCTCTAACCATCATTTGTATAATGTGCGTGTTTTTAAGTGTTCCATATTTGGGAACTATCGAACTAACATCTGACGGTAAATCTTAAATGGAAACATTCCCTTTTTGTTCAGGTTCAAATTTGTTGTAAATGGTCGATATTTTACGTCATGGCGGCCAACCTAAGTTTTTCTCATGAAACACTATATTTTATGGCGGTTCCGTATGGAAAACCATTTGATTCGTTTTTTAAATACAACTTCGGTAATCTTTGATATTGCATACTGTTTACAAGCTACAGAGAGACTAAGTTAACAAATTATTTAGCAGTTTTATTAACTGTTGCCACGGGTTTCTTTTTAACTATATATAAAACAATTAACTTTAAATGAGAAACATTACATTGTTTTGGAGTTGTTTAAAGATATGAACTCAAGTTGTTTATAAGTACTCGCCATTTTTCAATATGGCGGTCAACTTAAATTTTATCATACGATGTATTTTACGTCATTTTCATATAGTAAATACAATTTTTTAAATTTGTTTATTCTTAAATATTTTTTTTTACATATCCAACAAAGTACAGAGAAGATCTCCTACGGAGATGAAGAAGAGATACGGAAATGATCAGAAAAAAGTATAACAGCTGTAATTATTTTATTTTAACTGTCATATTATGATTACATCAATACCACTCCAATATGTCACAACAATGCTATCGAGGCAATAAACAGCTGATCAATTCAATGACGTTGTTGCAGACCTCAACTTAATTACATTGTTGTCACATTTGAATATTGTATCTATAGGTAAATGTACCGAATACATTAGATTGTATAATGAAATTATTGTATTTGTATCCATAAGAAAATGTTACGAATATATTAAGTATTTCATATTGATAAATTATTGAACGTATCAGAATGTATGCCCTTTAAGTATGTACGTTAAGAAAATGTACGGAATACGTTTCTTTGGTTCACAATATTACAAAAACCCTACTAGACTGCTCTCACTAGAGAGAAAAAATTTTCTGTGGCCGATCCATTAAAAAATACAGTAAATTCTTCAATAGTAGTATGGGTAAATTTTGATATTAAATTGTAGGGGTTTCACTTGTTTACAAGGCCCAAAAACTGAATCTCAAAAAGCTGATCCAAAACAAAATGGCGGTGGTTTGGAATCATAACCTTTAATTTACAAATCGCAGCAATTATGTTTTGGATCAACCTTTTAAAGAAAGATTTTCGGAATTTTTCTAATAATTAATGCTTTAAATTTGTTGTACAAATAGATTAACGTTTATCTTTTATATTTTAAACTTACTACTCATGGGCCGCCCCTCACGGATGCCATCCGATCAACATGTACACAATAAACGTGCTAACCAGTAATTATATACACAATTTAGTTGAGTTATCTCTTTTAGTTCCAAAGCTTTAAAACCGTGTTAACACTTAAAGTTCACACTGTATATATACTTTTTTAGAGTAGAATTTTTTACCCTAAAATATAGGATTCGACCAATTTACACACAAATAACGGTATTTTTTAAATTGATTTTATTTGTAAAAGAGTAGGTATATATTCCAGGTAATTTCACTGCAACCTGTGGAAATATCAAATTGATAGCCCTGACCGAGGGACTGTTATGAAAGTTTGAATAAAACCATTAGGGTACATAGTTAAATTATATCTGTTTCTGCAAGGATATCGGATTAAACAAGATCCAGGGAAACTCTTAAATGAATCTTATAATGACAAAAGGTGTAAATAACATGCACATGTCCCAGAGACGCTGGTGTAATTTGTATGTAGGGGTGGCCGGAGTGACAGTGAGCCGAGAGGGCTTGCGATGACTAGGGTATTGCATATCAACCCCGGGTATAGGGGGGGTTGGAGAGGGGTGGCACTGAGCATCGCATGATAACATCTTCTGTTACACACGGTAATCGATACAATTGTGCCACCTGCGTCACAACGTGTATAGTGTATTCTAAACTGAATATATTCAACCCTATCTAAAATTTAGATACATCCACTTTTAGCATTTCAATATTTAGATTAGATTAGATCATTGAAATGGCAACAATACTACAATGTAGGGATTTTAAGCCAAGTATGTATAAGGAATGAGTGTAAGATGATTATAGCACGATCTTGTGGTCTTGTTACTGACTAAGGCTAACATGTTCCTTAGGCAGAAGTGTTAATTAATAGCCTAACAGCTGATGACAAGTAAAGGACCTATAGTTTAACATGGAATCCGAAACACGTTCTCTGAATTAGGAATTGGTCTAATTATGAGGATGATCTTTGCGGATTAACGTAGTATTCAATAGTGCGGACGTTAATCCACACAATAGAACACTACATCCACCGACCATCTCTGACAAATATCCACAATTCGTGACCTCCAAGTATCTGGATTACAGGACGTCGCCACCGTTCCAGTCAAGATGAACTTTTCACCCATTGTTAGAAGGTGAAAAAAATTATGTAAATCTGCTATATAATACGTTAAAATTGACATATTAAATTAGGTAAAAGGCGAAAAATGTGCTAACATAATTTACTAATATAAATATTTCGTGTATTTATTTTTGGTTAGTTATTTATACATAAAACAAAATGTAAAATATGTTTAAATTTTTTGCTAAAACTTTAATTTTTTATTTTATAGTAAGCCATTAAACATATAATGTGGACATGACAGCCATTATTGAAAGAAAATAAATGACAATTATTTCTATTCGCCTAATCACAGAGAATATGAGTTTTAAAAATCGCAGATCAATAAATGGGAGATATTAATCATTACTACCCGGTAATGTTTACACAATAAATGCTTTATACCGATTTCGATTTGACATTTTATCGATAACCAAAATCTCTAACGTGGTTTATCTTGTTATTGTTCAGGCAAACGTGTTTGTTCAATTCAATTCCTAAAACAACAAAAAAGGTTTAAATCCATTACATTTCTTTTTACCTTGTAATCTCGTCAGTGAAACTGACCCGTACATTTTATTTCAATTGACTTCAATTTATCAATTAAAGATTTAATTTTAATTTTAATCATAAAACCTAGCTGATCATTATTAATATTCCCACATTTAGACAAGCTACATGCGATAGTTTGCTGTAGTAATTATTAAATTCTCGTGTACGAAAATAATTATGCGTTAAAAATTAAATGCTTACCTGTAAAAATAATAGCCAACAAAATAAGTACCCTTTACTGTCATTATTATCGGCAATACTCTTTAATTAATTATATAAGATCTAAATATTTTTTCCTCAACCTACAATGCTTTACTTTTTGGAATGGACTGTTAAAGTACTAATTTTCATCTCACAGGACTCTCTTGACACTTTTAGTACCTAGGGAGGAAAAGTTGTCACTTTTAATGTCAAGGGAGAAAAAGTAATTCCATAAGAATAACTTAGGTTCCGTAGGAAACACTCCGTACACCAATAAATAAAGCGAAAGTTTAGCGACATACAGTTTGTTGTGGTGGTACCACTGTCTGTTGCGTACGCAGTGTTTCCTGAGCGTCAGCCATTTTGTTTGTTAACAATTACGTAAATAAAATGGACAGTTGCATTGACGACGTGGACTTAACACCGGTAAAATTCCGTCTGTGTATCTTGTAATATTAATTTTAAAATCTAAAAAATTTGCATTTGGGTAATGGAGACCCCTTGGGTGACTGCTAGCGTACAGTAATCAAAAGTAAATCGATCCTCGGCCGGAATGGTTAAACATTTGTCCAGTTTTTTATGTTAAATGTATAATATTAAAAAGAAGAGGTGGTTTCTGCATGTTTGTTTGTGGGTTTGTTGTGGCAAGTAAATGCGAAAAATACTGAACCGACCGGTTTGAAATTTTACACAAAGGTAGATCTTAAACTCATGCACAACATGGGCATACTCATTTCCTTAAAATCCTCTCGGGCTACGCCCTGTGAACGTCCTAAGTTTCAATGTTTACATTTTTTAAGAATGAAAACATAAAATTACTTGAATGTCAACAGCTGTGAATATTAAAATTTGACAGTTCGAGAAGAAGGAGAAGAAGAAGAAAGAGCTGCCGTGACCGTCCTAGGTTTTAATGTTTACATTTTCTAATGACAACATCCGTTTGCACTATATTTTGACAGTTCGGGAAGAAGAAGAAATAAAGTTGATTTTTTCAGATAAACTGCTGGATCGAAATTAGTGAATTATTTGAAATAGCGGAATGGTAGATTTTAAGTTTTTTTCCGACGACTGTCTCTATTACATTAATCCTTATCCTCTCCCAATATTTGACATATGTTACTTTGAAATGTTGTAGACACTCCTGTTTTGTCATTTTGTAAACAATGAACAATTAATTAACAATACCTTAAATGTATCAGTAGAGCCTATACCTTTCAGCCTTTTTAGCCCGTGCGAAGAACGGGTACTTTGGCTAGTCATAAATAAAATGATATTTTCCAATTCTTTCAACAAAGCCGAGCAAAGCTCGCTCTCCCGGTACTTATATATAATTAACTTATAAATTGTTATTTTGTGTTGGTTAAAAAAAAAGTTGTGTGCAACATGGGATTAAAGTACTTTTTGTCCACGAAGGAAACTGTTGTGAATTTCCTGAGGGGCTTTAATCCCTCGTCACACAAATAACTAAGAGTATTTGAAACTCTTTACTATTATAGGACTAAAATGGTTTTCGTATTACGGAGACAGCTCAGGCTATACTCCAACTCGCAAAACCTCTCGCATCATCCATTGATCCATTAATCCATTGATCATAATCAGAGACAAATGGATCGGAACAATTGCCCGCACTGGCCAATATTACAATATTGCTGCAATATCCGATCTTTTACAAGTCGCTCAAACCAATACGCTCTATTTACCATTACTACACATTTTACTGAAACATAATACATTTTTACTTTCTGTTTTTCCAAAATACATTTTTAAGATTCGAGGAAAGTTCTTTGAATTCACTCTCTCAAGAAGAACAAGAGTTTATATTCACACAGTTGAGCAAACCCCAAACGTGCGGAAACACAATATTAATTTAATTTTCTCAAACATCAATATTTCAAGTTTCAAAGACGATATTTTTTATGACAGTGATTTTAACTCTTCACATTTATCATTATGGACAAACCCTGTTTTTGATAACTTCTGTTGACAAACAAGTGTTTATATTGTAAAACGTTAAGTTTTGAAAGGGATTTTCCTAGAATTTGGTTATAACTTACAATCTTAATACTCCTCACTTTTAGCATTGATAATAAATTTAGCCGACCTAGATTGGTGATTTTTGCAAAAAATGCAAAAAATTAAAATTAAAACAGCTAAGTAATTTTGAGTTTAATATTAGTAAAAGTTCCAGTTATAAGTCAACACACGGTTTTATTGGATCTAATTAAATTCCCTGACTTTTCCAGATTGGGTGAATAAACCTGACTTTTCCAGGTTTCCAGATTGGTATACACCATGATCATAGGTTAAGTATTTTTCCGCTAACGTGTATTTTAAAAATCTTTTTCCATTTGTACAGTATTTATCGCGTAGTGTAGCGTGATGAAACACATATTTCGCAAATTGTTCGAAATCGATCGTAGGCAACTTTAAACTTAGTTTCAAACTTAAAACGATCTCGAGGCTGAGAGAACGTAATTTTCAGCCCTTGTTACAAATAATTATGTACTCATTCATGGCCTAAAAACAAAGTTAAAGCAACAGCCAGCAAGGTACTGTGTAGTACATTACCGCTTAGCATCCGGGCTTTAATACTTCTTGAACAAAAGAACTATAACGGACGAAAGGATCAGGATGTGAGGTTTCAGTGGGCTGAAGGCCCACTGCGGCTGTTATAGGACTATGTCCTCTTCAGCCAAGGATAGGTTTTGAGGTTAGGTTTTGGTTGCGGGTACTGTGGTTATGGTTAGTGAATGGATGGTTTCGGTTTTTGAACAAAGACCAGAGCTTAGCCGAGGGCAGGTTGCTCTCGACCGAAACGAGTGTCTGGCTTTGGTTGTTGTGTTGGGTGGAACAGGGTTTAGGGTGGATTTCTTTATTTATTTATTATCTGAAGGTTTGGGTAGTAGGGGATTAGTATCAAAGACCAGAAACAAGCAGGGATTTGCATCCACATCGGTCTCTTGGGATCAGGGTTGCCACCACAACCGATAGCCATGACTGAACCAGTACTACCACGACACCGACCACATCACACAGCAAGGATTGGAAGCTTTCATTAAACCAAAGTTAGAAATGACCGGTACCACAGAATTGACAATTTCTTAATGTAAAAACACTAAAGATTGCTTACAAAAAAAGTAAGTTATTGTTAAATGCCTTTCAACATAACACAGTTATTACTTACTAAAAGTTACAAAAAAATTAAAAAAATCTTGCTAGATGTAGAAAACAATTTTCCGGTGAACCCAGCTCAAGGTATATTACTGTGTGTGAAACGACAAACCCTATGACTAATGTACGGTTTTACCTATATTATTACTGTATTACCCTTCTAAAATTGCGAACTACCCTTGGGATATTTTAAGCCAAGAATGAATGAGTCATGTGAGAACGATTGTTGCACGATCGTGTGGTCCTATTACTGACTAAAGCTAACATGTTCCTTAGACAGTACTGTCAATTAATAATCCAACAGCCAATGCTATCTAAGGGACCTACAGTTTAACGTGATATCCGAATCATAATTGTACCTCTGAATTACGAACAGGTCTAATTATGGACAGTCTTTGCGGATATACTATTAGTAACTCAATAACTCTTTATTCAAGCCAGATTGACAATGTACAATTGTATTAGCCAGGTCAAGAAAATATTAAAATATAGCTTATACCAAACAAAACTTAAAATTAAAATATTAGAAAGACATAAGCTACAGTCCGCCAGCGATGCAGTTATGGACACTGTAGTAGCACTTATTAACAAGAATAGACCTAAGTTGCCTTTTGAAGCGACCCGGGTAATTTTCAATTTTTAGATTATGAGGTAGTACATTGAATAATTGAACGGCATTGTAGAATAGATGTTTCAAAAAAGTGGTTGAATGGGGCGGAATTTTTAAGTTTGAATTGTTTCTAAGCGAATACGCATGGAAATTTGGATTGTGGAACTGTGAAAAGTTGAGCTTAAGAAAAGTGAGAACTTCTAGAATGTAAATAGACGGAAAGGTGAGTATTTTTGATGTTATGAAAGCATCTCTACATGATTGTCTTCTCTGTAGGCCATGAACGATTCTTATCGCTCGTTTTTGCAGGCGAAAGAGGAATGATGTTCTTACATTTTGACTACCCCACACTGCTACAGCACAGGCCAAATGGGGATAGATAACTTCGTAATTAGTAGTACTTGTCAGTACTATTAAATACAATAGTACTGACATAAATCCGCACAAGAGTATATTATATCAGATTACCTTTTGAAATGGTGACCTACCCCGGTAGGTATTTTAAGCCATGATGAATGAGAAATGAAAATAAGATTGTGTATATTTTAGTCTTGCTAACTAAAGCTAACATGTTTCTTAGGCCCAATTCACACAGAACGTACGTATGGCCAGATGGCAGAGACGTGGCGCGGACATAATATTATGTCGTTTCTCCACCTCTTCTATGCAAAGTATTCGCCCAATGCACACAGAAGCGACGTGGCACGCCGCTTCGTCCCTCGTGTCGCATCAAAAGCGATATATATCTCTTGTGCGTCCCTTGACGTTGTGAGAGAACATTGGGTTTGTGAATCTTTTGTTGATTTTCTTGTATGTGTGTCGTGATCATGTGAGACGACATTGAATTCAATATTGGATTTTGCGAAGATAAGATAAACAATAACAAGTCTGTACGATAACACTCGTGCAGATTACTGCAATAGAAGTGCGCAAGACCTGGCCAGGCATAAAATAGCATAAATATTGAAAAACTGCTTGCGTCTACCAGGATCGAGTCTATTATTGAAAAGTTTTCATTTAGCAATTTTTAACGAATTCGTAAATTGCCTGGAATACCTTATGGCAATTAACATGGTATAAACGTTGAAAATAATACAGTTGTTCATGACGTTGTCTTGAGCTTTCAATGAACCGTTTTGCACGAGGTTTATTTTAAATGTTGGTAATTTTAACCAAAACGACCAAAGAAAGTAACTGGCACGCCACTTCTGTGACGTCTCCGTCAGTTCTGTGTAAATTGGGACTGAGACAGGACTGTCAATTAATAGTCCAACAGCCAATAGCATCTAAGGGACATGCAGTTTACCGTGAGATACGCACTAAAATTTTGTCTCTGATTAACGAACTGGTCTAATTACGGATGAACGTGGTATTCAATAGTGCATACCTCAATCAATACCATAAAATCCGACATCCACCGATCATCGCTCAGAACTAACACGAATCCAGGCTATTCGCTACCTTCAAGTATCTGCATGACAGGATAAGCCACCTTTCAAATAATTTGCTGAATGCAGTACATTCTGTTAGTGGGTCGTGACTAACTCGAACCTTGAGCAGTGATGGCCCTGGATCGATTTCACCAATTACTGTATCAGCTTACCCCTATCGTAAATATATATAATATATAACAGTAGTCTATGAGAGCTGGCAAAGGATATTTAAAAGATGCTGCCACTCTCTAAAACGGACCGACAGGTGGATAAAAATTGTCATCAATGTTTTTATTTAATTCAGTTTGTTGTACGAGATACGACCGAAATGTTTTTTTATTCATTTCTGTCGTAGACACTAGCAATTTGTTTGAATACCACTATGACCGCGTGCGTCGCGTACGGGCATACTTTGAGAACAACTGTGATCAATTTCAGCTCTGTAGCTAACCTGTACCGGTTCTATGATGTGTTTTCAAAATGTTTAAGATGATAAATTCAACTTCTACGTGAAAGGTTCGGTCAGTTATACGGTATTTGTCAGTAAGGAACATGTCTGCTGCATTAATTCTTTGACATATTTAGGTATGGTGATAGAGAAAACGTCTATTATGACAACCGCCCCGGTAATCCTTCTCTGATTACAGACTATACTCGTATGGTGTCTTCGGTTGAAGCGAGGATTCGTGAGAGAAAAAGCTTCTTAGTAACAAGTCATTCAAACGAATTTACCGACATCAGTGCTTTACAAAACTATTTTTTCCTAGGCCCATTTCGCACTGTTGGCAGAACCATATAAGTAGTACATTCCCGCACTAGGTTGGATATGATCTCATTCCAGCCCTAGTTCGGGAAAGTAACCGGCCAATCAC